>JAQIUQ010000614.1:17500-167500 GCA_030378365.1 Hybognathus amarus
GAAGTGTGTCATAACTTCAGCATACATTAACTGATCTGGATGAAACTTCAGCAGTGCGTTCGCTGTAAGAGGACGATCACATGGATGTGACTATTGTGAGTCAAAGTTATAGCGCCACCAACTGGCAGCAGGAAGTGTGTCACTTTCAAAATGCTTTGAAATCACCCTCTTATTTTTACCCGATTTGCTTCAAACTTCATCTGTATAATGTAAATACACGGCAGATGAAGACCTATGAATGGATTCTTGATATCTTTGAAACTGTTGCCGTGGCGACGCATCAAACTTTACCATTCTTTTAGGATGCATTCTTTTAGGGATTCGAACATTTGTCCATAAATCAAACACACGTGCATGGATTAATATGAAACTCGGTACACTTATAGATCACATCAGGCCAAACAACTTTCGTGCTCTAAGTTTTACGACAGTTCAAACGGAAGTCGGGAATTATGTTTTTTTTTTTTAAATAAATGTCCTAGAAAAACATCAAATTACAACCCATGCTGTTACCAATCACCACCAAACTCGGTGTGCATGAAGTCAAGACATTGAGGATGCTAAATTCCGGACGGATTTGTGATATCTCGAACGGTTTGGCCGTGGCGAATTTTTTTGACTAAAAAAGGACACATAAAGTGTGTTATAACTTGGTTAGTTTTACTGACAGTTACAAAACTTGCCGTGTATATTGTTCTATTCAAGCCAAACAACTTTCTAATTAACAATAATAAGCTCAAACCCACAGAAAGTCAGATATTGTAGTTTGAATATGATCATGCTCTTTCTGAGTCTTTCTTGAGTCTCTTGTCACACAGTCTGTGTGTGTGTGTGTTTTGTGTGTGTGTGTGTAGGGGGAGGGGGCTTAATCATTTCACTGTGTGTCTGGCCTGCTAAAGTAAATACATTTCTTAAGCCTGGTATTTTTTAAATAAGTTTTTATTTTTATTTTTTTATAAGTAAAGGCATATAACCTGTTTAATTGTAGTGCATTGACAATAGTTTTATATAATTAGTGTATTAATTAAATTAACTTGGTCCATAAATCAAAAAGGAAGTGTGTTAAAACTTCTGCATACATTAACTGATCTTGATGAAACTTCAGCAGTGTGTTCGTTGTAAGAGGCCGATCACATGGATGTGACTATTGTGAGTCAAATATATAGCGCCACCAACTGGCAGCAGAAAGTGTTTCACTTTCAAAATGCTTTGAAATCACACTCTTACTTTTACCCGATTTGCTTCAAACTTCATCTGTATAATGTAAACACACGCCAGATGAAGAGCTGTGAAAGCATTATTCAATATCTAAGATAATGTTGCCATAGCAACGCATCAAACTTTAACATTCCTTTTTTTTGATGATTTTGAGTCTCTTAGCGGCTTTTGGGGCCCTTAATGGGTTTGAAAACTCTTGAAACTTTGCACACAGGTCAGATCCCACAGCCATCAGAGCCGGGAAGATGGTACCCGGGTGTGGCAAGGGGGCTAGACAGCGCCCCCTGGAACGGGGTCCAAAAACTTGGTCCATAAATCAAACACGCTTGCATGTAATAATATGAAACTCAGTACACATGTTGATCTCATCGTTTCATATATTCATATATTCTCCTTAAGCCGGACAACTTTCTAATTTACACTCATGAGCTAGGACCCACAGAAAGTCAGATATTTTGGTTTGAAAATGTTGAGTGTCTCTCTGAGCCTACACTTCTGTATGGCAAGCCCTTTTAACATTTAAAAGCTAAGTTTGACTATTCGTAATTAACATTGTAGATATCAACAACGTCTTTCTAGTCGTAATTACATTTTGGATAGTTTGTATTATCATTTAAGATATCTGTAACGTAATTGTGACTAGTCGAAACGAACAGATAGAGTATGGCAAGCCGTTTTAACATTTAATCATTTTAACCTACTAGTCTCTATTTTCATGCTACTAGTACTTATTTTTTAGATACTAGTATCTATTCCATTAAGTACTAGTACTTATTCATTAGCTACTAGTGCTTATTCTTTAGATACTAGTGCCTTTTCTTTAGATACTAGTGTTTATTCTTTAGGTACTAGTACCTTTTTAAAGATACTAGTACTTATTCATTAGACACTAGTCCTTATTTATTAGATACTAGTACTTATTCATTAGATGCTAGTCCTTATTCATTACATACCAATGCTTATTAATTAGTTACTAGTACTTATTCATTAGATGCTAGTACCTATTAAATAGATACTAGTACTTATTCATTAGACACTAGTACTTATTTCAATGGTGACTAGTAACTATTCTTTTGTTACTAGTCACATTTTTTCCAGTGACTTCTATGGTGATCTGTCATTCAGATATCAACTATTCAGTTCTGACTAGTATGTTAGTATGTATTCCAATTGTGGAATACATACTAGTATGTATTCCAAAGCAGGGGTTACGCTTTTGCACGTCGTGCAGAATAACCCTAAAGGCACCAAGGTGGCGGTGCCACCGGCTTTATATATATATATATATATATATATATATATATATATATATATATATACATATAGCTGCGAGCAGCGATGGAGGGCCAAAGCCGGCGGTACCGCCATCCCGGTGCCTTTAGGCACCGGGGTTGCGGTGCCACCGGCTTGGGCCCGCGTGACTGCTCGCAGCTATATTTGTAATTTGAATTTGTTAATAATAAGTATTTACTGTTGTAACTTGCTGTACTACAATAGTTTGGAAAAACAACATACTCAGTTTCCTGTAGGCTGGAAGGTGATGCCAGTTGTTCCTGTGTGCTCTGCTCCTTCGCTTCAAGACATTTTCCCAGCTTGCCCATTGTAGTAAGGAGTTTTGGCATTTCTAGAAAGCAAAAAAAAAAAAAAAAATATTATCTGTCTTTTCAATTTCTTTCAGCAGAAAATGAAGATCAGCTGGCCTAAAACTCTGAAATAATAGCAGAGTGGATTAGCTGATGGCATTAAAACAGATAAACAGATATTGACTTGTATATAAGCTTTACCATGAGTAGAAACAGGCAAAGCAACATAAACACCTCTGACAGACTGTGTGTATTGGACTTGGCTGTGAAAAATGACTGTCAAGATCTTGGGAATGTAGTATTTAATTTCTAAATGTAGTTAATAATTTTTCAAAGTAATATGTAATAATGATTTTGTTTTATTTTATCCTGAAGCAACAACTTTATAGTGGGCAGCCAGTTATTTTTTACATTCGAAATTTAGATGCTAGTTTTAGGTCCCAGTAAAAAAAAAAAAAAAAAAAAAATCTTGTGACCTTTTGTGGCTAGATGATCTGTCATTACTGGTCTCCTCTTCAACAAGCCTAAGGTTTGGCCTGCATTTTCGTTTGCTTGGAAGTTTTGGACTGGACTGATGTGTCCTCATTCGTTTTTCTAGGGTGGACTGTCTCTCTGTGGGGAAAAAGGGGAATACAAAATGTAGAATCTAAAATAAAGATACAACTACGGCTATGACAATGACAACAACATAGGCTGACCAAATGTAAACGCTTACGCACCTACAAAATTGTTGATGTCATAATGGGGACAGTGTTCAAAAAGCACACATATTGACAGGAATTTAATAAGATGAATTGAGTTCAATTAATTTACTAATTAACTAATGAATTAATTTATATATAATATATATTTTATATTAATTAATATAAAAAATTTATATTTATAAAGTTTTTTAATATTGCGAGGAAACCTAGTCTCACTTGGTATACAGTCTTCACCTGGCTTTCTTTACTTGGGCTTGAATGTGATGAGTTCAGGTCAAATCCTCAGAGATGTGCACTCCAAAGTATTTGAAGCTGCTCACTCTCTCTACTGGTGTCTACACATTATTCCCTTTATTGCTGTTAGAGTGGGTAAGAGTAGCATGCCGAAAAGGGAGACAGCATCCTCAGCAGACCTATTGGGGCGATAGGCAAACTGGAGTGGGTCAATCTTGTTAGGGATTGAGGAGCACATGGTATTCTTGATAGTAGGGGAGAGCGGGGCACAACCTTACGCATTTTGGTTTTGGCTAAATTAATTAAAAAATAATTAGGTTAGATTAATATTTTTTATTACTCAAGCAATATACACATCTCTGCTACAAATGACCACTTAAAGTTTTTTTTCTAGGACCTACCATGTTCATACAGTCGCACTGAAAGTGACAGAAGTGCAAATGTTACAACTTACCCCATATACAGGGTTAATTGTAACAGACAGAGGGTTAGTTGTAACACTTGTGTGTAACACACATAATTCAGTACTATTTTATTTGTATAGTTTGATATTGTTTGTGCATCTGTATAGACAGATATCCATACATCCATCCCTCATCCAATCATCCTTCTATTGTGGATCAATATCATGGATAGAGACAGAAAAGGGCTGCATAGTTTTGCAATAAATAATAAAAATAAAATTAGCCTATACATATTGTAATTGCAATAAAATTAGATTTGTGTGTGGCAGCTGCATGTACAATTATTATTAATAATAATAACAGTAATAATAATAGAAATGAGCTTAAAATAAAAATTTAAAGGGTTTATTGCATTAAAAACATGTCATTTTTAAATAAATAAATAAGTTATCATTCATAGTACACTAAATTTTAAACATTTTAAATTCCAACATCGTTTGTGAAAGTCTAACAAAGTTAAATACTCAAACCTGAAAAGTTGTGTGGCTCCGTTTTCATTTGATTATCATTGTACACTTGACGGCTTAGTTGTAACACTCTGTTACAAATAACCCCGCTGTGTATTACATATTTTAAGCCTAGCTAACAGTCGCTAGGAATTGCTGACATGTTTCAAAACGGTGCTATGTTTGAGCCAACAAGACAGTGATTAAGGCAATATAAAGTTAGATTTGGAAACGTATACACCCAACTCAGAAACCGAAAAAAAACCTATGATGAAAACAATTACTTTCATGGTGTCAACACACACTTTTTCCAGTATCTTCACAAAATATAATCAAAACTTTCCGCAAATTCGTGGGAGACCGTCTTCTGGCGGCAAGAGAAAAATAGCGGAAAGACAACCTGCTTGATCCTGACGAACTATGTAAACGGTCCGTGTTACATTGTTACATTGTGCCCGCGTTCCCTGATTCACACAAGTGCTGCTCAAAATGCTCCGGAAGTGATCTCTCGCGCGTATACATTACTCATTATTTAAACAGAGATATCAGAAGTGTTATCCTTCACTGTGAAGATCTAAACATATTTACATATACAGGAAATTGCAATTGAAGAAGATTTCGATTTATCAATAGACAACGTCGATTTTTTTTCACGCAACCACCAAGAGATCACTTCCGGGGCTTTCCAGCGCGCTTGCGCAGATAGAAGCGCCCGTGCCTTCAGATCACTTGAACGTGGCTGTGTTTACAAGAGGTAAAAATGATATAAATACTGTTCGTTTTCTCACACAAACTGCTTGTTTCGTGTCTTTAGGCCATCAATGTGTACGTTTACGAGTCATTAAATCATGTTTAATTTGGACTTCTCGTGCACACTCTTTGAGGTGGACCCAGGGTGAATCCCATAAACTTCCATTATTTGATTAACAGACAAAAACGGTTTGACCTAAAAAATGAAAATTGAAAATACTGCTGAAACAAAGACACCTACATCTTGGCCCTTGACGTAAGCTAAAACATATAAAAAATTTATTTCAAAGTGAACTATCCCTTTAATGGTGTTCACTATTATACATGAAAGTGTCAAATTCAAACTACCGAGACCACTTTGTCATCATACAGTGTCTTATTTTATATGCCATCTCTGCTGCAGAGTGCCTTGTCATTGTGTGGAAAATGCCATGTTAGAACAGACGCTTTTGTATTGTAGCAAACTGGACTACGAAATGCATAGCGGTCTCTAATAGCAGTGTTTACATTGCTGACAACAGTACACCCATCCCACTGCAGGAGACAATTTCTGTCGAATCATACAGTAGTGGAAGATGTGTCAGTCAAGCAGGAATACAAGGGGGAAAGGGTCTGGGGGGAACAACAGGGAGGAGACAGAAAGTACTGCACTTATCGCAGCTGCACAGATGGTGCGACAGATGAGATGGGAGTGGAAGACGGACAGATAAGGAGGGATAGCAAGATGCCAAGAGGGATGAGACATGGCAAGAATGTGTGTGTGTGAGACAGTGTACTTAAAGAATTATTGGGAATATTGGGAATTCTTATATTGGGAATTATTGGGTATTAAGAATTATTATTATTTTAATCAACATTGGCTCATTGGGAAAAAATGGCATCTACCAACATTTTTACAAAAATCCAAAAATGTACTTATAGATTCTACAGTTTCCAGATGAAATGACCACTAGTGCCAGTAAACGCCAACAAATTGTATTCCATTTAACACAACTCCTTTAATAAAGACTTATCTTTGTGCAGTCCCTAGTACAATACTGTGTTATAAATTCAAAACACTTTTACCATAGTCCAAGATTTGTAAACAAACACATTTTGGCATTTGGATCACACATGTTCCGTATCCATCCAAACTCCATTTGTAGTTATTTTCTGACAAAGTAAACCTACTCTGGACCTGTTACACAACTGTACTTGCAAACATAGGCCTGGTACATAATTGCATGGTTGCTTCAACAACGGATTTATCTCACATTTGTTTGAACTGGTTAGGTTTAGGGTAACCGAATTTGGCAAACATTTTTCCTAATAGCCCTGGTTTTAATATTTATTATTCAGAGAGCTGCTGGGAAACTCTTTATCCACACATTGTCTCTGAAATTCATAGTCATTATGGGGACAGTCTCGGGCTCTTGAACCACCCAATCCATTCACTAGCTATGTTTCCATCCACCTATTTGTATGCACATTTTGGGATATTGCATTTAAAAAAAAAAAAAAAAAATTCTACATGGAAACGCCATGCATATAAAATAAAAATGTGCATAAAAAATTCTTGAATTGAGGCTAAACTTTTTTTTATATCCAATAAAAAGAATTGCACCAACTACAATGGTGTTTAGATTTATTTAGTAAACTAACATTTACTAAATAAATCCCTCTGAGCGCGACAACCTCACATGACTACAGAGGATGTGATTGGATAACTGGACCAACCAGGTGACCAATTCCATTGCACAGCATCTCAAATGTTAGTTTGATCAATCTGAAATGCCGTTTTTTTTTTCTTTTTTTGAACACATGGGCTGCTGTATTAGCTAATGTGTTAAGTGGCATTCCAATTTTGTACGCGAGTTAAATTCACAACTGGAAACATATCCAGTGACTGTTTGATGCATTTTGCAACCAAGTCCTTGTGAAAATTAAGCACAAACAGCAATGCAATGGGGAATTGCATTGCGGAGGTTCTTATCAATGATTTGGTTAACAAAACCATGATTTAAAATGACCAGGTTGACATGATGGGTTTTTGTGAGAATAAATAAACATGGATTTGCCAAGCCAGGATGATTCTAACTTCTGGGATGGCCTACAAAATACATCATAACTGCTTAGCTCTATTGCAATAACATATTTCTGAGACACTCTATTCATCCTCCATCCATCAGACAAACAGGTAGTCCCATCCAAAACTCACCCTATTGGTTGAGCCAGAACTTCACATGCTCCAATAAACAGAGCAATGTTTTGACAGCACAAGGTTCACACTTTTTGAGAAGTCAACCTGCAGCTTACTCCTAATTTTCTCTTCACATTAAACCTGGATAGGAAGGAAAATTTGACACCTGAAAATTTGACACCACACACCACCTTATTATTCAGTAAAACTCAAGCCAAGATCTCAGCACATTAATGCAGGCAAGGACAGGTGGGAGGACAAGTAGTAATACGAATATGACAGAGTTTAATCAGATCCATTTAGAATAATTCAAAGTAATAAATTGAACTAAGAATAGACTACAATGTGATCTAGATCAGCAAAGGCTCTTGTAAGAGAAACAGAATAAACAATCGTTTCTCTGGACATGTCTGTTTGAATGGTGCTGAGACTTTTGCACGGGATAAGCTCTGCCTCATAGTCTCCTCTAGATTTCCACCATCCAAATCCACTACCGTGATGTTTAGGTGATTGCTAAGCTGTTTTAAATGGTTGTTACTATTAGTGCGTTGTATGCGGTTGCTTATTAGTTATCAAAACTTGAGCCTTGATGATATTTTTTTGTGGCTAAATGGCTGGGATAGTCGATTTCAGTGTAAGTCTGTGGGAAATTTCGCCCCTTTAATTGCACATTAGGCTGATAACATAGAAACGTATTTGCACACCTCTCTTTTAAAATACCGATGATCATAAACAGTAGCAAGTTTAAAACAAAAATTAACCTTAAACATTTAATTAAGTTATGGCTTGTTTTCAATTAAATGTGGTTCCATAAATACCCTCACCTAAAGGATTATTAGGAACATCATACTAATACTGTGTTTGACCCCTTTTCGCCTCCAGAATTGCCTTAATTCTATGTGGCATTGATTCGACAAGGTGCTGAAAGCATTCTTTAGAAATTTTGGCCCATACTGATAGGATAGCATCTTGCAGTTGATGGAGATTTGTTGGATGCACATCCAGGGCACGAAGCTCCCATTCCACCACATCCCAAAGATGCTCTATTGGGTTAAGTTCTGGTGACTGTGGGGGCCATTTTAGTACAGTAAACTCATTGTCATGTTCAAGAAACCAATTTGAAATGATTGGAGCTTTGTGACATGGCGCATTATCCTGCTGGAAGTAGCCATCAGAGGATGGGTACATGGTGGCCATTAAGGGATGGACATGGTCAGAAACAATGCTCAGGTAGGCTGTGGCATTTAAACGATGCCCAATTGGCAAGAAGGGGCCTTAGGTGTGCTAAGAAAACATCCCCCACACCATTACACCACCACCAGCCTGCAGAGTGGTAACATGGCATGATGGATCCATGTTCTCATTCTGTTTACGCCAAATTCTGACTCTACCATCTGAATGTCTCAAAATAAATGGAGACTCATCAGACCAGGCAACATTTTTCCAGTCTTCAACTGTCCAATTTTAGTGAGCTCTTGCAAATCGTAGCCTCTTTTTGCTATTTGTAGTGTAGATGAGTGGTAACCGGTGGGTTTTTCTGCTGTTGTAGCCCATCCGCCTCAAGGTTGTGCGTGTTGTGGCTTCAGAAATGCTTTGCTGCATACCTCGGTTGTAACGAGTGGTTATTTCAGTCAAAGTTGCTCTTCTATCAGCTTGAATCAGTCGGCCCATTCTCCTCTGACCTCTAGCATCAACAAGGCATTTCGCCCACAGGACTGCCACATACTGGATGTTTTTCTCTTTTCACACCATTCTTTGTAAATCCTAGAAATGGTTGTGCGTGAAAATCCCAGTAACTGAGCAGATTGCATGCTCAGACCGGCCTGTCTGGCACCAACAAACATGCCACGCTCAAAATTGCTTAAATCCCCTTTATTTCCCATTCTGACATTCAGTTTGGAGTTCAGGATATTGACTCAGGACCCCACCCCTGAATGCATTGAAGCAACTGCCATGTGTTTGGTTGATTAGATAATTGCATTGATGAGAAATTGAACAGGTGTTCCTAATTATCATTTAGGTGAGTGTATATCGCCCAGATTTTAGTGTCACATGACAAATTATGACACATTTGGACCTCCTGAGAACATCTTTTGTGTTTCATGGAAGAAAGTAGTAAGCACGTAAGTATTGCAGGTTTAGAACAAGATGAGGGTGAGAAACATTTCCATTTTTAGGTGAACTATTCCTTTAAGTATGGACAAGTGATGCTTGTCTCAGCAAGTGCTGCTAATTAATCCCTAAATGATTACTGGAAGATTGCGTGAGAAATGGAATATTTAAATGACAGAAAACAGTCTTCCTTTCACTTCATCGGTCTCATTTCAAATGCAGAGTACCTCAGCAGTGAGCTAAAAGTGGTGAGTCAAGCGGCTCCAACTGTCAGAGACCTGCTGCATCCTCATGGGTTTGATTAACATGGTGGCAAAGTTGTTTCGTTTCATCAACACTACACAGCATATGAATTCTCGAGAGTCTTCTCAGCATCGTTCAAATCATGAGCACCAGAGAGGGAGAAAGCAACAGACAGACAGACACCTCACCCACCTTGTCCTTTGATTATGTTTTAATCAGTACCGTCCAAGTGATAATCTCCTCGTCTTTCTACAAGAAGCCCTCCTCCTTTCCAAGTCTCATGAGCTTCATTAATTGGAGGTCTAGCCTTGATGAATAATTGGCAAAAAGGAAACCGCATGTATTTGTCCCTCTGATTGAAATCATTCCTTTGGCCGAAATACTTCAAGGCCTAATTTCATAAAAATTCTTGCCTCCAGCTTACATCTCCGAGAAACTGAATTTCATATAGAGTCAGAGAGTTTGAGATCGCTATGTTCAGAATGTTTACACTCTGTCCAGCTTGCTTTAATTGGCTGTATCTGATGTAATTTTCTGTTTCCTGGAGTCATTCGGGGAGTTAACCAAGACTTTACTAATGGAATTGTGTTCTTGGCATTAAAAGCGATATTGATTCAGGGGACATCGCTGAAATCCAACTTGTCTCAATGCCAACGGATAAGAATGCAGTTTACCAGCATAAGGAGCTGCTTGATTCTGCCTTGTCATAGCTGAAGCTAGTGCATTTTTGATTTAATGGTGTAGACAGAATCTGCCTGGGGACTATAGCAACTGCTTTTCCCTTTGCTATGAGTACTTTTCTTAAGGTGTCTCTTCAGATGGTGTTCCACCAGTGTAATGGATTGGGATAGAAATGGTAATGTTGTCTCTGGCATCGACTTTGACTTTAAAGTGGGAGGAAATCCTTCCCTCAGCTAAGTTATAGAGAAAAGCTTGGGGCAGGATGGATTTGGCATTCTGGCAGGGGTCCTTGCCTCAGGGGTTGATTGACTCTGAGACTGCTAATGTTTGGAACCACTGAATCATACTTCGCATGATCCATGGGAAACTCAAGACAACCATGGCTGGTATGAAGAGCTGATGGAAGTTCCCTCAGGGTGCACAAAGGTTGACTAATACCAGAATAGGTTGCTGGCAGTGCTACAGTGATGTTCCAGCAGACACAAAATGTTTTACATTTCACTATATTGCATTTTGGTGGCAGTTAGATTACACCGCATTAGAGCAGAAAAGCAAATTGGGGTTATTTTGAGTTGGTGAATTCAAATGAAAATGAATAACATTAAACTAATCAGCAGCATGAAGTCAGATAGGACGGATTTTCTGGGGGCATTTTTCATTTACAAAGTATTAGTAACTTAAAAAAAGGGGAAACATTACCAATGTGAGTAAAATAACACATGCAAGCAATGTAGCCAGTGATTTATTTTTAGAAGGACAATTATGGTTCATGAGAGCATTAAATACCATTTGGCATGCTGTCCGTGGGAGTGCTCCATTGTTAGAATTTGGCCCAAACTGAGAGCACCATCCCATATCCCTGACGAGGAAAGTAACCAGGCAAAGAGTGAGGATACGTGAACTTTAGAATACTATTGAGGAACATAGGTGAGTCGGCTATACACATATAGGCCTCCTCTCAGATCGGATTGTCAGTTTGAACATGTTCCTCCCAGACTTTGTTAATAAAATATATAAAGTGTAAAAACTATAGACTGTAAAAAATATGGACAAGCATCTGTGACGTCACCCATAGACTTTCTTAAGAACAGTTCTGAGGTGGTCTCATGGTAGGGTGGCCATATTGGAAAAAAAAAAATCTTGGGAAAAACAAATGTTCAAAATCAAATACAGAGGTGGTATGATGTGTCTTGTGTTAGATCATGGCCGAGACGTCAATTGTGCATTAGGTCTGCAAGCCCGTTATCAGTTGTCAATCAAAGTTAACCGCCCTTATTTGTCATACATTTTATATTCTAATATCAATAAATGAGTTAGAAAAATCACTCCTCACAGTTGTCAGGCACTCACAACCTATCGAAAAATACAATAAAAGTCATGGGACCAACCTGTAAATCAAATTTATGCTGTGAAAACGGACATTGTAACATTGTAACTGTCTATGGATATTTGCTCCCTTGTGGGACCTCCCTTGCCAATTCTAGACATACTGTAGTTTTTCGCACTTTCGGGTAGAATTCATTTTTCAGATTATAATTAATAATTAATTAATAATAATTCGTTACATTTATATAGCGCTTTTCTGAGACCTCAAAGTGCTTCACATAGAGGGGGAATCTCCTCAACCACCACCAATGTGCAGCATCCACCTGGATGATGCGACGACAGCCATATTGCGCCAGAACGCTCACCACACACCAGCTTACTGATGGAGAGGAGACAATGATGAAGCCAATCAGTATGTGGGGATGATTAGGAAGCCATGATGGACATTAGGAGGCCAAGGGGTAAATTTGGCCAGGATGCCGGGGTTACACCCCTACTCTTTCGAAAGACATCCTGGGATTTTTTGTGACCACAGAGAGTCAGGACCTCGGTTTAACGTTCTCATCCGAAGGACGGTGCTCTTTTGACAGTATAGTGTCCCAGTCGCTATACTGGGGCGTTAGGACCCACACAGACCACAGGGTGAGCACCCCCTGCTGGCCTCACTAACACCTGTTCCAGGAGCAACCTGGCATTCTCAGAAGGTCTCCCAACCAGGTACTAACCAGGCTCAGCCCTGCTTAGCTTCAGTGAGCAACCAGTCTTTGGCTACAGGGTGATATGGCTGCTGGCCATAAGATTAGAATGTTGCCGCTTGGTAAAAACACATCCCTGGGGTAACTCTTGCAAAAGTTTCAAAGTTTTTCTCACAAATGCCACAATAAAAAAATATATATATATTTCATTTGAAACATTGCACTCATTCATCAGTGGAAAACATATCATTGAAAAACGGTGAGAAGAGGACTGATGGTTACACTAGTAAAGCTCATACCTCACTTTAGCATGAATGCTAGAACATTAAGCTCCTGAAGAGCAGTGAGCTGGCGTGGGCTCACATTCACAAGAACGTAAGAATGACAGGGTGGGAAAAAATACAGCTTAAGTAGGTTATGAGTGGTACTAAAAAGGAGAGCGTGTGACTGAAGAAGTTGTGCAAAAACTTTTGAGTAGTCTGTCAAAAGTAAGTGAATATCCAACCGCAAGTGAAGCGCGTTTAGCTCGGAGCTCACCTCTCAGGGGAATCTATGATGTGCTGTGCCAGGTGACAGCTCTACATTTATCGTCTGTCTTATTTCATTCAGGTAAATTAAGGTGAGCTTGAGGGCAAACATGTCTGTCTGTTTGGATGATGTGGTTATTGCTTTGGTGTTGTGTAGTGCTCTGATAACAAGGATGAGCGTCTGTTGTCAAAGCCAAGGAGGTCTATATTACCTGGAGAAACCTATGTAAATAATCTGTCACTGGCAAAACATCCGGTGTGCATCCAATAAGCAACTGTATGCATTTCCTCAGAATGCACAGTTGTTTATGAATGACTGTCAATGGAGAAGGATGCTTTTCGCCTGCAAAATGGTGTAGATATGAGCAGCAGGGGTTGACTGGCCATGTAAATCAGATAAATCTTGATCCCAAGACTCCTTTCTAGATTAACTATGTGAACCAGGATGAAGAGATCTATGGTGGAGCTGTGTGGAAGCTCAGGGTCACTCTGGACTATATTAGTCATGAGGCAGAATTAATCACTCTTAATGAGGTTACACTCCACAGAAAGATGAAAGATAAATCAGAAAGATGAGATTCACTCCTTGTCTTTCTGTAGCTGCCTTCTTTATGGTAAATGGACTGCATTTCACAGACCCAATGGCCACCAAAGCACTTTACATATTGCATTCACATTCACACTTTCATACACCGCGGCGGAGTCAGCCATGCAAGGCGTCATTCAGCGCGTCGGGAAGAGTTGAGGTTAGGTGTCTTGCTCATGGACACCTTGACACTTGGTCCGGTGGAACCAGGGATTGAACCACCAACCTTCTGGTTTGTAAAAAGCCTACATGAACCTATATGTATAAAGCCACAAATACAGATGATTCCACTGGGTGGTGGATTCCTACATAGACACTACGGTTACACCTTTATTTTAGGGTGTCATTGTTACAGTGTAATTAACTACTGTATAATATTAAGCAACTACATGTACTTAGGCTACTATAGGGTTAGGGTAGGATTAGGATTTGGTTGAGGGTTAGTTGCATGTAACATCTGTAACAAGGACACTGTGAATTAAATTGTTAGTGACACTTAATCTTCTGTTTGCTGACCTTCTTCAGGTGTCCGTGAAATGCAGCAGAGGTAAGCTTTGCCACCCGTGTATAATGTCAAAACCCAGGGCTTTACTTGTCCAGTTCCAGTTTCTAAGCTACTGCATGCCTTAATCCAGATGCCAGACTAGCAGCTTCTACAAGTTCCTTATAAAATGTTAAAATATTGTCAGGTTCTACATGTAATTTGACTTCTTTGCATTGTCTTTTTACATTGGGGTAGCCTATTGGCTAACTTTCAACAACGCCGCTTAAGGTATAAGGGTTGTTTAGTATCAAACTGTTTCAATCCTTGCTTCATTATATGTGAATGTGCTTTGTAGAATCCATGAAGATTTCACAGACTTTGATGGAAGTTAAAATCCTGAACTGTGACAGGAAATACTACTTTTTCTTTTTCCTTTTTTTGTCTTTTGTTTAGTTGTTGTTGGACTTTTGTATGACAGGGGGTATTCCAGAAAGCAGGTTATGTGACCTGGTTATGTGGTAAGTTTAAGGGTAAGTAATTGGATAACCTCAGATTTCAGTTCCAACTTTAATGGTATTTAAGTAGTCATAGAAACTTAAGCTCCGAACATAACCTGCTCCGTAGGTGGCAGTATCAGAATTGGGTGGGTGTTAAGACCACGTATTGATGTGTTTCATGATCCAAATGAATATTTGCAGGAGTGTTACCGTTTTTCTAAATAATCGGATATTCGGTCATCCCATAGAGGGTATGTGATATCACAGTTTCTTGTGTCGTTCTTTAATACTTTGCCACAATAAGAGGTGAGAGGGTAATAAATTCCCAGCCATATTTGGTAAAATGACACTTTTTTAAAAGTTCTCTTATGTATTATACATAAAGGAGGAATGTATTATATATGCATACCTCTATGGGTCTCCCAGCATTTTCAATTTCGGTCACAGCAGAAGTGGTCTCTTTATCGTCACCCTACAGTGCAAATAAGTATATGGATGCTTGGTATAGCAAACATAAACCTAAAGACCTAAAGACAATAATCGCTTACAACTGCGACAGAGTGTGGTGTTGCAGGAGGGTCCAATAATACAATGTGGCCATCAGCAACTTCAATACAATAAAACCATGATAGCCAATGTATATTCTCAAACGAATACAACTAATAAACAGAGACATTAGGAACATCAAAAAGTGGCAGAATTTAGATTGCATTTTACAGGCATTGTTTCACTTTTCATTATTTGATTCATTTTTTTTCCTGCATATGCTGTATGTATTCAAAAAAAATTTTTTTGAAGGTGTCGATGATTTTATTCATTAAAAACACATGGTTTATTAAAGTTATCAATGCTTTTATCAAAATACTAATATGCTACACCAACATTTTACTAAGCCACTTGTGTTCAGTGGCGGTTCTACTTTGAATTACACCCAGGGCGAGACCCCCTTTCAAGTGCCCCCAATAAAGACACATTCCTGACATTTATAATGCACAGTAGCTTATCTTTTATTATTAATAGTAAAATTCGTACCGATTTTCCCATGGCTGTCGCTATAGAACCATGCACTCATTACACTGCGCTCTCCACAACGACAAAGAAGTTTTAGTAGCTAATGTATTTCCACAACAGAAAAACGCTTGCTGTTGTTCTGCTAAAAGATTTATTTACGGAAAAGAGAAAAAACACCCAAGTGTTTGGGTGCACGTGCACTCCCAAACTGAAAAGTTTATGAGCGCGCTTCCTGTGAGCGCATAATGAGCGTGCTTCCCGTGCGCTTATTTGAAACATAGAGGATTTCAAAGAACGAGCCCGAGCGCGCAACAGACGCGGTACGTGAACAAATCAGGAGATCCCCTTGACATCGCTTCTGCGCACGGCACCTTCTCAGCAAGCAGGGCGCCATTGACAATAATTGAATCGAAATGACAAAATATAGAAAAACTTCCCGGCACAGAGGTTTAACTGCTCGTGCCGCCCCCAATGTGACATGAAGAAATGCCGCCCCGGGCGACTGCCTGGTTCGCCCGTGCCTAGAACCGCTACTGCTTGTGTTGGTAGCGGAGTCTGACAAACTGCCCCCTGGAATCCCATCGACCACAGGTCACACTTTATTAAGGCCAGGACAGTGCCAGATCCTCAGCCTGGGTGAGAAAAAGTGGAGGTGGTCCCCCACCTGTTTTACAGGCCTCAACCTTCCTTCTCTTGGCTACAGGACTGAATAAAAATGGCCTAAATTACATGGCTTCATTAACAGCTTTTTGAAGATTTGCTTTAATGTTGCAACAAGATGCAACAAGATGCCAATATAGTCCTAGCCAATTATGCACATTTCAACAGTAATATGTGGCCCCCGGAGGGCCACTGTCCTGCTGAGTTTAGCTCCAATAGTAAAACATCTCAAACAGCTAATCAAGGTCTTCAGGACCTCTATACAATAAAATAAATAAATAAATAAATTGCAGGCAGGTGTGTTGCAGGAGGTTCGAGCTAAACTTAGTAGGACAGTGGCCTTCAGGGAGAACAATGAACACTGCTTGTGTGACATTTCCATATATTTCCAAGGTTGTCCAATTCAGCACTTGGAGGGCCACTGTCCTGTTGAGATTAGCTTCAGCCCCAATTAAATACACCTCGACTAGCTAATCATGGTCTTCGGGATTATTATATATTTCCAGGCAGCTGCTTTGGGAGTTAATCCTGTAGGACAGGGGTGCAAAATAAATTCCTGGAGGGCCAAAACCATGCAGAGTTTAGTTCCCAACCAGTTTTCAAATAAGCCTGAAGAACTTAGCTGGATCTCCAGGGACAGAGTTTTGCACCCCTGACTGCTCAAACTCAAAACGGTCTTGCCGAGCACACATATGCAACGGCGAAGAAGATATACACCAAGTAGTGTCTACACAGCCAGGAAGAAATAAGACGAGGAAGATGCAAGGCAAGATGAATGTAGAGCTGCTGTTCTTGTTGGTGTTAGAACATAAAGAACTATATGACAAACGTGACAGGGACTACAAACATTTTGATAAAAGAAAACTGATATGGAGTGGTATTGGAGAGCAAATTGGTGCCATCTAATGTCGGAATGAATTTGCATGTTCACTCGGCTCAAAAATGCTGACGAATAATGCGTGCTGGTGTGTACGGGCCTTTACAATGTTTTTGGGAAACACCACCCTGTTCCATACTAGGGCTGGGCGATATGTCAAAAATATTTTATCGATAATCGCCTAAAACAATATTGCGATATCCGATTATATCGTCTACCCAAGCCCCGCCCCCCAACACGCCCCGCCGCGTGTTATAGGCCATATGTCATGTTATTTTAGTCAGATATGACGGCGCGACTGCACACAAACCACCTCAGATAAGCAGCTGAGCGTCTCAACGCGCCGCAATCGCAAATGAAAGTGAAAGTAAGTCGCAGAATCTTAAATCTTCATTAGAAGTAAAGAAACGAAATGATCTGACCACCAGGCTGTTGGCGCTCTCTCTTATTGCTGTCTTTGGTGATTTTGCTGATGATGATCAATAAAATGCAGCGCATCTGTTGCTTTCGGTGACGTGCACTTCATTAAATCTGTATATAGCGTGGGAATTGAAGATCGGATTTAGGCTATCCGTTTTGTAAAAACACATTTATGTGACCAGGTGTAATGGAATCGTTTTGATAAATCAGAGTTCAGATAAATTAGCTCCGACCTGAGAAAACGCATGAAGTGGCAGGTGTAAACAGCCCCGTTGAGTCTGGCTGCACTTTATCTAATGATAGCCAGGAATTCAGCTAGTTTAATTTAATGATTGGCACGTTAAAGGTTTTACTTCGCTTAGTTTGAGCTTGAACGAGCATAAATCATTAGCTTTGTGTGGTTAGCTAAAAATTTCCACACTGTTCTCATCACATCGCCTATGTGTTTGAAACGAATTTCGTTTTGCGAGGAGAAATGAATAGCCTACAATACTGAATAGAGAACAGAACAGAACCGAATTTGATGATTGTAAGTGAATGCGTGTTGATGTCAAGGTGACAGATGCTTATTTGTTTTTCATAACAATGAATAACAATAACATTTTTAGCGTTATCGACTGATAGCCTAAGTTAATTTCCTAATTATAACGTGCGCTTTTTTTTAAACTTGTATTCAAACTATAATATATTTGTTATTTTATTTGTCTAAAATTAGGTATTAAAACCAATTGTTTTGTTCTGCATGAGCAAAAACTTAAGCCGCTCAATAAAAATTACTGCTTTATTTATTTAGAAACAGAAGTTACTAATAATTAGGCTATATATTTGGGTATTTTATTTAATTATTTTTGTTGATGTTTTAATCTAAAGCAAAGTATAACGTCTTTATATCTGTAATCGACCTCCAACCTTGCAAACTCTGAACGCGTGCATGAGATATTCAAAGCAACGCAATTTCTTCATCCGTTTGCAATATAACGAAATTTTAATTTCAATTACAATGGTCATGTTTTTATTTTTTTAGAAGGCCTGTTTATTATGTGCAACATTTAAATTAATATTCAGAAACGGGTAAAGTTACTTTTCTGATGAACTTTTATACTAAACCAAAGTATAAAAGTTGATAAATGATCTTTGACAGGTAACGCATCTCAAAGTCGCATGCTGAGTCCAACACAGACTCGTGTTGCAGTTGGTGCAGTCGGGGCTCGAACAACAGGCACACAATATAAAGTTTAGGCATACTGTAAAAGTTCAGCGACATATTTTCTTTATCCTTTGTTCTTTGATCAACTTCAAATATTGGCACCGAGTGCAGGCTGTCAATGCACGGATTCAATAGACAGGCCTGCTTACCGACTCTGTTTACAACTTGAAACTTGAAAAAGATGTGTAATGACGTCTTTCCATGGTTGAAACAATTCTTCTGATGTTTAATCATGTTTATTATTTCATGCAATAAATTAACAAGAAGTATATTTGTGTGATATTGTATGCACATTTGTCCGTGCATGAGAAGCGGCTGTGTGCGCAGGCAGCTCAGAAAACAGCGCTCATGCAGACGTGTTCTCTCACGTCTTGCGCTTAAGGAATGCTTTCAAGAAGAATCGATTTTCTATTCCTAACCCTACTAGCCTACAGAAAATATTTAAATCATGCTATTGCATGTAAATAAATATGTGTATAACTATAGGGCTATGTGAAATATGTTTGTCTTTTTTATTTTTTTATTGACGATTATCGTCTGGAAACAGACTTCGATATCGATATCGCGATACTTGCGCAGACATCGTCGATATACGATAATATCGTCATATCGCCCAGCCTATTCCATACAATGAATGTGAATGAGCATGGACCACTATCCAGCTCCATATGACAAATAAGCACCATGCAAAAAAGTTATCCGTGCAGATAAAGTTAGTTTCTAAAGTTATCTAAAAATCTCCAAAATTTTTGTTTGGTTAAAAGACGTGAAAATAAAAATAGCATTCAGTGTCGTCACTGACATGAAACTTTGTGTTTCTTTGCACAACATCTCCTTTTGGAATAAATAAATTTTTTTAAACTATTCTTTGTTATTCTACTCTGGGTTCCATGCAAAGCACATACATAAAGATGTTCAATTCCAATTCTTCCTTTTCTTTTGAAAAACAAGTTGTGACATTTCAACAAAAAATAAATAAATGCAAAGTGAACCGTAGCTTATTGAAAGAAAACAGCAGTTGGTGCTGCGACATGGTGTCCTCAACCCGAAAGCAGGTGAGGCATCGTATGCTTGTAAACACACCATGCTCACATTGTCAGAATGTTCCTAAAACACGCAGAACCTGCCTCATTCGCCATCTGTATTATTATGCTCATGTAAATTCTTGCTCAACGGTGTTTCTGCCAAGTGCCTCCCTCAGACTCACAGAACAACCGATCACACATACCTTACCATCTGCACACAGCAGGAGAGATATACCAGCAACCCCCCCTCCAAACTGCCACCCATCAGAAAGCTGACAGCTCCTTAAGAGAGCGGCTAGGATGAGGCGGAATAGGTTGGTGGATAACGGAGTGGAAAGTGAATTGCGTTATTGATTTAAATGTGGTCTCATGATCTCATTAACAGCTGGAGAAGGTATGATAAAGAGCACAGGGGCTGCACATAAATGTCGGTCTGCTGGTTTCAGATTCTCTGCTCGTATAATGTACTAGAGAACATCTCGGCTTTATGCCGATGTGGGAAATGAGCCACAAAATACACCAAGACTTTGGTTTGATGAAGTGCCTCTGAAGTGCTGCCTTAAATGATTTACAGAATTTGGGAGAATAGGAGACTTGTGTCCTGGATAGAATATTCCAGTGCAGGCTCATTCGAAAAACTTACCCGTGGCAACGTGAAATGCTAAAAACGTTTTTATTTTTTTTTTATTTTTTACAGATATTACGTCAGTATTTGTACATATCACTGCAGTTCGGAAATGAAATATCCGACGAGTTGCGCTAAAAGATGAATGCCTTATCACATTTTAAAATAACGTCCACCTACACTAAAGGCCCGTACACACTGGGACGAATATCAGCACACGTTATTCGTCAGCGTTTTTTGTGTTCACACCCATGCGATTTTCGCTGACGATGAGCCGAGTGAACATGCAAATTCATTCCCTGACATTAGATGGTGCCAATTTGCTCTGCAATACCACTCCATATCAGTTATCTTTTATCAAGATGTTTGTAGTCCCTGTCACGTTTATCATATAGTTCTTTATGTTCTAGCACCAACGAGAACAGCAGCATTCATCTTGCCTTGCATCTTCCTCGTCTTATTTCTTAGTGGCTGTGTGGATGGCGATGCTACTTGGCATATATCTTCTTCTCCGTTACGTATTTGTGCTCGGCAAGACCGTTTTGAGTTTGAGCGCCCCCAAGTTGTGTTTTACTGTAACTTCAGAAGCTCCAAACACGTGAGCAAAAGCGCCAATCTCATTGGTCGGATAGTTTCTGACGCAGCGCGTCAAACACAAAAACGAACCCGAGGTGTTTTTTTTTTTTTAAATGACGTATTTATGTGTCGGTGTGCACACTCACATTGGCGCCCTTTGTTTGGTCACGAGGCGTTACATGTCGGCGAATAACATGTGCGAAATTCATCCTGGTGTAAACAGGCCTTAAACCTACCAGATAGTGTAAACAAAAGCAAATGCTACATAAAAACGTAATTGAAACCATTGCACTTTAACTTGTCTTTGAACTTTAAACCCTCATATATCATGACACGTCTTTCACAGGGTTCGTACCTGAAGTCTTCGCATCACAAGTACAATTCTATACTACTGAGCAAGCTTTATAAGTCAGAAAAACTGAACATATGGAGCAAGTGAAGCAAACTCCAAAATATGTTAATTTACAAATAATGCGCAATGGTAAAAAGTGTTCCCTTTCGAACGGTCAGTCGTATTGCGAAAACTTGCACAGCATCTGGGTCTTTCATTGCAGTTAGTTAGTCCCTTTAGTGTAGAAGCTGATTGTGAAAGGTGTTTCATTATTGAACCTGACCTTTTCTCTTGCACAAGGTTGGATTTATTGTAGACTCATTATGATACTTTTGACTTTCATTATTTCAAGCTGCATTAGAGGATACAAGGCAAAAGGGACTCAGTGTTTCATTACAAAAATGTTCAATATTGGGGTCTTCAAATTGTCATCAAAGATATTTGTTTTGTTCATGGTGTATTGTCCAATAAGTGACACTACAACCATGCTTAATTTTCTCAGAAACAGAATGTGGAAATGAAATGTCCAAGTGAGCAAGTGGCCCTAAAAGCCCTTAAACACATTTGAAAATGATGTACCACCCATATTAAACCCTACCCTAAAACTAACATTAGTGCCATTTTAATTGCATTCTAAAAGTCATTTAGATCCTTAATAGTGACTTGTACCTGTGTGCTGTCAGAAAATCCATATGCAACTGGTTATGTGATGCAAATGTGAACATGTCAACACTCTTGTGCAAGGAACAGAGAGAAATAAGTCGTTGTTAATGGACAATCAAGGAACAGAGAGAAAATAAGTTGTTGTTAATGGACAATCAGCCCTTGTAATCACAATTTGAGTGGAAAAGGAATAAAAATTGAAGGTATTTTACTGTCACTAGTGGTCATTTGAGCAGACAACAGAGTAGGTACATTTTTGTAGTTTAGCAAGTGTAAGTAGAGTTTTTTTTCCAATAAGCCTATGTTGCAAAGTGTACTGTGAACAGAGAGAACAGCAAGAGGAAGTGTGGAAGGGAGTCTAACTCTGGATTTTGACCAAGTAATCAAACTCATTTGAGAGTGTGAAAGCACCCTCGAGGGCACTCTTATGCCATTGTGAGATCTCTCAGCAGAGGAGAGAGCCATAGACCTGCCAGCAGTTTGTCTCTGCATCTGTCTCTGGCTTGGAGCAATGGCATGGGAAGCCTTGCGCTTGTTGTGCAAGAGATGCAGGATCAGCTTTCAGCCCTTCTGCTGGTCTGTCAGCAGTCTTCAGTCAAATCTTCTCACCAGCTGGCCCCACAGGTGTCCGGGAAATTAACCAGGAGTGAGGAGACATACTTCCACAGCTTCCTTTCCTGTTTATACCAGTGTCACCTCCTCATAAAAAGGCTCTATTATGACAGCCGGCAGCCATTTTTTGTCTGAGTCCTGTAAAGACAGTTGGAGACTAAAGCAAAATGGCCATTTCAAAATGCCCGCTAGGAAGCCAGTATGTCTCAAACTCCTCTATTGTACATCTTGACCAACTTTAATATAATCTCTCCTGACAAGTACTTTTCTCTTTATAGAGACAATATAATGCTTGGCTACATTATTTTTAAAGACCCCCAATGTGCCTGAATACAAAGTAAAAAAAAAGTGAAGGCCAAGTATGGTAACTCATGCCTGAAATTTGTCCTCTGCATTTAGCATTCAAGTTAGTGCACACACATTATGAATAATGAGTAGTGAACACATTGCAAACCGAGAGCACACAAACCCTCTCGGAGGTGTGTTTTGGTGACGTCATATATACGCATGCGCAGTGCTGTTCTCTAGATTATAATTCGCATGCATTGGTCTGCATGGTCTTAAGTGATATGTAAGCTCAATATTGTACTGAGATGATGTTCAAACATGTATAGTATAGTACTGTTAAATAATTATAAGTAATTGAAGAGTTCAGATGCAAAAGCCTCTAAATGCCATTTGAAATTTTCTTCTAAATGACCATTTTTATCGAGCTTGTATATTTAAGTTTAGTAATTTCACTTAAATGACAATTAATAGGTAATCTTCATTGCCATTTAAGTGAAATTACTGAACTTTAATATACAAGCTTGATAAAAATGATCATTTTAGAAGAAAATTTAAAATAGCACTTTTGCATCTGAACTCTTCAATTACTGATAAGTAATTACTGGGATGCTCATCCGAAGATTCACTCTACATAGGCTAAATGCAAAGTTATTTTACATTTTTAATCAAATGATTTAAAAATGACCATCCATGTAGCCTACGTCATCGTGCTTACAGGCTCCAGCGAGGGGTGTCTCAGCAGGTCAGGGCTTTTTTACGTATATTTTTTTAAATTTTCTTTTATATGCAATCTTGCCTTTTCACTGTCTTGGCTTACACGCATGTGAAAATGCAATGCCTTTGTTTCGTCTGAAGAACAATAAAGTTTTTGAATCGTAATACAAGTGTGCACGTTATCCACAGTGTATCATCATGACAACTGTCAAAAATGGTAGCCTAAATGTTTAACGTCGCAAAAAGCGAAAAACACAAATATCTCAATGGATTCGGTGCGCATTGAGCTTGTTGGAACTGAAAATAACGATATAAGTTTCAGAATTTTTGGTGGTGTTCTCGTGGAGCAGCGCAGTCTCATCCCAATTCGTCATATAACTGACGTTTTGGGACGTCTTTTGACCATTCGTCAATATACGACTTTTTAGGGCCCCTTTAAACGTCTGTAGATGACGCTATGGGATCCTAACTCTACCCCAGACCTAAACCTAACCCTAAACCCAACTCGTCACCTAACTGACGTTAAAGGTAAAGCGTCAGTTGTATGACGACCCGGGATCGTCATCTACCGACGTTTAAGGGGGCCCTAAGAAGTCGCATATTGACGAATGGTCAAAAGACGTCCCAAAACGTCAGTTATATGACGAATTGAGATGAGACATCAGCCGAAGACCATCGGAAGCGCTTCAAGCATATTCAGCACGAATAAAATGTGTATTAGATGTGTATCCCTCTAGTGGACCGAAAATGTGTATCCTCTAGTGGACCGAACGTGTAACAACAACCACATGCTATAGTGGCATTGGCGATCCATAAGTATGTGTAATGTCGTAAATATTAATAATAGGATACATTTTAGCATTTAATATTCAAATATTATTTGAATATTAAATAAAATAAGAAATGGAATTTGAATAGTATTGCACAGGAAGATTGACAGCCCTACACTACATGATTTTAAAAGTCGGGCTGAACTGTGCGTTTGACTTGCTCTCTGTGAAATCAGGAGTGTTCAAGTTGTTGAGCTGTTCACACCACACGTACACAACGTGATTGAGCCACAACAGGGTAACGCACTAAACGAGTTGACAACTCTGTCACCCAACAATTCTATCTTGTCTACAATCCACTTTTTGTCACGAAAAATCACGGGATAAAACAAACCGGAAATGACGCGAAACAGCACGCGCGCCAATACCCAGCGAAGAAGACGAAGAACACAACACGCGAATATAGACGTCAGACAGAAACTAGTGCAGCAAACTGTTTGCACAATGATTTGCTCTGAGAAAAAAATCGATTTACCCGGTGACCTCAACCCATGCCTTGCTCTGATTGGCTGTAGCTCATGACATCACGTGAGGTTGAGTTGTGTGACAGCTCTGGATATCTAGCATGCTAGATATTTTTCTGGGCTCGCCGACGCCTCTGCCGGGCGTCTTCTGATGCGTTGTTGGCCCTTTATACTAACAGATTGGCGAGCGTTCATCGCCTGCTAATCCCCCACGATTTGCACACGATAACACCCTGACCTTTTGGCGAGCTCAACGATTTGCAAATCAGGCTTAAAATCATGTCGTGTGAACTAGGCTTAAGAGTGATGACAGTGAGGAGGGAGGACCAGGCCTTGAACTTTGTTGTTTTGTTTTCGTGATTTGCAGCAGTCGTCCACTAGGAATTGCCACTTTACTCTCATTTTGTTGTTTGTTCATATGTGATTAAACTTATGTTTTACGTTCGCCAAGTTTGGACACTCACACACACACTCATATGCACTGTGACTGTAAGTTAATGCAGAGCCTGAGGTGTAATATCTTAGTAGGAGTTAATGGAGGACTGTGAAAGGCTTTTGTCCTTGTCTCTCTGTGTAATAGCAGCACTTGATTGTCTGCCCGTCTCACAGTGTGAGGCTAAAAGCGTTTCACAGAAAAGATGGTTGCATTTAAAAGATCTTTAATTTGCCATCTTATGGTTAAGCATGTATTTAATTGTATGTGATGGAATGGCTAATGCACTACGAACAAAGGCCTGGTGTCCACGTAGAGAGACGACAGACTGACTGGTGATGAATCCACTGATGGTTGTGACTCAGCACTGCTGCTCTCCTCACAGAGAAATGTTCTGCTCTTTTTTCAGAATCTTTGCTTTTCTTTTCTTTGCTGAAGTGAAGTTTTCTAATGACTATAATGCCTAGATGGTTAATGAGAGGGATGGAGAGAAAGTGAAGGCAAAAAAGCAAAATGGATAAGTAGCCTAGGAAGTGCATACATATGTTTGATCTCCGGCCAGTAAAGATGTGGGAGTTCAACAAATGCATGTATCCATGGGGGAATAACCTACGTGATACTCCTCTCAACTCTTTGCTTCTCCTTTCTCATCATCCCTATTTCCAACTTTCCTCTCATCCTCAAGCCTTCACCTGGACTTAAGATTGATCTTTATTTTCGTTGTTTGATCTCAGCTTATTCATCTTCTGACTTTCCTTCATATTAGGTATCTGACATCAGAATGATTTTACTAATCTCACTAGTCCGGTGCTTATGATGCCAAACCAGCTGAGTAACCTACAGCTCTGCTTTGAATTAAGTCCCGTTCACACTTAGAATGATTTATATAATGATAAGTGGATTAGAGTCCACATCAATGGATGATAACGTTTTATGCTGCTTTAAATTCTCAAGTTCTTTAAAAGTTGTGGCATGTGCATCATTCATCGAAAAAAAAAAAAAATTCTGAAAGTGATTCCAACAATAATGTTCCTCTGATTATTATCATTACTGGTGCAGACATCTATATTCTTTTAGAATTGGAATGATTTTAAAATGTTATCGTCTTTGTGAAAAGGCTTTTAGCAGTCTGTCTGATAAAAGCAGTTAAACTTTCTTTTCTTGAGCAATTTCCATTAATTGTCTAGTTTTGCATAACCACATTTGTTATCATGGTAACACTTTACAATCACGTGTGCACTAATATGCATTAATTCACACTTAACTAATGCACAGATAATAATGAGTTAATGTATAACTAATAAAGAACTAAATCATTAATTAATGATTACTGCATCAGCAACTAATAAAGAGTCTATATGATTAATAAATTAAGTAATACATGAATTGCTATTAATTCAATGTGTCATTGTGTATTAATTCCTTAATAACATATTTTTTTAACTAATAGTGTAAATTAATGTGTTAATTACCACAATTAGTCAAAGCTATGCACTTCAACTTCCAGTTTTCTGCCTTAATTAATCATTAGCTAATGATTTGCAAAGGTATCATTATGTTATGACTTTACTTGCTGAGGCACATCATTATTAACTAGTCATTTAGTAATTGTAGTAATTTGCACATGAATTTGCATTAACAATTAATTAATTAATCATGTATTAATGCATATTAGTGTACCTGTCATATTATCTGGAAGTTGAAATACAAGGCTTTGGCTCATTCTGGTAATTAACATATTAATTAACACGATTAGTTAAAAAAATGAGTTATTATGGAATTAATCCACAATTACATATTTAATTAATAACAATTCATGTATGAACTAATACATTAACCTTACAGACTCTTAATTAGTTCCTAATGTGGTAATCATTAATGAATAGCTTAGATAATCATTAGTTACACATTAATTCAGTATTATCTGTGCATTAGTTAAGCATGAATTAATGCTTATTAGTGCACACGTATTGTAAAGTGTTACCGTTATCATCACTAAAGTAATGTACAGTTTGTGGCTTATTTTGTTCAGGAAATGCTATTTTAGAAAAGAAGGGTCTCTCTAACCAACATGAGAAGTGTTGGCACGTCAAAACACTGTTTGTTTTGTTTTGACGTGCCATTTAGATGAAGGATTATTTGATATAGTAACAAAAGACAGGGGTAGAAAACACTCATTCAAATAATTACATAGTAGTGCCAATCAATGAATGTTCAGTTCTTAGCCCATTGTCTGTCAATTTCTTCATAAAGAAAACACCCACATCTTTCCTGCTTTATTATTTAATAACTGAATATGCTTTCGTTTGTAATGAGGGCTGATCAACCAAAGTCACTCACCCAGTCACCACACACCTAACAGTCACCAAACCCTACATAGTTATCTCTGCACCACAATGCAAGAATACAATCTGCTGTTTACCATCTAAAGTAGCACGAATGTGCAAGAGAACAAGCTCAACATGACATCTCAATTATTATTTTGCATAAACAGCAGCCTGTGCCAACGATTTGTGCAAGCATGCCCAAATGAGAGCGTTGATGAGATCACTGTTCTGTGTGTTGGGTTAAGCTGTGGGCTGCATGTATCGAACAAGCTGGAAACCCACTTAATCACACCCAGCCAATGCTCCTCATCATCTACAAAATCAAGTCAGCCGTGAAATTAAATTGGTTTATTCAAAATAAAACATTCGATCAAATGAGCAGTAGAGACCACATCATTCACAAAAGGCTTAGATACTGTTAATTCACTCTTGTTTTTTTGTTTTCATGCAGAAGGCATGGCAGCAGGCTTACTACGCTGTAAAATGATTGTAATTTTAAGACCATAAAAAGAAAGACCATAAAGCAAGACCATAAAAATGCAACGGTTAAATCCTGTTAATTGGTTAACTGACAGGACATTTCATTTAATTTTTACAGCAAAAAAAAAAAAAAAAAAACTGTTAAATTTACTGCTTATGGAAGTAAAAAATAACAAATCATATGCCAT
The DNA here is from genome assembly GCA_030378365.1 of Hybognathus amarus. Taxonomy (NCBI): domain Eukaryota; kingdom Metazoa; phylum Chordata; class Actinopteri; order Cypriniformes; family Leuciscidae; genus Hybognathus; species Hybognathus amarus. The sequence continues at coordinate 45,961 of JAQIUQ010000614.1, forward strand.
ACAAAACAGTACATTGTCATTGAAATACATTGAAATAACTATGGTTCTTAGTTTTACAATAAAATAACGGTAACACTATTTGAAGGGGTGTGCATAAGGCTGTCATGATACTGTCATAAACATGACATAACACCTGTCATGAACATGAAGGAGTCTTTATGAATGTTTATGACTGTTGTCATTAAGTGTCATTCGGTAAATTATGACACTTTTAATGCAAAGTTGACATTGTTTAAAATGTCTTTGTTATGACAACGTGACATTAACAAAGACAAAAATGTCTTTGTCATGACAACGTGACATTAACCAAGACAAAAAATGTCTTGATTATGACAACTTGACATTAACCAAGAAATCATAACTAGTCCAACGTGTTCCACTTTATATGAGGTAAACGGAAATATTAATGACACTGTTGTTAAAGCATTTGACAGTCTAATGACCCGTAATGACATCTTTATAACTAGTACAATGTGTTCCACTTTACTTGAGGACAAGTCAAATATTCATGTCACAGTTATAATGGTGTCATGACAACCAAAGTTAAAACCAACCATAACATTTGACAGGGTAATGTAATGTTAACACATTACAGGTTAACGGTTATGATTTCTTGGTTATGTCAAGTTGTCATAAACAATACATTTTTGTCTTGGTTAATGTCAAGAACCAAGAATAAAATAAATCCAATGCACATGGCACCATTTAGCGTCAATATGAGATGCAGATATATATGGGTCAGAAGGCGCCTCCTAGTGGTGTAACCCTAAACCTACACCAGACCTAAACCTACCGGAACCGAGCAAAGTTCTGTGCGTGTTATATTGACACTAAAGGTGCCATGTGTGTTGGATTTATACAAAATTTCAAAAGTGTCACTATATGATGCCCTAGGATGAGAATGCGTTGTAATATCAGTTAATGATGAATGTTAATTTAAGCTCAATCTGTAAAGCCTAAAATGTTGCTACTACTGTATTTTTTTACAGTAGGCCTATAAATTCTGGTAGCCACAGCTGCTGTTATTTTTACAGTATCTAACCGTGGCTTTGATTCTGAGTTTTAGTAGATCAGTAATTATTAAGTTATGCGTCAATGTTTCATGAAATTAATTTGTGAATGCATTGTAAAACGAATTACAGACATCTTAATTACAATAATGTTATTTTGTTTTGATAAATTAGGAATGGTTTTGACAAAAAAGAGATTGTAATAGATGCAAAAGTTCAGCATACAATGGTTTAAGTATTTCAAATTACCTGCACACATGAATATATTGGTTTTTTGATGTAGAGTATTTTCATGCATAACCTTTTGCAGAATCTCATCCAGGCTTGGCTGAGTGTTGTTTATTTCTGCTGTTAGCAGTAAAATGTCAGCATATAGCCATCTCTCAGCCGCCTCTGTAGTTACTGACCCCAATTTATGAGAGATGCAGAGGAGGTACATGATGTTGGAATCTGTTATTGCGTCAAATTTAGCATTTTGTAAATCTTATGTTAGCTGATGATGTGTTTAAAATGATAATTTTAGCATTCATTATACACATCTAAGCCTTTAGGGGTACTTAGCCCTATAATTGTGTTGTTCTTGTTATATTACACTAAAGAAGGATGAAATGATTAAACAGTTGTGCTGCATATAGTATTTGCATACAGTATTTCAGCACAAAAACCTTCATAAATCATAAATAACATTAACATTTTTTTGACCGGTGAGTGATTGATATATCATCACTCAAGAGCTTCACACAAATCTCTGTACTTAACTGTTGGTCATGCATATCCACAATGTTTGTAGTCTTAACTTTTTAGTCATGTTAGTAGTTCTCAGTAGATCGAATCCTTTAAAAAAGCTATTGGTTGTTAGAGTTTGCATGAATACTCATTTCAAATCGTTTCTACTAAGGGCACGCTAATTCTAATTTTCAAATATTTTCAGACCTTGCTCATCCTAAGACATCATCTAACTGACGCTTTTGACCTTGCGTTCAACATCCGACGCACATGGCACCATTTAGCGTCAATATGAGACGCGCCTTCTAGTGGTCTAACCCTACCCCAGACCTAAACCTACCAGTGTCATCTAACTGACGCTAAAGGTTGCCATGTGTGTCGGATTTAGACGCATGGTCAAAAGTGTCAGTTAGATGACGCCCTAGGATGAGCGTCATCTAACTGACGCTTAAGGTTGCCATGTGTGTCGGATTTAGATGCATGGTCAAATGTGTCAGTAATGCCTCGTTTCCACTGAGGGGTACGGTACGGTACGGTACAGTACAGTACGGGTCGGGTACACCATGATCCGGCTTGCGAATTATAGATTCACGAGACCAAAGATCACCTGTTAGGTTTATACAAGACGAACTATATCTCATGTTTAACCACTACAGAGATGTCTGAGTCAGCGGCAAACATCAGGATGAGGTAGCTGAGGAAAGGCTGTTCCAGGCGGGGACACGAGCGCGAGCGTCCGGTGAACGCTTGAAATGGATCTCAGTCAAATTATCATAAATCTATAAATAAACCACAGATTTGAGCTTTAAAAAACACTTTCTCGCCTGAAAAACTCTTTAAACTACATTTCGTGACACAATAACAGTAGTATTTTATTTCAACTGTATGCTTCTAATGCCCTTGTAGCATGCGCAAGTGACGATACTCTGTCCACCAATCACCATTCTGCAGTGAGTCTAGTTCCACCTTTTAGTACCGTACCACTGTGCTAGGTACCCCAACGGAAGGGTACCTAAAAAGTGGTACGGTACGGTTCGGCTTTTTGGTACCATTCACAACTTGACAGTGGAAACGCAAATAATTGCGTACCGAACCGTACCATACCACTCAGTGGAAACGAGCCATTAGATGACACCCTAGGATGAGAATGCGTTGATATTTTGGATGAATATTAGACTATGCAATTTGGGATGCAACATATTCATCTGGAAAACCTTGATTCCCTGGTTCAGAAATGTCTAATTAGGGTTGGAACTTATTTCTGTGGGACGGTGGCAGGACTGGACACCCCTGATCAATGGGGTCCTGTGTTGATTTGAACCCCATTGACTTTCATTATACACTCTTAGAAGAAAACGTTAAAACCTTTTAGGGGCTCCCATCATGAGATCATTTTATGGATATAGATTTAATTAAATAATTTAGTTATAATTTATTATTAATTTTAATTAAATTGTCTGTATTAAACAGCTTGTAAACTAATACAGTCATCCCAAGACGTCATATAACTGACAGGCGTCTTTTGACCATACGCCAATATCCGCCTTTTTAGGGTCCCCTTAAACGTTGGTTACATGACGATCCTGGGACGTCATACAACTGACGCCTTACCTTTAACGTTCAGTTGACGGGGTAGGTTTAGGTCTGGGGTATAGAGTTAGGATCCGATAACGTCATCTAACCGACGTTTAAGGGGACCCTAAAAAGGCGGATATTGACGTATGGTCAAAAGACGTCCCGAGATGTCAGTTATATGACGTCTTGGGATGAGACTGCGCTGACCAGAAAAACATTGAAATACCCGCTCAACATGTAAGTGTTATGCAACGCTTTAAATAATTTATTTTTCCATAGAACCCTTTTGACAAAAAGTTATTTTTTGCCAATAGAGTTCTATATAGAACCCAACTGAACCATTTAGAATGTATAAATAAAAACAATTTGTGAAACAAAATATCTTCGTTTGGATTAACATGAGGGTGAATAAAGGATGACAGAGTTTCATTTTTAGACGAACTCTTTAAGATTATATATATATATATATATATATATATATATATATATATATATATATATATATATATATATATATATATATATATATATACATTTGATCAACCCAGTTGTAATAATTTGTTGGTAAAATTTTCCAAAACCTCTATGTCCCTAAAACCAACCATGAAAAGTCATAAAACACATTTTTGCCCTCTTATACTAATTATTAAGTTTAATGAGAGTGTTAGATTGGATGTGACATGATTTAGTATCATCTCATACACTCTAAGAAATGCTGGGTTGTATTAAACCCAAATGTTGGGTTAAAAATGTAATTTAAAAAAAATGTGACCCAATGGCTGGATTTGATTTTACCCAAAATTGGGTTAAAACAACCCGGTATTTTTTAGAGTGTATATTTATAATAACTGAGAAAGCTATATGAATGGCTTGCATTCTGCATTTATTTTCTGCAGACGACACAGACCTCCCGTACAGAATATCTCAGAGGAGTGAGCCTTCTCTCTCAATCTGTGATTTCAAATGAAGCCTATCTTTCTCTCCAGGCCCCGCTGCACCATTACTTCACTGATATTGTGAAGATACGTCTCAGTATCTCTCCTCTAAGCAAGGCAAATAGCAGAGCGTGTCTGTGGCGCGTCACTCTAATGGTGCTTTCTGTCACTCTGACACCACTTCATGTCTAATCTTTATTGAGTTTTATTTTCAACTGCCATTAAAGTGGGGACATGTCAGCGGCAGGCAAAAAACACCAGTGGGATTGAATCGCCTTTTTTACATGGAAAAAAGGGGAGAAGACGTGAGAGGAAAAAATGACTAGATGTAGTGAAAACAGCTAAATGTGTTGTGTACGGATGGCAGTAATTTGAACCCTGATCGTCACCGTACTTTTGCCTATGAATATCAAATGCGAACACTTCAGCGGCGGTGCTCACATCTTCAGATATTACTTCGGAATAATACACACGTTAGCTTCCCCCCTCACTGATGGTCCTAGCGACGAAGAGAAATCTTTTCCAATCGTATAAAATCATTTACCAACATAATTTGAACCGATGAATTATTCAGTAGCCATTCAGGAGAATTGCCTCGCCATTCAGAGATTCAAAAGTCAACCAAAGTAACGACCTCAGTGTGGACGGTGTGGAAAGCATGGCTCTTCACTGGAAGCGTAGTGTCAGGTGCATACGTTATAGGTCAATAACACTCATTATTTCCTGGTTAAATGCCATGAATAATGCAGTCTTTCCATGTTATATTTAAATCTTTCCAGAGAGCTGTTAGCAAGTGTTTTAGAATACATGCAGGAATGAGGTGCATCTATTTCCATATTTTCAAAAACATCTTTCTTGGAAATATCTTGCACTTCTATGATAAGACACTAGTTTGCACGTCATTATTTGGAAACACCTCACATCGAAACCAATATTAAGAAGTGTTGAAAGACATCTGTATACACCACTCTGCTCATCGGGCTGTTGATATTCAGAGTTTCTGTAAATATAAACCTAGAAAGACCCAGAAAGATAATAATTGCTCATTAATTTAAAGAAAATGACAGATTTTTGCTTACAGTAAATCATGGGAATGTTTTGATCTTACTCAATATGGCATAATAAATCAATAACGAGATGGCATGTGTTCTAGTGTGTCTAAAAGTCCTTTATTGTAATCGGTTTAAAATGAAGTGTTACACTTTGTCACTCACTACTTAATGTGGTCCCTACTTTATATTGGTGTCTTTAAGTACTTTGATCTTTAAAAACGTTAGGTACAATAATAGGCCTACTAATTGTGTTCATGTATTGTGAAACCCTTTTTTTCTACTATTGAGGTGTGACGTGGGTAATGTTAGGAACAGGTTTGGTAATATGGTTAGGTTTAAGGGTGGTTTATGAAAGGGTCAATCAACAGTGCAATTATTGTAATTACAGAAGTTAATGACAGATGTAATTACACGTAAGTATTAAAAAATATATTTCTGTCATGACAACTCGCGGAGTGATTGGCATGGTAATGGGTGTGATGGCTTTTCTCACATGTCTTACTGTTTGACATGTTGGGTAGCTGGTGAAACTGTTATTAAACCTCTAAAAATCTCTATATAAACAGATATTACAATTTTTCGATCAGTAAAAACATCTCAAATTTAAAGGACGTTTTACATGCTCAAATTTAAAAATGATTATCAGCATTTTACAATGCACCATATTCAAACTGAATCATTATAGACATGTTTCTACATGCAGACTCTGATGATACTTTTCCACAATTATGAATTATTAAAATTGGAAAGTGGTTGTAATCTGATTGCAAATTGCAACATGGCCAAAACATCCGAAAACCAGGTCAGAAGCTCCAAACTCAATCAATCCGAAGGTAGTACAGAAAAAAAAAAATTATATGCCATCAGGAATTAAAGGGTAACCGGTGCTTTGATCATGCAGAGGTGACTGTGGTGCCCACAGGTGTAACTGTGAGTGCTTCAATCTGTTAAAGTGCTCACACCTCACAACTTTTACCCCCCTCTCTCTCTCCATCTCATTCTATCCATCCCCTTCCATTTCCCTTTTTCTGGCCTTCCACAGGCGCCCTATTACCTCAGAATAAAACCATGAGGTGTCAACACAGGAAAGGCTCAAATCTGTTTTAAAGCACTAAAGCGGGTAGAGGACTGTGAGAGTAATACTAGCTTGAGGCTCACATCTTCTCCCTCTCTCTTTATCTATCTGTCATTGCATCGCTCCCTGGCACCACCTTCCGTACCCCTCGTCTTTCCTTCGTAATGGGATCCTCTGCTTGAAGAAAAATATCTGTGATAGAATTACTGTATACTTTTATTTAAAGGAATAGTTCACTCAAAAGGAAAATGATATCATCATTTACTTACTTTTGAATAACTGTTTTGGTTGCTATGTTTCAAGCAACTATTGGTCAATAGTGGGCTGTAATTAATTACTTGGTAATAAATGGTAATTACTCTTATTATTATTATTATTTTGCAATGTAATTACAGTTACGTTTGGATGTAACTGCATTAAATAATGTATAACAATTGAATATAAAATAATAGTGGATTTTGGAAGGCCCGAAATACTCACAACAAAATCCGATATACGTGACCAGCGGTATAATATATGAAATATATAAAGCGGCCACGCGGCCGCCCTGGAACACGATGGTGCGACTCGTTGTGGTCTGCGTTGACCACCTTCGACCGATTCTCGACGTGTATATGTATATATATATATATATATATATATATATATATATATATATATATATATATATATATATATATATATATATATATAAACACTATACAGTGGAACTGTGTTTGCATGAACATGTTTGCATGGACAAGAATGACCACTATATGCTTCCTTTTCCAGAGAGAAATTTAAATAAGATTTTTAATTGTTTTAATCTTGAGTGAACTATACCTTTAAGTCTTTAATCAGAATGAGTCAGTCATTGGAAAATACTTCAGCACTCACTGAGCAACAGTCGGCACAAATGAAACAACAACCGGTTTGAAAAGCAGTCATAAAACTTAAAAAAGTTTTGCTTTGGCATTTGTCTTTTTTTTCAGATAGCAAATGTGTAAAGAAAACACTTATCTCTAACATCAACTGCTGACACGGTGAAACAAAAAAACAGCAGACCATTAGAGTAAAATAATGGCGAATGAACAAAATGACTTTCATCCTTTTTTGCTCTGGGGGTTTGATCATTAGCATGATTTCCTCACACACAAAGTGTTTGATGTTTTTTTTTCCAGATCATAGATGCGTTGCAAACAAATTCTAATGTTATCTTTAGGACAGACATTCACTGTCATTTTGAAAATTATATATTTGTTCAGACAATGTAGTGAATCCACAATGGTTTCTATAGTAATGATGTGCAGCATCAGCACAATGCCAAGACGCTTTCTCCTGCAAAAACTGAAAGTGACTGTCAAAGTGGAAATCTGCTCATGTGAATTTATGACATCTCGCCACAATGCTAAATCCACGAGGCGTGTGGGAACATGCAGAAAGCGACAGAGAAACTTTACACGTTCATGCATGTACTGAATTCAAATTGTCCACTCATTTATAATTTGCTACACAGTAAATGTCTGAAACCTGTATGAGGAACAAGTCATCTGTATTCAAACACACTCAACACTATCTCACGCCCAATTCGTATCGAATTCGACAAATGATTAAAAAGTGTCTAATTCGTACTAATTCGTACGACCTCACTCGTACAAATTTGTCTAAACCCACGTGATGGTTAGGTTTAGGGGCGGGGTAAGGGGTAGGTCATTCGTACAAATTCATACGAATTGGCCAATTCGTAAAATATGTACGATTTAGCAAAAGCGTACTAATTCGGTACGAGTGAGGTCGTATGAATTGTTACGAATTAGCCACTTTTTAATCATTTCGTCGAATTTGTACGACTTGGTCGTGAGATCGGGTTGGACGCACTTTGTATGATAGTAAAGTGTTGCATTGCGAAATCCAAATGATTAAAGGTACACTATGTAACTTTTTCTTATTCAAAATGAAAAAAAAAATTCAATAATAAGTCAATACATCATCAATCCTTCGTCCAAAATGTGTTTTTGTCTTACCCTGATTCACTATGGTAAGCCTGTTACAAGTGTTGATATTTCAGAACTGTATGGTTTTCACAGGAAATTGCATACATTGTCCGTACAGGATTTTCATCAGATTTCAAAACACATTTGATCGTGATTGGGTTTTCTAAATATGAAGGCGTTTACAAAAACCTGAAATTTCAAATTTGACAAATATCACGTTTTTTTTTTTTTGTCGGCCTCAGAAAAACTTCTTTGTGATGTTTACAGAGTCAGAACGGTTTGTTTGGTCATCACCTTCCCTTCATCTTCTCATTGTTCTCATCAGTGTGTACAGTACAGTCTATCCCTATAAGCATTTCATATTGAGTGATGGAGTGATAATGTTCCCACAGAGGGAAAGCTGTAAGGTCATGTTCAGACTTATAATGTGGCTTTTCTCTACACACCAAAGCTGTTAATCATTAGCACTTTGTGCATTCAGATTATTCATCAAAAGTGATATTTTAATGAGGTCATATCGTAAAAGACACTCCAATATCTCTTGCTTTAAGGCGCCCTTACAAGGATTGCTGATTGTTATGATAATTACAGCAGAGATTCACGGTTGGTGATGATTTCTTCTTGGCACCAGCCATGCACGAACTTGGGCTCTTAAGAACATTTTAATACAAAGCCCAATCAAGGCATAAACAGAAGCTCAGAGCTATCAAATCAAAAAGCTTTCATAAACCTTTATGTCTCTCTTGGTGCCACCATCCACAGTCCAATAGTGTCCTCATAACAAAGATGAAATGAAAATCAAATCATAAACAAGGCCTACAGATACAGCAATAAAAGATAAAATGATTTGTACTGACTTCTCAAAAAAGAGTCATGAAAAACCCAACAGATAGATTTAGTTTGCACTTTAAATCCTAAAATATTTGATCTAATAGCCAGGCTTGATATACATGTCAGTGTGGCCTTGCAATCATCGGTCAAATGAACTATAAGGCACCGAAGTAGTGATGGCCGGTTCGTGAACGAATCATTCTTTGAACCGGTTCTTTTTAGTGAACCGGTCGAACCAGTACACTAAATCGGACTGAAATCGTTCGAAACAGTTTGCGCCTTGCATCAGCGCTGAAACACAAGTTAATAAAGTTACTCACTTTCAGACATGCCTGGCAGTCCCTCCGAATCGGAAATAAACCAATATCCAGGAGTACATTTTATTCCAGTAACTCAAAAAGTTCACTGAACTGAGACATATGTTGGTGCTGAGAGAAGTGATGAGCACGAGCAGCGCTAGTACAGAACCGAGAACTGTTTCTTTTGGACACGTTCGACATACTGAGAACTGACTGAGTTGATGAGCTGAGCATGCGTGCAATTTTTTCTGAGGGACAGAATGTACGTTTCATTCAGTATTTAGTTGAATATCAGTAAGTGCAACAAAATAAAACATTTTGGAAACATGTTTATCATTATAATTACTGTATTATCACTGTATTATTTTAAAGTTTGGAAAAAATGATAGGATTGTAAAACTGTCAAACTAAACATGTATTATTATACTAAAATAATATTTTCAGGAACAGCTCATTTAATTTCTAAGTAACAATATAAATCTTCAATGTAAACTCTTGCCAAGGTTTTAATGGTGCACTGCTTAGTAAATGTTCATAATGTGTTAACATAACGAATTAAACATTAAAAAATATTGATTTGATCAAATCTTAATTTGAGTTCCAAAGATGTGTTAAAGCTGAGACTTGCTTCATTCCAGCCAGCGCAGTCTTATCCCAAGACGTCATACAACTGATGCTATTGACCATACGTCAACATCCGCCGTTTTAGGGTTCCCTTTAACGTCAGTTAGATAACGCTATCTAATCCTAACCCTACCCAGACCTAAACCTACCCGTCACCTAACTGACGTTAAAGGTAAAACGTCAGTTGTATGACGGCCCAGAATCGTCATCTAACTGACGTTAAAGGGTGCCCTGAAACGGCGGATGTTGACATATGGTCAGCGTCAGTTGGTATGAACGTCTTGGGATGAGACTGTGTTATTCCAGCCGACTCATGTTATTTAGAAAATATTTGTGCATTCGAATGCTCCAATAAGATGACGTAAAATTCACTGACGGCTCGAACGCTAATTCCCAATGCTAAATCGGCCCAAAGAAAGATGCTTTCTAGCCACTACTTTTAAATACTATTCAAACAGTCATGAGCTGCCTGCGAGCAAACCAATTTTTTTAAAGGTTGTCTTTGAGGGACAGCTTGGTTCATGTACTAGTGTGAATAGAGTTTGGACCTGCGGGAGATCTATAGGCAGAGAGAGGTAGGAAAACAGAGACAAGATAACTGATACCCGCTGTAAAGTCCTGGAATTAAGTAAGAAATAATGTTTACACAGTGGTTGTAAACAGTGATTTCTATAAAACACCTTAAATTTGTACTTAAATGGTAAAATTAATTCTGGGAAATGGAGGCGGTTGTAATATCTGATGGACGGCTGGTCTCTGTGGACCTGTCGGTGCTAGACAGAGGTGCCTCAGGCAAGATGGGCTGGACTTTAGAAAGTCAATAGCGGTTGAGAGTATGTACCAGCGGGAGGCTACTTTGGTATCAGCGTCACACATTGATAAGTGGGTAAAGCAGCTCTTTAATCCAATGCCCTCGGTTAAAGTGGCCCTATTAAAGGCTCTTGATGTTGTTTGCCACAGCAAGCTGTTTACTCCCCACTATATTTGTTGCACCTTTCAGCCAGTCTCATTATTAGGTTGTCGCCCACCAGCGCAGGGGACTCCCCGACAAAGCGCTCCACATTAACACAGCCCCAGTCCCTCATGGTCCCAGCCAATTAATCCTAATATAATTAGAAAGTGGTGAGAAGCAAAGGGTCAGGTATTTATATCAAAATCTCAGGCTCCACTCCAGTTTTTCCACCACAGCAGCCTGAGAGCTCTTCTCCAGGCTCCTTTAAATATAAACACACACACTGCTGTTTGGCTCCTGTTCAAGGATACGTCCTCAGACCCTGCAGGGATGCAACAAGGTTGGACAGAAATTAGTTGGTTGTGAGAAGAGCTCTGCGTAACGGTCCTCTTCCTCAGTGGAGGGAAAAAATGTTTATTTCCGGACACATTTAGTAAAGCACCCAAGTGCCATGTCGTACAAGTTAATGTTAAATGACTGTATGAAATATTTAGTGTTCGAGCCCAGATGCAGGGATGCATGAATTGCAAAATAAATTAACAACCAAATGGCGCGTGGCATGAATTTATATGCAGATCGAGTTGCACAGGTGGAATTACCCAAGCCCAGCTCTTGTACAGTCAGCACATAGTTTATATTCCTGAATCCCATCTACCTCTTGAAAATTACACGGCTTCATTTCAAATGTACCTTTTATTCGGAGTGGAAATGGGCTGATTTATATGCTGCTGATATTTGAGAGCTGTGCTGACGGTGTGTGGATTCAACTTATGGTGACAGTGAAGTGAGAATGTACTAAAGTGTGACTGACCTGGGTTGATGAGGCCATTGTGGTGCTGGTGGTGCTCAGCTAGTTTGAGTGTTACAACATAACCAGCCCACAATCAAACATGTTGCATCCCACTATTTGGCTATTAGTGTCACGAGTTGAGAATATTTTGTAACATCCAACGTTAAAATACGCTTTTGATGAAAATATCATTTTAATTTAGTTAAGATTTCATCGTAGTGTAAACTTAAAGGGATAGTTCACCCCAAAATGAAAAAAATTCTATCATCGTTTACTCACCCTTATGTTGTTCCAAACCTCTATGGGTTTATTTGTTCTGCTGTACACAAAGGGATATTTGGAATGTTTTAATCAAACAGATCTCATTCCCCATTGACTACCATTGTATGTATTTTTTCCTACTATGGGAGTCAATGGGGAATGAGATCTGTTTGACTCATGGTAGCTCGATCGATTTATTTTAGACGTTCAACGAGTTGGGGAAACAGTCGTTGGTAAAATGTTTTGGACCATACAAAACTTTGGGAAGTTGTGTCGGCACATTTCCAGGGAAAATAAAATTAACCCATTGTTTCTTCAGAAGCTCAATGAAGGAACTAAAAAATACTTTTGTGTTCAATTTGTACATCCGAACACTGATCAACTGCCATGCTTCGCTCGTTTGCAAGCCATGATATCTCTCACGGAAAATCTCAAAGCTATTTCTCTAGGAAAAACTCAAAATCGCGCTCGCACGTTCGTACTTCCTAGCTCATTTTCTCATGGGCGAGCTGAATTCTTCCGGACGAGCAAAGCAGAGAAAGGGGAGGTAAAGTTTTCCTTGTTACTGACGTAATAATGAAGAGATTCAAGATCAGTGTGTCGGAGCTGCAGAGAGAGAAAAATAGCCAAAGCTCGGTTTACACCGATTGAAAATTCTAGACACGAGGGGACCAAATGCAGGCTAGGGGAACTAATATTAATGTTAAAAAACCTCAGAAAGAGAAAATTTCATGTCAGCTGACCTTTAATGACTTAAATCATTGGATTATTTTCTTAAAAATATACTGTACATAAACACACACACTAGACTTGTAGTCAAGACCGCATAAACCGAGACCAAGACAAGACCAATACTGACCAAGTCGAGACCAAGACCGAGACCAAAAAACAGACTGAGTGTTGTTGAAGCTAAGCAATAACTTATAAGATTTTGTTTTGCATTGCCTGTCTATCTCTGCCATTTCTAAGTCTCCACATGAATCCATTCTGCAACTTTTAAATACATAAATATTTTTAAAAACAAAATTATAAGCTTAAGTGCAGGAACCTAAAGTAGGTTGTTTTGTCGCTATGGTTACACACAAACACAAACACACACACACCGTTGGCTGTGTGCTCTAAGTCATCCGTCAGTTGTGCAGTTACCCAAAATCTCCTGAATGAAGTTATAACCTATCATGTCATTGATATGTGTTTTACTAAATATGAATGCATCAATAACTGTACATATGTGTTTTTTAAATCAAGTGATCAAAGTGCTCGTTGCCGCTCCGATCAGTGTTTCTTGCGTGGCTCACGCACACCGTGTCTTCATGCAACGACGCGCCTCAATATGTTGCGAGATCTCGTCGTGGATATTGTAATATTGTATTGCTAAATCCCCCGACCACTATGTCGATCCAGACAGTGAGACCTCGACAAGACCGGAGGTCCAGAGACCAAGACAAGACCAAGACCAAAGACCGTCAAGACCGTGACAAGACCGACACCACGCAAAAGTGGTCTCGAGACCGCACATATACATACACTGTATATAAACACACACACATTTTCTGGTTTGGGACCTAGATCTTAGTCTGAGACTTTAGACTAACAATAAGTAACTTTGCAACTACAGTCATTAGAGTATTAGTAGACTGTCTGCTTAATATCTGATAACTCTTTATTGTGATGTTCCCCAAACAGACATTCAACTGACTATAAGTAACTTTGCACCTATATGTCAACTTATTCTACTAACCATATCCCTAACCTAACAGCCTACTAATGCTATAGTAAGAGTTAGTTTATGTTGCAAATGAATTGCAAATGAATGAAAGTTTATATTCATTTGCAAAGTTTCTTTTGGTTAGTGTCTAAAGTGCAAACAAAGTGTAAGCCCTGCAAAATCTGGCTTTTCTGTGGTAGAAACTTTCCAGATTGGACCCTAATTCTTGCATCGTTTTTGGCATAAAATTGACATACAGTAGGGGGCCTATCAGAATTGCCAGTGCACCAACTACGTACCATATTGGATCAAGCTGTGTGACCCGCCCGTCTCGCTTACCTCTATCAGTCCCTCTGTGTGTCCATCTGTTGTGGGATGCACTGGTGCGAGAGGTGATTCCTGCATGAAATTTGGTGTGTTGAAGACTGTAGGGTAAGCTCTTTCACAAAAGGGCCATGGTGACATCTGTTGTCCAATGTCCCAGATCAGCTTTCCTCACTGGTACATGGTGCAACTCATGTCAAACAGATAAGTTTAATCTGCCCATCTCATGTGTGAATCGTATTCCTCCAGTCATCGTGCAACTTGTCCTGGTTTTTTAGTCACCTAAACCTCAGCTCCTCTCCGAGTTTCTCATTACCTCAAAGTCTCATGTCCCAAAAGTGATTAATCATGCTGTTTGGACACCTTCATCCCCCCTCCTCTCCCCTGGCAAAAGCATGATTTCCAATTAAATCTCCTAACTGCAAGGTTAAAAGCCAATTTCATGCACCTTACTCTTGATAAATGGGTGATTGACTCAGTCTTTCATTCGCTCTTCTTCCTTGGGTTACCTCTTGACATTGCAAAGTTGAAAGACAATGACCAGATGTGATGTTCTTTGTTCTAGCTTCGGATTTTGGTGATCCGAAGGCTCCCGCTCTCACTGTATTCCTTGTCTATTATTTTCTTCTTTGTCTATCCTTATCCTCTTCCCACAAAAAAATAAAAAAAAAATAAAATGAGCATTAGTAATTGGACTCATGCCATTATTTGCTGTTCATAATTCGAAGCATGCTATCTGACTTTCTAATTATGATTTTCTAAAAAGAATATTAAAAGAGCCACAAAAATACTGGATACAAGGTAATTGTTAGGAAAACTATTTATTATTTTTAATGAATATCTCTCTAGCTGGGCACACAAAATATTGCCAATTAAAGTGCTTAGCAATCCACAGAATATAATTAGAGTCTCTCTGCAGGTAGAACAGTACACCTTTAAAATATAATAAGGCTGCTAACAGCCATGAACACAAAATTTTTATATATATATATATATATATATATATATATATATATATATATATATATATATATATATATATATATATATAGATATATTGTCTTTTAGTTCATGATAACTCTTGAATTCACTTTTAAAAGACATAGGCCTACACAGTCTTTCTTGCCAACCAAAAATATTTAAAGTCCCCGTGAACCAGAAGTTGCAAACGACTTTTCTCCAGTGCTGTGACGTATTTCCAAGTGAAACGGAATATTGAACAGAAGGCAGGGTTTTACTCTAGCGCTCCTCCTCTCCATCTCTCGCTCATAGCAGACTAACGGTTTGAGGGGAGTGGTTAAGCGTTTCCAACCAACCCGTCAAACCTAACGTCATCAGAAAAAGACACCATTCCAGACCGGAAGTAACTTTTCAGATTTTGATTAAAGATTACCAAAGGTAAAACATATACATACTTATATATACATTTACTTGCACTGATTAATTGTTCACCACAAGACTAGTAATATGCACTAACCAAGTAAATAGGTTAAATTTTGATTGCACAGGGACTTTAAGGCTTTTGCTGGAGCATTTTTGACTAATAATGAAAATCTTTTATTTACTTGTATGGACTACTTTTATGGTGCTCTTATTGGCATTTTATAATTATTAGTAGTATTGTAATTTGTATCTTGATAAATGTGGTCACTGTGAGCTATATGTCATTATATGCAAGTTGAGATTCTTTACGAAATCTTCTTTTGTGTTCCTGTCACGAGCATGGCAGGCTCTCAGTAACTCATTCAGGGACACGGCAACGATGTGCTGAAAATATTTTCCTCATGTACAGGCGATGGCGTCATCAAAATGATCCCTGTTCATGGGGATCCGTAAAAGCGCTGTGGGATGCATGCCAGGCCAGTAGATGGCGATGTCACAGTGTAAAGAACACTATAGATAGGCCTAACCAAGGGGGTAATCCACTCGACCGGAAGTTGAAGCCGGCCGGGTGCCGCCATGTTGTAGCAGAACTACACTTGAGTTAGCATTCCCATTGATTCCCATTCATTTTGTCGTCATTTTGACAGCGAATAACTTTACATCTGAGGCATTTGAAGACTCCATTTATCCATTATTTATTTCAAAAGAAACACGACAATGTATAAAATGCTCCATTACCTTGTAGCTTATGTTATGGCCCCGTAGAAGCAGTTTTTTGTAAAAGTAGGCTAACGATTGTGTCATGACCACGCGACTCTCTGTCGCACAGTACGAGAGATTTCCGTATGGACAAGAGGGAGAAGCTCGCGGCAATCGGGGAAAACGTGGAGGCAAAATGACAAAATAATTAATAAGAATACCTAGCAAAAGTTTCTCCCCTTCTAGCTCATGGACAGCTCCTACTCACACTCTCTGCCTCAGCGAGTTTCGGAAGGAAATGATTCAGATTTCTCATGCCACAGCCACTAGAAGACAGACGGGTTGCTCACGTCACATCTATGCCGCCAAGTTCTGTTTGAGTCGGTTTGAGTCTGCGCTTCAGGAATGGAAGACTTCATATTCATAACATATGTCATGTCAGGGTTATGAAGGTGTCATGCCAGTCTTATGCACACCCCTTCAAGTGAAGTGCTACCCAAGAGGGTAAATGCAACTGTTTTTTAACTGTTTGAAATAGCCATTAATTCACCACAAACTTAGTAATGAATTGCCATTTGATTATGTAAAATACATTTTTTTGGGGTGAACTAACCCAACTAGCCATTTCATGGAGTGTTAAAACGAAGCTCAGGAAGTAGGAAACCTGCCTAAGTTTGACAGTAATTACATTTCAGAAGTTTTATTTTAAAGCAGGACCTGAATGAATAGTAGCTAGTGCGGTCCTCATATCCCGAGAGAAAAGACCATGCCTCTGAGCTTCCTGAAACTAATGATTCATTACTTTCCTTCAACCTGGAAAACGAAACATTGATCTTAGCATGTGACAAAGCGGACAAGATTAACAGTGTTAGCGTCCATTGATTTATGAAGACTGTCCATGCTGAGGAAAAAAAAAGCGAAAAAACAAGTTTGTTTTTCTCTGACACTTTGCCAGTCATTCTGCTCTAGGGATGGTGCTGGTATTTATGGTTCAGTAGACTCTCTATCGGCCCAGCCAGTGTTCAAGCATGCAAAAGGGCACAAGATCCACCAGGAATTATGCTGCCAATGGAAGATTATGGGTGCCAAGAAATCACTGTGGTGAAACGAGACTCCAACTAACCGACTGTCCCCTTCAGGTCATTTTAACAAGCAGCAAATTGCAAGAGAATAGTGTGATGGTCTTTAAAATACAATGAAAGAACTCACATGGAACAAATATGTATTTCCCAGCTGATCTGGATTTTGCAGTCTTCAACATGTAAATCTTTACTGTTGAACTCATCCTAATTGGAAGCAAGCGATTTTTCTGTTCTTACTGAAAGCAAAATGCTACTCAAAGCAAAAAATTCACAGCCAATCAGAAGCATATTTGAAATGTAGTACACAGCGACGGTATGTAATATCAAATAGTCATCAAATTGTTTTGGATCGGTTAGTTTTGGTGCCGTGACCCAGGAGGTTTAGGCGGTTGAGTGTTACGGCCAGTGTAGGACTGAAAATAATCCAAGACATTTGAATTGAACTTTACTGTGTTACCGTCTTTCAACCACAATAACCATTTGGAGTTCCCAAAGACAGAGATGCACCTTTAGAACAATGGGGTATGTGTAATTATCTGATTGGTCAGTTTGAATGTCTGACATTTGGGTTTTAGTCACATGGTCAGGGAAAGGATAAAAGAAGACTGTAACTCTTTTATGCTCTGGCTCTCTCCCTTTCTTGTTGGCTCTCCCTTTGCCTCCTCTTTTCTCTCTCTCTCTGGTAATATTTTACATGCTGGGTAAGATTATTGGTATAAGTTATCATCTCATACATCTATTTTGTAAGTATTTTAAGTGTAACCATAAACATATATTGTTATTAAACCTTTTCAATTACAACTAAAATGCTAAATAGTTTTGATTTGGTATTGACTTTGAAGTGCTACCTATTGCAATACAATACTGTCACTCTCTATAGCAAAGCTCTCCCCACATATTAAGCTTTTGCAACCGCGCTTACTTCCGTCATTGGTATAAGTGGCAGTGGGTGGAATATACAAGAAATGTACAGTTTTCTTACCATCTTGCTAATAACGTTTCTTTAGTCATTTGGTCTTGCAGCCTGAACCCCTGCAGAAAATCCACCCTTACAGCCAGTAAGAGCTGTGTGTGTTACGTCAGTAAGAGCCGTGGCATATTAAAGGGATAGATCACATTGAAATTAATTTTTGATATGTGTTAGCTTATCTCAAGGGCAGCCAAGATGTAGGTGTATTTTTTTTTTAACCGTTCTTGATGTCAGTCATATAATGCAGGTCTATGGTCACCACCTCAAAGAGCATGCACAGAGAAGTCCAAATTTAACATGATTTAATGACTCGTAAATGTAAGTACACATTGATGGCCTAAGACACGAAACGAGCGGTTTGTGTGAGAAAACGAACAGTATTTATATCGTTTTTACCTCTTGTAAACACAGCCATGTCCAAGTGATCAGAGGGCGAGGATGCTTTGTGGCTGTGGTAACAAGAGGTAAAACAATATAAATACTATTAAGTTTTCTCACACAAACTGCTTGTTTCGTGACTTAGGCCATCAATGTGCTAAAACATATCAAAAATTTATTTCAAAGTGAACTATCCCTTTAACGGCTGCTGTCTTAAAGGGATAGTCCACCCAAAATGAAAATTCTATCATCATTTACTCACCCTCAAGTTGTTGCAAACCTGTATGAGTTTTCTTTCTTCTGCTGAACTAACACAGTCTCATCCCAATTCGTCATATAACTGACGTTTTGGGACGTCTTCTGACCATTCGTCAATATACGACTATTTAGGGCCCCCTTAAACATCGGTAGATGACGATCCCGGGTCGTCATACAACTGACACTTTACCTTTAACGTCAGTTAGGTGACGAGTTGGGTTTAGGGTTAGGTTTAGGTAGGATCCCATAACGTCATCTACCGACGTTTAAGGGGGCCCTAAATAGTCCCTATATTGACGAATGGTCAAAGGAGCGTCCCAAAACGTCAGTTATATGACGAATTGGGATGAGACTGCGCTGGCTGAACACAAAGGAAGATATTTTAAAAGATTGATTGGAACATTGGCACCACTGACTTCCATTGTAGAAAAAAAAATCTATGGAAGTTAATGGTGCCAAAGTTTCAAGTCGTTCTTCAAAATATCTTCCTTTGTGTTCAGCAGAAGACAGAAACTCATACAGGTTTGCGACAACTTAGAGGGCGAAGTATTTTTAAATCATTACAAGGACACAGTATCCCACGCCAGAGACCCCGGTTTGAATCCTGCTCCGGAGCGGGTGGAGTAGGACCGTTGACACAGTCACTGACAGCACTGAGAGCCAAAGCACGAGCCTAAATTGTAGGGATGGGGCACTGCTGCTGTGAATTTATTTTCACCCCTCAGACTACCAAGGAAAATATACAGTTAATCTGTGATTATGACTCCATGTTAACTAGAAAAATGAACTCTGAAACTGAAAGTTTTTGTCATTTCTAATTTTCTTCCAAAGTTGTTACATTACGGCCTTTTTCATCCATATTCAAATGAATGATTCAGGATATTCTGTGAAGAGACAGATGGTAATGTGGGGCGTGAAATGCATAAATAGTTTTCTGAGCCAATTAACCAGCGCCAGCATAAAATTCTATGTGATGGGACTAACTCAGTAGAGCAACACATTCACAGCTAACTAAAAAAAAACTCATTTGTGCCAGAGTTTGCTGCTGGAGAAATCTGGCCAGTTCTGAGGGCTTTTGTGCGCTGAGGTAACGTGCATTAATTCTCTTGGCATTTAACGGGACATTCTGTTGATGTAAATATATTCCTACTTTAATTACTATTTGGTTTTGAGACTTCACATTACAAAAAAAATATATTTCAGCTGAAAACCATGTAGACACATGATGCAATATTGAGTATTTTATACCAAATATCTCACTGAAAACATGAAAATTATTCAAAAAGCTCAACAGATTTCACGTACACTGAAACGGCTGGAAGCGAAACAAGTGTTTCTAGCAGATAGCCTACTGTTAGGGATTTGTGAGGTGAGAGTCTAACAGACAGTTTAAAATTTGCTTTTGAGTTTTTCATGTGACACCAGCCGTTTTCCTGTCCAAATGAATTTTATCTGCATGTCCAGCTATTTGCTGATCATTAAGCGTGGCGCCTCAAGCCCTTGGATTGCCACCGAGACCTGCTTCGGCCTTCACTCCGGTTTGTTTACTCATTCACTTATTTATGCAATTCATATCTCTGCCCCGTCACTGTTCATTTGGGAGGCTAACAAACTGGTTCAAGGTTGCTGAACCGAGACGTCAAAAGTTGGGGCAACGTGCTGTGCCAACTCGCTTAATTTCCAGGATTTTGGCACTCTCATTCTCCCCTACTATCCTCAATCTACTTGTGTGTAAAATGTTCAAAACATTGTGGAAATTGGAGTTCGCTCGCCTGCCAAACGCAGGCCAAAAAGGCGACTTGGGGAGTGGGTTGCACTGCTGAACCGGAGAGAGCCACTGCAGCTGGATCCGTATGTGTGAATGCCAGGGAGCGCGTGCCAAGAACAGCCCTCCACTTAGCACGACTTCTGTCGACACTCGCAGATCTAACAATGGAAAAAGTCCTTCCAATTTGTTTTTGGCCTACAGAGCGCCACTTCTCTGCATAATGAGCCATTATAGCCAGTGCTTTATAATGAAGATGTCTTTGCTAAGTGGTGATTCAATGAGTAATAGAAAACTGAGATCATAATTTCGTGCTCCACACTAAATGTTGTGCTGCCCAGGTTTTATTTATAGCTGAAATGCTACTCTTAAATGGTAGAAAGCACAGTACCCGTCAAAAGTTTGGAAGCATTAAATGTTTTTTTTTATGTTTTTGAAAGAAATCCCTTATGCTCGCCAAAGCACCACATTTTTTTTGTATTTGTATACATGGTAACACTTTACAATACGGGTGCACTAATATGCATTATATTCATGCTTAATTAAAGCACAGATAATCATGAGTTAATGTATAACTAATGAAGAACTAAACCATTAATTAATGATTACTGCATCAGCCACTAATAAAGAGTCTATATGATTAATAGATTAAGTAATACATGAATTGCTATTAATTAAATGTGTCATTGTGTATTAATTCCTTAACATATTTTATTGACTAATAGTACAAATTAATGTGTTAATTACTCGCAATTAGTCAAAGCTATGCACTTCAACTTCCAGTTGTCTGCTTTAATTAATCATTAGCTAATGATTTGTAAAGGTATCATTATGTTATGACTTTACTTGTTGAGGCACATCATTATTAACTAGTAATTTAGTAATTTGCACGTGAATTTGCACTAACAATTAAGTAATTAATCATGTATTAATGCATATTAGTGTACCTGTCATATTATCTGGAAGTTGAAATACAAGGCTTTGGCTCATTCTGGTAATTAACATATTAATTAACACTATTAGTTAAAAAATGAGTTATTATGGAATTAATCCACAATTACATATTTAATTAATAACAATTCACTGAATGAACTAATACATTAACCTTACAGACTCTTAATTAGTTCCTAATGTGGTAATCATTAATGAATAGCTTAGATAATCATTATTTACACATTAATTCAGTATTATCTGTGCATTAGTTAGCATTAATTAATGCTTATTAGTGCACCCGTATTGTAAAGTGTTACCGTATACACTCTAAAAATTCTGGGTTGTTTTAACCCAACTTTGGGTCAAATATGGACAAACCCAAACATTTTTTAAAAATGTCATTAAAAAATGTAACCCAATGGCTAGGTTTGTACATATTTGACCCAAAGTTAGGTTAAAACAACCCAGCAATTTTTAGAGTGTATATAGTAATATTTTGAAATATTATTACAAATTAAAATAACTTTTTTTTTCTATTTGAAAATATTTAAAAATGTAATTTATTCCTGTGATGTCAAGCTGAATTTTTAGCATCAGTCTTCAGTGTCACATGATCCTTCAGAAATTATTCGAATATGCTGATTTGCTGCTCAAGAGTTCATGTTCTTGTTCTTCTTATTATTATCATTGCTGAAAACAGTTGTAATGCTTAACATTTTTGGGGAAATGGTGCTACTTCATTCAGGATTATGAAAAGAAAGTTCAAAGAACAGCATTCATTTACATTTTTAATAATTTTTTTGAAGCATGTATTTATTTTTGATTAATTTAATCCATCCTTGATGAATAAAAGCATTATTTTCTTTCTCTCTTTTTTAAATCTTACAACAAATGTTTGATTTCGGTTGTTTGTGGTTCCCATCATTGCAATCATTGTTTCCACAAATAAGCTAATCAGCACAAACTGTTTTCAACATTGATAATACTAACAGCAACAATCAAATCATCATTAGAATGAAGAACAGAAGGATCATGTAACAATGAAGACTAGAGTAATGATGCCGAAAATTCAACTTTGAATGAATAAACAACATTTTTGAATTTATTAAAATAGACTAAACTATAAACTATTTTCAATATTTCACATTATTAGTTTTTAGCTGTATTTTATTGCTTATATTTTATTACATAAATGCAGCCTTGATGAGCATAAAACACTTCTTACAAAAACACTAAAAATTTGTAATGTTCTCAAACATTTGACAGAATGTTTCCTCTTCATTTTATCAAAATTATCAATTAACAAAACAAATCTAATTATTTATAACTAAAATAATGGGCACACATTAGATTAGGATCCAACTCTCGCTATTAACTATTAACATTTGCCTCAATAAACTCCTAATTACTGCTTATTAATAGTTTGTTAAGTTTAGATATTGAGATTTAAGCACAAATAAACAGACAATATCCTAGCAAAATATGCATTTATCCAAAATCTGACTCAACCCATTCTATCATAGTGATATATGGGAAACTTACTGTATTGGAAGAAAATGGAACAAAGGAGCTTGTACCAATGTACGACTAAAACAGATTACTCTAAAATAAATCGTTTGTACATAAGCTTTTTTTTCTTTAGTTCTGTAGTGTGCTGTGTCGCAGTATTTAAGAATCAGTGGCTAGGCTCATTAGCTGTCAGAGATGCATTGAAATGGTGCCATCTTCTTTAGAAAGCCCGTTGAATGATTTAAGCATCTTTTCATAACACGGCTGATCGATTGCTCCTTTGCCAGCTTTCAAGAATCACACCCAGCCATGCTCCCATCTGTGATAGATCAAGCCTGAGGGCGAGACACGTCTCAGATGCAGAGCTCACACTGACCACAGAAAGGCGCTGGTGTGCCACTTTGATTTCTCCTGCCGGTCAACACATTTTCATTTAGTTAAAGGAATGTTACCACAGCATTTGTCACATAATGATAAACAGAAATTTTTTTTGATTTGTCCCTCAATAATGTTACAGTAAGGTTATTACAATAAAAGTATGCAGTGCCAACTGTATTGTAACTGTATTGTATGACACAACACAATATACCAGTGATATAATTTCCTACAAACCATATCTGTGTAAATGTTACCCAGTCTGCAGCTTTGTTGCCATGACAACACGATATGCACACTTGTGAAAAAGAAGTGTGCTTAATTGTCTTGAATGTGCATATTTAGTGTGCTTCAGATCTTTAAAGCACATTAAAAAAAAGCTGTACTTGCAGATAATATACTATTGATTAAATGAAAGGCGACTTACGTGGCACTTTCTTGACCGTTTCATTTAAAAAGTGCCCTTTGCAATAATGTAAAATTAAAGGTTTTATTTTAAAGTACATTTAGAAACATTGTGTTAACAATATTTTGTCATGCTTTAAGGGTGCAGTGTGTGGTTTTTAGCAGCATCTAGTGGTGAAGAGATGGTGGCCGACAGTAAATTAAGAAATTAAAATTGAATTTAATGGGGTGAAATTGAATTTATGTTGGCATAGTTAAATAACAAGAGTTCAGTGCATGGACATGACATACAGTGAGTCTCAAACACCATTGTTTTCTCCTTCTTACTTAAATCTCGTTTTGAAAAACACCCCTGAAAAACAGGCGAATCTCCACATAATACCGACTGCTGAACAGTCGGGATCATTAATATGTACGACCCCTAACATTTGCATATTGCCAGCCCATGTTCAGTGACGGGACGAGATGGAGCTGCACAGCCGAAGCATGGCAGTTGCATTAGTGTTTGGATGTACACATGAATACAAAAGTATATTTTCAGTTCCTTCGGCCGAGCCTTCTGAAGAAACAATGGATTCATTTTATTTTCTCTGGAAATTTTCAAACATTTCACCGACGACTGTTTCCTCAACTTGTCAAGAGCTGGCCTCGGATCGAGCTGATGTGTTGTTGTTCAAGTTCAGACAGGTAATCTTTCACTTTAAAATCGTTCAATACTGTTTATGCATCAATAAGTCAGGCCAGTGACTTTTAGTAGGATGAAAAAAATCGTATTTAAATCAATTACATACAGAAAGAAAGTGATCAAAGAACAATCACAGCGCGAGTTTATCTGGACACTTGCCAAACTGGTTATGAATTTAATGACGCACGTTACACTGCACAACGAAGCTCTTACTGTATTTACATGATCGTGTCTGCATTAGTGAAAGAAGAGAAGGCAGAAACTGCTTACAATGATAAGATCTTCATCCTCGCGATCGACAGACTGTCTGACCAATGCTCAATATGCTCATAACAGCAACACTTTATGTGATGGGGAATAGATCTAAATACTTCAAAACATCTCACGATTCGTTAATCTCGATGGCTGTAATAGTAAAACCTATAATAGCTGTAGTAAAATTATTCGAAGAGCGTTTCACATGTAATTCATAGCTATTTCATATGCAAGCATGTCAGCCAATCACAGCAGAGGCCGGTTACACACAGCAGAGACGCAAACCTTCAAACAGAGTGTTCAAAGCAGAGGCTAAAATCAGGCTAGGAAAAATGCCTTTTATTTCTAAATTATGAGCTATTTTTGATCTAAAAAACATACTAACATAATAAGGGCAACCTGGGAAACATATATATACTGTATATATATAGTGTGTATAATATATATATATATATATATATATATATATATAGTGTGTGTATATAGTGTGTATATATATATGTATATATATATATATATATATATATATATATATATATATATATATATATATATATTTTTTTTCCAACTATGTAAGGCAATGGGACAAGAAACTTTCTGGTTAATGATATTGTTCTGAATATCAGAAAATCGGCTGAATGGAAAAAAGCTGGTGCGCTTCAAATGAAATATGAACATATCACGGACCAAAGACATGTAAACAAAACAAAAATGGGAAAATGAGACCCTAAAAAATGCAGAATGCACACACATAGACTTGCTTGTTTTTTCCTCTTCATAGTTGTGATTTTGCCCTCCACAGTTCGATACAAGCGTAGTTTTGGTTTGAACATTGAGGGTTGAAGTGTGAACAGGGTCCCTCATGAGATTTATTTGCTTGTTTGCTTATTTCTTTTGCAAAATGGTCTTTTGTGGTATCAGTCCACACATGCAAAGTTCATTAGAGATCATAAGTGCAATAAAATAATTAACAATTACTTGTTTACATAGGATTTTTTATGTATTTTATATCAATTAAACATCTGGAAACGGTATCAGTTATGACAGAGTTGTCTATTTCAAGGTGCCATTGGAAGTCAAGCTAACTTTACTTAACATTTTCTTATAGATTTATTGAAATGATGTCTTAATTCTTAACAGTTCACCAGGATCTTAATGATTTTTGGTAATGTCTCTTAATATCTTAAGGTTTTTCCTAATCATTAGAACAGAACTCCTTTTACACATGGGGGAAACCAGCCCGATCTCATGAAAGTTAGTATCTAGGTCACGAAAACAGTTTTTGCGTGTACATGGCACGCGATTTTCGCGTACTCATGATACGCACTTTTGGCGTAGTAAATGCACGAACTCCCCACCCCTCCCCCCTAAACCTAACCCAGGGTTTTTTAGTGCGTACCATATACACACAAAAACCATTTTTGGCGTATAAATGCCACGAGAAATGACACTCGTGGTATAGATACGCATCTTCATGAGACTGTGTTGGGGAAACCGAATTGTTTGATCACTATTTCAAGAAGGTGCATGCGCCTGACTTGTGCATGCGCCTGATCTTCTATTGATATAAATGACTTCTTTATTGCACAATGCACATTTCTTAATATTAAGCCTAAAATGTGTTTAACATCACTGTTAGTAAGTCACTGTATCAGTCTTTAAATGCAAGATATTCAAGTATGCTTGCAATAGTTCCAATTTGACACAATCAAATACACTTAAGTATATTTTAGTTGAACTTCAGCAGTTTTTACGAACTAACATCAAGTACAAAATTTGTATATTACAGACTTGAAGTATATCAATTTAGTAAAAGTACAATTGCAGGGTATTAATATTAAGTACATAAATATGTAAATGTATTTGTAGTATACTTATCTTAAAACGAATGTATTTCAAATATATTTTATTTATTTTTTTAACTAGTGTTTGTGTGTGTGACGGAGGGAAACTCTTCACGAGTAGTGCTAAAACCACCAAATGTAATAATGTACAGTATTAAAAAAAATCTACATGGGGCGTTACCACAGCTGTGGTAAATATATTTAAACATGTGTAAACATGTTAATTAGATCTGCAATGGCAATATCTGCTGCTCAGCTTTAAGCTTGCTTGCCATAGCCATCATCAGTGGTGGATTCCTTTGAGCAGATATTCTTCTGCTCATCTCTCATCTGTGGAAGTAATGTTTTGTACATTGCAAATTGCATTTTTTTCGTTCTTGTAGAATGTTATATTTTTCTCACATTCTTTTTCATTCCTTTAAGATGGACAGACAGAGTCTGAGAGGAAGCGAGAAAGAGTGGGTGGTAAAGCATCTGTCTCTGACTTCTTCTCCTCACCCATCTCCCATGACAAGGTAGCTCAGTCTAATTGCCCTAACGCATTCTTTTCCTCATTAGACCTCTTGAACTTGCCAGTGTGATAATAGAAGGTCATTGAGGATTACAACCAAGTCCCATTCATGTCCCTCCATAGCAAATCATGCCTCTCTTTGCTCGATGTTAAATGGTTCAGTTAAAAATGAAATTTCTGTCATCATTTAATCACCCTTATGTCATTCCAAACCTGGTTGACTTTCGGTCTTCTGCAGAACACATTGTGTAATTCCCATGCAATTACATAGCTAATGAAGAAGAACAGTTTTTCGAAATATCTTCTTTTGTGTTTCGCAGAAGAAAGAAAGCCATACAGAAGCAAAATTAGGCTAAGTAAATGATGACACAATTTTAATTTTTGGGAGAAATCTCTCTTCCTTCCAGTCGCAAAAGAGTGATTCCTCGCCTCTCTTCTGCTGCCATGTTTCATTTGCATTTCTTGCTTCACCATCCAAGTATGGAGCCCCTAAGGGGACATGGTGATAAGAAAATAATAAATAAATAAAATGAGATGGGAGGACAAATGATATTTCAATATAAATTTGTGTTCTCTTGCAAAAAGTATTGCGTTTCTCCAAGAAACTTTGCGTTCTATCTCAAAACATTTCCATTCTCTCACAAAATCAACGCGTTCTCATCCTTTAGCGTCATATAGAACATTATATGACAAAACGGCGTCATACTACGCGCATGGTACCCTTTATCGTTTATATAACACGCGCTGTGATGGTTAGGTTTAGGTGTGGGGTATGGTAGGGTAGTCTCATATTACGCTAAAGGATTTATGACGCCTTGAGTTCGCGTGTTATATAAACGATAAAGGGTACCATGTGTCGTAGTATAGCGCCGTTTTGTCATAAAGCGCTTTATGTGACGCTAAAGGATGAGAACGGGCTCACAAAATATATTGCATTCCCATGAGAAACACTGTAAAACTACAGTGTTAAACTAAAACTACCATATTTATAACTTTATCGACTAAAACAACTAGGTTCCGGCAGACACAAGTCAATTTATGCCAAAAGATTAACACTTGACGATGTTAAAGTACCGTAAGCTCCGACGGCCTCTTGCGGTTTAAACTAACAGGCAACAAACTCAGGCTCCTGACACATTTCTCTTTAAAAATTGCTGTTTTAGACTAATTTGTGACTGCCGTTTTGTTTTGCTCTTTCCTCTGCGCTTCAGCGTTCGTCAATGCGTCATGTCAAAGGTTACTCTTTCACCATAAATCGATGCATACCGACGTCTGTCGGAATGGATATTTTTTTCTTACACGAACGCATCGTTTCGCTTCAGAAGGCCTTTATTAACCCCATGGAGCCATATGGATTATTTTTTTTTATGATGATGGATGCACCTTTTTGGGGCTCCTATTTACTGCCATTATAAAGCTTGGAGAATATTTTTAATAAAACTCAGATTGTGTTTGTCTGAAAGAAGAATGTCATACAATTTAAAGGGCACCTAGTTAAAAGCAATTAAATTTTTCAGGCTTAGTTAACTTTAAAAAGCCTTTTCAAAACTATTAATAGGTGGAAGTGATTCTAGATTTAGGGTATTTTGGAGCTCATTCCAGACATTTGGTGCATGTGACGAGAAAGCTATTTCACTAAGTTCAGTTCTTGTTGATGGAATAATTAATCGAATTTTTTTGGCGACCTTGTCCTGCAAACACTATTTTGGTAAATAATCAGATTTGAAATGTAGAGGGGTAATTTACACATTTGTGCTCGAGCAATAAAAATCATTAAATGTATTTATTCTAAGGGAGATGGAGGTTGTACAGTTTCATACAGAGTGCAGTGGTGAGTTCTAGCTGCTGCTCCTGTAATGAAACGTGGCTGAGTGGTATTGTACATCTAGTTTTTTTTTATGTAAAGATGAAGTAGAGTGCATATAAATTAGGTCACCATAGTCTAAAACTGATAAGAATGTGCTCTCCACTCACCCTTTCCTTGCTGAATAAAGAAAGCACTTATTTAATCAATTAAAACCCAACTTGGGTCGAAGTTTTTCTTTTTAAAAGGCTCTCAATATGGACCCCAAAGGACAATTTATCATTAAACAAAATACCAAGGTAGTTATAAGAATTCACTCTCTCTATTGGAATACCACTTTGTGTTAAAATAGCAAAATCCATAAAAGATTTTGAACTTTACGTTTTTTTAATCATTTAATACCAACTTTAATCCTAACAAAGATTTTTTTGTACCGGATTAAAGGCAGACTGTAAATGATGAATTGCTTTCTTCAATGACGTAGCAGTGGTATTCAAAATTTTATCATCTGCATAAAAATGAGCCTTTGTTTGATTCAGATCTGTCCCTAAATTCTTTACATAAATAGAAAACAAAATAGGACCCAGAACTGATCCTTGGGGAACACCCATTTTTACTTCTAGTAAAGATGTGGTACAGTTATCTAATGCCATATATTGAAACCAATTGATAACCAACAGAGTCAAATGCTTTAGTTAGCATGATGAATAAAGCAGCACAAGACTTTGCCGTAAATTGTACTGTGTCCTTGCCGGAAACAAGACTGAGTGGAACTTAGAATATAGTTGTCAGTAAAAAAAAAAAAAATTAAAGTTCAGTAAATTTAAATTAGTAAAAATTGTAGTAAACTAAATAAAAGTTTAGTTTAGCTCATTTATAAGAGTTTAGCCAAGACATATAGTCTGGAGATTGGCCAATAATTGTCTAAGACTGATGAGTAAGCACTTTTTAATAGTGGGAGAACAAATGCAGATTTCCATGACTTAAGGGATAGAACCACCAACACAGTCTCATGAAAATGTGGATCTATACCATGTAAACAAACCTACCAAATAAATCAATAATTTTAATTTAAAAACGATCATATTACCGGAGTGAACAGAACTGCGTCGATAGCAACATGATCTAGCTGTTAAAACACATGCAATGGTAAAATATGTGGTAAAAAAACACATTTTTATGCCAAAAATGTTTTTTGCATGCATATGCTACACACTAAAAAACCCTGGGGTAGGTTTAGGGGGAAGGGGGTGGGGAGTTTGTGCGTATTATATGCCATAAAGTGCGTATCATATGCCATAAAGTGCCTATCATATGCACACGAAAAACGTGTACCATATACACGTAAAAACTGTTTTTGGCATATAAATGGCACAAGAAATGACATTCGTGCTATACATACGAACTTTCATGAGATCGGGCTCCAACCACTGTATAGACTACGATTAAAAATGGAGGAGATAAGATCAGCGATCAGATTTGCAGCAGTTTTGAGGAAATATGGCTCAATCTGGTCTGGGCCAGAAGATTTTTTACAGTCCAGGCCTAACGTATGCCATTCGTACTTCAGAGACAGATACAGAAGTTAGGAGAAAATTATTCAAACTTACATTAGTCAAGTTTGTGATAGAGGTTACACTATCTATGGGGTTAACTGACAGTGTAGACTGCCAGATTTGCATTCTCTCTCAAAGCTTTTGTGTTCCCCAGAGAAACTGCAATTGCTCGGATGCAAAAGCACTGAAATACAGCAAATCCAACTTACAGTATATTCTTTTTATCACAAATGTTTTTCGAGAGAACACAAAAGCATTGATATGCAATCCCATCTCATTGTTTTAACCACCACCATGTAACTTTAGGGGCTCCGTAATATGCAGTATCATGAAATAATGGCAAACATAGAAAGTGCTCAATTATGGATAAAACAGATCTCCCTTATGTACTGTAACAGTAATAGCATGGAAGCTGCATTCTGGAAAGGCAGGGCTGGTGGGAAGCACACTCTTGATTTATTTATGTGCAGAGAGCATACTTAGATAGTACAGATGAGTAGCAAGCTTCCTTTTTGATGTCTTCATTACATGACCGCAACCTTGCGGGGTTCGCCTGACTGACACAGGCAGGAATAACAAACAAAGGGCTTGTTTCCGAAGGCATTTATTATCTGAATGGCTCGGTTTTGGCATTTCTGAGGAAGCCGCTGCTCTCCTGCTGAGCGCATGAGTGTTACCGTGACACACGCTGAGATTGTTCTGGGAAAAATTGCAACAAGAGCTGTTCAAAATCAATAGATGTCTATATGTGTGATGTTCTGCTTCAACACAAAAGCGGCCACATCAGACATCTCCATCAGAGACACGGCTCACTGACCTTTCACCTCACCGAGAGCTTCCAAGGAGGGAGTCTATTTAACAGGCCATGTGACTGACGTGTGTCCAGCCGCGTTTGTTGCTCACTGTGAATGTCCATGCAGAGCACAGCCTTACAGCCGCCGATGAGGAGGCTTTTCTGAGAGAGAATGAGATCTTTGGCTACAATGCTGAACATTTTTAAAGTCATATCACATTATTTGTAACATACATTATTTTATTTTTTGTTTTTCTTGTTTCAAGCATAAAGCTCACTGGTATAACAAAAATAACCTTAATTCAAGATACATTTTCTGAATGTTGTCATATTTGCTGCTTGAGTAAATTTCTTTCTTTTTTTTTACACACACACACGCATGCACGCACATGAACTTAATTCAAGATACATTTTCTGAATGTTGTCATATTTGCTGCTTGAGTAAATTTATTGTTTTTACACATGCAAACACACACACAAAAACAACAAAAAACAAACACAAATACTTATCGAAACGTGTTAACACTTTAGATCAGGGAACACATATTTAATATTAACTAGTTGCTTATTTGCATATATATTACTAGCATATTGGCTGTTTATTGGTAATTATAAAGCACATGTGGCAAAGTGGGAAGGGGCACACTCTCCTTTTACGAGAAAGTAGACGCTCTATAATGAACAAAACCAAGATCGTCTACACCACCTCAAAATCCTGAGGAATAACAGCCCTATAAGGGCTATATTTTTTTTTTAAAAAGTGTTAAATAAATAGTTAAAACGTCACAGCAAGATTCTTAGAATCAACTCTACCAACGTGATCTCATGAAAATACGGATGTATTTGTACGTAAAGTTTCTTTCTATCATACGTATATATAATTAAGTTTTATATGCGCAGAAATGTATAATACACGCGCATGCGCCCATAAGGAAGTAATGGAATAGTCGAAAAGTCGTTATTTATGTTTTTTTTCGCACAAAAGTAAGTCTCGTCGCTTGATAAACTTATAATTGAGCCGCTGTGGACACATAGAATATTTAAACATTTTCTTTAATGACTTTTTTGGCCACCAAGAGCCAGTCCCTTAGGCAGTCTATGAAGGAGTAATCCACCTCTCAGATTTAATCAAAAATATCTTCATTTGTGTTCCGAAGATGAACGAAGGTCTTACGGGGTTGGAACAGCATGGGGGTGAGTAATTAATGACTTAATTTTCATTTTTGGGTGAACTAACCCTTTAAGCCTAGTATCACACAAGCTGCAACTTACATCTGTGTCATTCTTTTGGTGAAATGGTCCCATACACTACTTTTCTTTCCACGCTTCATCCTGTCGCCTGCCCTGGCTCTAACCTCAAGTGTTTTAGCCTGTAGCCTTTACTTTTCGGTAACCCAAACGCTGTGACCTCACGCCAAATGTTTTTATTGGTTTATTAAGTACAAACAGTCGAGTTATGAAAAATTGAGTGTGAGGTATTTGTTCACTTAACACAAACATATCCATACAGTCCTTATTTTGTCCTGTTGAGTGAAAAAAACTGCGTCCATAGCAACATGATCTAGCTGTAAAAACACATGCAATGGTAAAATATGTGATCAACAAAAAGACTAACGTTATATGAAGTAAAAATTAAAAAGAGAATCACCAGTAAAAGGGAACAGCTTTAAATCTCTGCAAATCAGTTGAGCCGATATGTTTATTGATTTAACAAACATTAAATTAATGGCAAAACTGAAACCTTACATTTGAAAGCATATTGCCGTTATCACTCCGACTCCGCTAACGTTCGACATTTTTTATTTTTTGAACAAGATAGCAAAGCTGTGCACAGGATTGTCGGTGATTTGAGAGCGTGAAGGCTACACATATGCATCCTTTCCAATGTATGATATATTTTCCGAATGAAGGACTCAGTCCTTGGTTGAAGTTCAGAGGATCCTGGACATTGGAACAGTCCTTCGACTGTTTGTGACAAAAAATGTGACAGAAAGCCCATCTTTTATACACCATACAAGGGCAGCCAATAAGCCACATGCATGAATCCATCCATACCTAAACATAACCACTACAACAGCTTACCTTACTTGCGGTCAATAAGCAGTAATTACAAATTTATTAAGGGTAACCTCCTATTAATAGTGAACACATGTTACCCATTTTTTAATGCAATTTACTAAGACAGTCCCTTTCCATTTCTAAGTACAGCTCCTATCTTACCATAAAAAAAGGTTAAACTGTAACATATCAATACATATTTATATTTGAAGCAGGTCCAGTTAATGTGCACGTTCTTATGTACTTTGCTGGTAGGCTCATAAATTCAGAAGGCGGGACTTCCTTTACTAGAGCCGCCATATTAATTCAGGTTAAATTAAATTTCAATTTCTCCTGTCTGCAGTATATAGTCTCTGGTATTACCTCACTGTCATAGGCCTATAACACACAAATAGCTGTCACTGATGTGTAAATGTGCATCTAAAGGTTGACAAAGTTCCCGAAAACTGCACTTTATTCTTAAAACTTAGATGTGCGTGCAGTTAAGACGCTCATCCGCATACACACACTCACATTAGTGGATAATTATGTCTGTTTCTGGCAGGTCAACAAGAGCTAACATTCATGTGGAGAGCCAATCCATCTCAAGCCATAATCAGGCAGTACTTGTCCCAGGTCAGGCAGGGGCCAAATACAAGGGCCACAGAACATTATCAACAACAAAGTGATCCATAAACAAATTAAAATCCACCCTCTAAAGCCACAAACTGCACTGATGCATGAATAAATGAATAGAGAACAAGGTCAAAATATGTTACACACCCAAATGGCTTTCACAGCAAATCGCTTTGAAACGCTGCCTGGAAATTTACTCTCGTTCGATGCAAATTAAACGCGACAGCGATGCATAATATATAAATATAAAATGCAACATTGAACCTTAGAAAAGAAGCAGAAAAGCTAATCAACATTGAATTTATTTGTATAATGACAAATACACTAAAAACACCAATATCACGAAAAACAATTTAAAAGACCTGTTCTCTGTTTTCATATATTTTTAAATGTCAGTTTTCAGCTATTTTCAGCAGCCATTTTCAGCAGCCAAATTCAGCTTTGAAATCACATGAATGAATCACATCATTTTTTTTTTAAATATTAGTAGAGCATAAATATTACATGGATTGAGGATTGTAATCTAATGGGAAAGACCAACCAGTAATGCATAACAAATTGGCAGAGACTCATCTACCCCTAAAGACAAACAATAATGGGAAAAAAATAATAATGGATAAATAATTATGGATAAATTACTCCAAGTTATTGTAGACCTCCTTGAGATTTGTATAGACACATAGTGACTGGCCTGGCCATATTATGCTCTTAAAGGGATAGTTCACCCCAAAAAAAGGGGTCTGTTTATTTACTCACTCTCAGGCTATCAAAAATGTAGTTTTTTTTTTCTTCACTAAAGAAGATTTTTTTTGCTGAAACCATGGTCCTTGGTGATTCATATAATGCAAGTCAATGGCTACCGTCACTTTGAGATTCATGAGAGTAATGACTTATGCAAAGGTGCAAACTCACTTCTGTGTTTGCTTACAACAGTGCAGGAAGTTCGCGTGTATTGTGTTGTTCATCAAAGTGGTACTTACTTAGCCTGAATGCCACAACTTACATATATACATTTTACATTTACTTGCGAGATCTCAATTGGGAAGATTGACTTTTCACAGTTTCGCATTATGCGTCTGGAAGCTCCTGCTCCAGAACGCCGCTCAGGACCGTTTGCCGAGGCAACATCAGGTAATAAAGTTGTAAATAATGTTGAGCTTATTGCAGAAACAAATTGTTTAAATTCATAAGACCTTCCAGACAGCAACATAGTGTCGGCCCAGATCCGGTCCACTGGTACGTGGATTCAATAACAGATGTGGGCCGACACCACTGTATGTTGCGTTTTTTTTTTTTTTCACAAAATGACGGTAGCCATCGACTTGCATTATTATTAGGTGAAAAACCATTTATTAATAAATAAGCAGTATTTTTTGAGGGGTGGGGGCTAGACATCCATGGAGAAAGTTAAATTAAACATGCAATGTAATTAATTAGTAACCTATTCAAAGTATTGTTGAAATTCATTGTGATGGAGTCTTCTATCCAAACACACTGTGAATGACACTGCCTTCATTACCACTTGATTAGCAGGTTCAATCATGGGAGGGAGGCATGCTAATTATTCAACTCAGTATAGCTCAACATCATTCACACAAGACAGGCACAGGCTGTTAAATGAGCATCATTTTAGCTTGTTATCATGGGAACCGATGAGAGACCTGAAGATGTAAGCGTGTGAGAGTGCAACTGTTTTGTAAACTTTGAAAGTGTATCCTAATTGTTCTTTGTGTCTATGTGTGAGAGAGATTGATTATCCGCATACTGGGACTTTGTTTGAAGATGTGTGAACTTTTAAATGTTTCAAACAGAGGTGTTGGTGACGATGGCAATGGTCCTGCATCAGCATTTTTGTTTACCCTAAAGGCCTGTTCACACCGGGACAAATTTCGTGTGCAATATTCGTCAACGTTTAACGCCTCGTGACTAAACAATGGGCGCCAATGTGAGTGTTCACACCGACACGAAAAACGCCACGCGTAAAAGCATAATTTAAAAAAAATGCCTCGGGTTCGTTTTTCTGGTTTGACATGCCACGTCAAAAACTATCCGACTGGCGGTTTTGCTCACGGTGTCTGGTACTTCTGAAGTTACAGTTAAGAATAACTTGGGGCGCTCAAACACAAACGGTCTTGCCGAGCACACAAAGATAGCTGCTGGTCTCGGAGCATAAAGAGCTATGCAGAGATGTATAAAGTACTAGAAACCCGGACTTGAGTAAAAGTACAAGTGCTCTATCAAAAAAGTGAATTGAGTAGAAGTTGAAGTGCTCTTTAAGCACCACACTTAAGTAGAAGTACTAAAGTCTTCAAAAATTTTTGTACTTAAGTATTGCAAGTAGTTTATTTAAAAATTCACTACTTAAGTACTAAAAGTAAAAGTACAAGTATTGTGTCATGTAATTATTAAAGAAAGCAGTCAAAAGTTTAAACTATCAATCAAATAAGGCGCTTTGGCGGGATGCAAATTTGCTTTGGCGGCCGCCAAAAAAATGTCATTGCAAGAAAACGTCTCAGGTTACGACTGTAACTTATGTTCCCTGAGAACAGGGAACGAGACAATATGTCGAATGACGCAATGGGGCAACGCATTGCGTCATTCGACGTATTGTTGAGTTCCCTTCGAAAGGGAACGTCTCAGGTTACGACTGTAACCTATGTTCCCTGAGAACAGGGAACGAGACAATACGTCAAATGACACAATGGCGTTCCCCATTGCGTCATTCGACGTATTGTCTCGTTTCCTGTTCCCATTCCCTTCGAAAGGGAACCCCTGCATTAGTTGTCAATGTGTGTGTCAATCAATACCATTACCCTATAAAACTGGCGTGCGATTTAGGCAGCATGAAAGTCAACTTGCAACAAATGATTCGTAAAATTTTTATAATTGTAACGAGTAACTAGCAGAACATTAAAAAAATATTGAAGTAAAAGTTTTAAATTCATCGAAAATATCTACTTAAGTAAAAGTAGAAGTATGAGAAAAAAAACAATACTCTAGTAGAGTACAGATACAGCATTTTAGTACTTAAGTACAGTACTTAAGTAGTTCTACTTCGTTACTATACATCTCTGGAGCTATGATAATATTTATATTAATATTTCTGTTATAAAAG
This sequence comes from Hybognathus amarus, assembly GCA_030378365.1. Lineage (NCBI taxonomy): Eukaryota > Metazoa > Chordata > Actinopteri > Cypriniformes > Leuciscidae > Hybognathus > Hybognathus amarus. Next base: position 83,089 of record JAQIUQ010000614.1, read on the forward strand.
TATAATATAGGGTGACCAACAGTCCTGTTTTCCCGGGACATGTGTAACTTTGTGCTTTATAGGAATCTGAGTTGAGATTAGAACTGCGCATAGTGTGAGTAACGTTAGTGTCAGTTAGATTTTGACAAGTGAGGAGATAACCGCTCTGCCGACTCTTTATTCTTTCTTTTCTTTTATTTTTCTATTGTGACCAGAGTTGGATGTTTGTTTGTATTTTTTCTCGCTCAATCCCCATGTATGAGGACGAGTGTGAAGTTTGAGTTGGTTTTATTAAACGCGGGGAAATACGACAACTCTCATCTCTCGTGCATCTGTTCATCCGTCAACTAGTGCTATGTTTTTATCTCTGGGCAGCATCTCTACTTTGCGTTACATAACCTGTTTTCAGGTCCTGTCCTGGCTGTATTTAAGTGATGAAAATGTCCTGGTTTTCAAAAAAAAAAATAAATAAAAATAAAAAACTCCTGGGAAAGATCGAAGATTCTACAGCAAAATATAGATGGGCAAACAAGGTGGTTGTTTATTAATATGTCATAATAAAACATGTTGAGACATGAAAATGAACACCCTAGTACAGGATTCTATTATTTTTTCTGTTTTACATTAAGCGCCATCTAATGTCAAGGAATGAATTTGCATGTTCACTCGGCTCATCGTCAGCGAAAAACGCTTGGGTATGAACACAAAAAACGCGTTGAAAAATGCAGACGAATAACGCGTGCTGAATATTCTCCTCGATGTTCTGCATGTTATATTGACACTAAAGGGTGCCATGTGCGTAGTATTCTGACAAAATGTCATATGGCGTCACCTATATGACGCCAAAGGTACTGACAGCACTCCAAATGTACAAAAAAAATACCTCAATGTTAAAATTTACCACAGTAATAATCTCCTTTAATAATTCGCTTTAACTCCTTTAATAATGATATTTGTACAAAAGTACTTTTAACCTGTAAACATTTATTTAAAAACCTATTTTTTTATTTGTATGATTCTTGGATGACATTTTTTAAAGCTTTATTTCCATGACACTTTAATAATTTAATTTAATTTAACAATTTGAAGCATCTTCACAAATAATTTATTCTGTAAATACTTGTTCATCATTAAGATTGTTTACTTATATAATATACAAGTGGCACTTTATTCATCATTTGAGAAAATGGGTATCTCCCAATATTGCAAACCTATACAAATATTTTGGATAGGTAATATTTGATCGTGTAGAAACAGGCCCGTAATAAATGCACATTTTCCATTTTTACAGGTAGAATATAACAAGAAACTATGAATGTTGAGGCGGGGTCTTAAAATCCTTCAAAGCAGTCTAAATTTGCTGTGCTCCATCAGATTCCTAGGGTGAGAGGAATGAAGCTGAACCGAGAGGTAATGCAGGTCTGTTCCTCTGAGTCACAAAAATCTCAGACAGGAGATCTGCGATGAGCCTCAGCTGAACGAGAGCTCTGGTGATGCTGACAGGCCACAGCTTGGAAGAGATGATTTGGAAACAACCTTTGCTGCTACCCATCAGTGTGATTGGAATAACATACACCTCCGTATGGCTGTGCTCATGGCCCATCTGAAGGATGAACATTTCACTTAAGGTGATGTTCTCACCTGAGCCTTGTGAGAGAAAAAGCTATACATTTTGTGTCAGTGAGTATGTCACATATACAGATTTATCATATAAGTGAGGCACGTGCATTTGTGTGTTGCACTTTCAGACCGCCAATCGACATTCATGAATCTGTTGAATCCATACGTCAACATCCATCGTTTTAGGGTACCCTTTAACGCGCAGTTAGATGACGATCCTCGGCCGTCATACAACTGACGCTTTGCCTTTAATGGTCAGTTAGGTGACGGGGTAGGTTTAGGTCTGGGGTAGGGTTAGGGTTAGACAGCGTTATCTAACTGACGTTAAAGGGTACCCTAAAACGGCGGATGTTGACGTATGGTCAAAGGCGTCAGTTGTATGATGTCTTGGGATGAGACTGCGCTGGATCACACTAAATGCGTCTTTATAGCACACATGTGTATTGTCATGTCATTTATACGCTAAAGTGAGTTTTTACGTGCAAATGATACGCATTGGTTGGTAAGGTTAGGTTAAGGTGTGGGGTGGGGTGTGTGTGTGTTATATGTTTGGGTAGGTGTGGGTAGGTGAAAACTGCATCTCATATGCACGTAAAAACTAATTTTCGCATATAAATTACACAACAATTAACGATGCGTGTACGCATTTATGTGAGAACAGGCTGTTCAAACAGTGTTTTTATTTAATTATGATTATTTTTTTTAAAAATATGGCTAACTTTGCCTTTAATTAAATTCTATATTACTACACTAAGTTGCAACCATCGAAACCCAACAAGCTACAAAAGATGAAACTACAGTACAAATATACAGTCTGTTTCAGTGCAAAAAAGGCTGTGAATAAATATGAAACCTGAACCGAGAACCTGACGTTTCATTCCTCTGGTGAATAAGACCGGTCTATCAAATTAATGCATTAATTTAGTGTAATTTTATAATTCAAAATGTGTGATTAAAATAAATGCACTTAATGAATAGCTGTGGTCTGCAAGACAGAGTTAGTCTTCTGTGAGTAGTTTAGTTCAATGATATGTAATTAACCATATTGACTTCAAAAGTCATTATTGATATATTCTGGGTGTTAACTTCAATTGTCTGCCAATTTATTTCCTTAATTTAGGGGCTTTTCTCAACAAATCTTGATATATTCAGTATCAGATTAATTATTCAGCATAATATCAGGGGAGAGCGGGGCACAACCTAACGCATTTTGGTTTTGGCTAAATTAATAAAAAAAATAATTAGGTTAGATTAATATTTTTTTTACACAAGCAACATACACATCTCTGCTACAAATGACCACTTAAAGTTTTTTTTTTTTCTAGGACCTACCATTTTTGTACAGTTGCACTGAAAGTGACAGAAGTGCAAACTTACCCCATATACGGGGTTAATTGTAACAGACAGAGGGGTTAGTTGTAACACTTGTGTGTAACACACATAATTCAGTACTATTTTATTTCTATAGTTTGATATTGTTTGTGCATCTGTATAGACAGATATCCATACATCCATCCCTCATCCAATCATCCTTCTATTATGGATCAATATCATGGATAGAGACATAGAAAAGGGCTGCATAGTTTTGCAATAAATAATAATAAACAAAATTATAAATATTGTAATTGCAATTAAATTAGATATATGTGTGGCAGCTACATGTACTATTATTATTATTAATAATTATTAATAATAATACAAATGAGCTTAAAATAAAAATTAAAAGGGTTTATTGCATTAAAAACAGGCCATATTTTAAATAAATAAACAAGTTATCATTCATAGTACACTAAATTGTAAACATTTTAAATTCCAACATTGTTTGTGAAAATCTAACGAAGTTAAATGTATACTCAAACCTGAAAAGTTGTGTGGCTCCATTTTCATTTGATTATCGTTGTACACTTAATTGTAACACTCTGTTGCAACGAACCCCGCTGTATATTTCATATTTTAACCCTAGCTGACAGTCGCTAGGAATTGCTGACATGTTTCAAAACGGTGCTATGTTTGAGCCAACAAGACAGTGATTAAGGCAGTAAGTTAGATTTGGAAACGTAAACACCCAACTCAGAAACCAAAAAAAAAAAACTTATGATGAAAAAAATTACTTTCATGGTATCAAAACACTCTTTGTCCAGTATCTTCACGAAATATAATCAAAACTTTCCGCAAAATTGCGGAGAGACCGTCTTCTGGTGGCAAGAGAAAATAGCAGAAAGACAACCTGCTTGATCCTGACGAACTACTGTAAACGGTCCGTGTTACATTTAACCCTGCGTTAGGTTGTGCCCCGTGCTCCCCTACCCTGCTTAGTTAGTAAGTCACGTTTTTTTTTTTTTCATGAGCTGTTAACTCAGCTTTCCCCTTAATGATTTGAAAATGAAATTGTATCAAAACACATCAATGTTGTGCAATCATCCTACTGACAGACAATAACCATCCCTCCAAATCTCACTGACACAAACAGACAGTTTTTCATTACATGTGATGTACGCTATGATGCCTGATGAGAAAAGATACATCTTGACACGATTTGTCATCATTTCTAGAACAAAATAATTTAAGTATTACAGTTTATTTAATCATCTATATTTCATGCTTATCAGCTTTAACTATGTTACATGTGTTCTTTAAGATCTAATGAAAATCAACCGACTGAGCTGAATCTCTATAGAGACACTAAAAAGTACTGCCTAATCTCATTATATCAGCTGTGCATGACCATGTCTAACCATATCTGATCTCCCTTGTACACAGACTAGAGGCTGCAAAACAAACATCAGACACAACAAAAGCAAAGAGCTCATTTGCTTCATGGTGATCTGTCATTTGCAATTGGCTTGCATTGTACCACTGCCAGGAAGTCCTTTCTGATGGTGTTTTGGTGTCTGAGGAAACACATTTGGTGGATACGTTTTCAAACACTGCAGTTCATAACTATTTCACTTATCGCCTGTCAGGGCAACCTACAAAAATGAAATGTGGACTTGGAACGACAGACTTAATTTAACATTTGTCATTAATTTTCTCTAACAAATTCAATTAAGGCAGCCCTTCATTTTCCGCTGATGGACCTGTCTTAGGTTTTTTTAACGAATGAGACCTGATAGCTGCCAGCTTCGAGCCATGTTATGTCGAGCTCCAGAAAGCGGATGGCTTTGAATACTCAACTAATTTAAGGCAAAGGTTCAAACACTTCTCAAATAGAATGACTCTTACTGAGTATTCTACATCTAGAGTCATTAAAAGTTCAGAGCTCGGTTGCACTTTTAACATGAGTGATACTGACACACCGATTCATCTTTTGCTCTTAAAGTGAAGGGTTCATGACTACATGCGGAACATCAAACATCCTCATCTAATAAATTAACTTTACGAAATTTAAATCCTTTGAACCTTAAAATGAATAAAGAGGAGAGGTTGAGAACCACCAAAACAGACCTTAAGCCTAGTCCTAGGCTAAAATGCATGTTTGAGCTGAAAGCCATCTTAAAATATGTTCCTTTGTTTTGTCTCAAGTTACACACAAGCAATGTTTCTCATTAGGCACGTTAACAAAATCTACTTATAGAACTAAGTCTTAATCGAAGCCCTGTCCGTGAAACCAGGCCATAATGGCTTGAGACCCACGCAGGCCACAGAGCTGCTTATCTGTCCTGACAGAAGCAATTTCCAGCTACGGCATCCTAAACAGAAAGGTCCTTCGAACAAGCAGAAGATGGGTAGGTCTCCATGGTATGGATAATATGAGACAGACATGTTGATACTCAGTGCAGAGACTGAAATCGCTCTCCAGGGATCACGTTTGATAAAAGGTTAATCCTTTATCGCATTTGGAAATATTGTACCAGCTACACTAAACCTTCCCTATCTAACCGATAGTGTTAACAAATAAATAAAAACATGCAATTTTATATTGTAAGTTTCTTTGTTTTTGAACTCTTTTATTATGATTTGTGTTTCGTGGTACCCTTATCCGCTCCCACTTTGCAAGGTCAATGCTAAACCAGAGTTGTCGAGCAAGTTTATGTCATGCTTGGAGCGGGTTGAGTAGGGACGAGTCCGATCTCATGAAAGTTAGTCTCTATGGCACGAATGTTTTTCGTGGCATTTATACGCCAAAAACTGTTTTTGCGTGTATATGGCATGCGATATTCGCGTACATATGATACGCACTTTTTGGCATATAATATGTACGAACTCCCCACCCCTCTCCCCTAAACCTAACCCAGGGTTTTTAGTGCGTACCATATACACGCAAAAACCATTTTTGCCGTATAAATGCCACGAGAAATGACACTTGTGGTATAGATAAACATCTTCATGAGACTGTGTTGGTATAGGACCGGTTACATTTGGTGCCGTGACCCAGATGGGAGTGAGGTTGAGGGGGTAAGTGTAATAGACGTAGGCCAGTAATAGCTGTGTGTGTAAACCTCACTCCCCTGATCACAAGAGGTGCTCAAGCGATTTGACACTCGAGGTTACGGTCTTTAGCATCCGTGTTAGTTTTCCCGCCTTCTCACGCCAAAGACCCCGGTTTGAATCCCGTGTAGAGTGTGCTGAATAGGAAGGATTACATCAGCGAATACTATATGGAGCTGTTTGAGACCCATAGCCTGGGAAAACCCAGACAACTTCCGGCAAATTTAGATTTGCTCTTAAAGATAGTCTGGCAAAGAGCTCATTCAAACCCATTTCCAGTCCACAGAAATCGCGGCACCAATCAGAAACATTGGGCGGGCTTTTACATTTTGTGGCCTACACTACAAAGATGGACGGCGCCGTCAAACATCACTTGCTCGAATCAGCTATTGCGTCTGTTTAAGCGATTTGAATGTTTCCTTTTTGTTAAACACTGAGCAAAGAACAACTAACACAGTCTCATCCCAAGAAGTCATATAGCTGATGTCTTGGGACATCTTTTGAGCATACGTCAATATCAGCCTTTTTAGGGCCCCCCTAAATGTCGGTTATATGACGATCCTGGGACGTCATACAACTGACGCTTTACCTTTAACGACACTTAGATGACGGGGTAGGATTAGGTCTGGGGTAGAGTTAGGATCCGATAACGTCATCTAAGTTATATGACGTCTTGGGATGAGACAAAATGTTCTTCATAGAGGAAAAGGTTCTTTAGATTTAATAAAAATTGTGCAGTTCACTGAGAGGTTCTTGGGGAACCAAAAATGGTTACTTTATAGCATCACTGCAGAAACCCTCCTTTTGGAACCTTTATTTTTAAAATGTACAGGGGAAACTTCCTCCACTGAGCTGCTTATCTATCCTGACAGAAGCAATTTACAGCGACGCCATACGAAACAGAAAGGTGCATCGAACAAGCAGAGGACGGGTAGGCCTCCACGGCACAGATAAAAAGAGACAGACATGTTGACCCCCGGTGCCGGGACTGAAACGCTCTCCAGGGATAATGTTTGAGATAATGCTTGCTAAAGAACTAAAGTCCCCTCAGAAGTTGATTTTCTACTGGGTATCTTGCTTTGATGGATCTGAGAGGTGATGTACTGAGAAAGGTGAATAATAAAGTGAAAGTATTGGGCACATGAGGCAGCTCTTCCGCAGTGTAAAAGTGTTATTTTGATGCGACTTGCCATCTCCTAGATATTCATGGCGGATCGCCTGTCCAGACCAAGGGAATGTTGGGGAACATTTCAAACAATAACTGTCATATTAAGAAACACCAGAGGGACTGGCAAACAATAAGACCTCATGCAGGTGTGGTGGATAGACACACTGTTTATGGACTGTCTGACAATAATGAGGCAGTAAGAGGAAGTTGTATGAATGTGTCAACCCAGGTTCACTTCATCGCTGGTCGACAATTTTAGTAACTGCTCAGCTTGTCAAAATAAAGAAACATATCAAAAATACCTATGCTTTGAAAGGTTGAAAAGCTGTATGGAATTCTGCAGCATTAAAACACTCTTCGTGAGCACCACTTGTTGGATTATATGACATTTACGGCATCTTGGAAACACCAATTTTTTTTTACTAACGCAGCATTTATGAAGTCCCGACATTAATTTTAACCTCTTTCATTACATAAAATTTTTGCAAACATTTCCTCAAACTTTCTTTTTATTAACCTTTCTGAGAATTAATGTGGATGTGTAATTACAGTATATAATTACAAGAGACAATTATAATACCAACTATAATAACATTTAAAAACAAATGATTTAAATTAGATTTCAAGATGTAGGTGTCTTTGTTTCCGCAGTAGTTTCAAATTTGATATTTTTAGGTTAAACCGTTCTTGTCTGTCAGTCATATAATGCAGATCTATGGTAAGAGCATGCACAGAGAAGTCCAAATTAAACATGATTTAATGACTCGTAAATGTAAGTACACACTGATGGCCTAAGACACGAAACGAGCGGTTTGTGTGAGAAAACGAACAGTATTTATATTGTTTTTACCTCTTGTAACCACAGCCACATCCAAGTGATCTGAGGGTGCTGGCGCTTTGGTCTGCGCAAGAGCCAGAAAGTGCCGGAAGTGATCTCTCAAAGTGCCGGAAGTGATTTTCTGTGCATGCTCTTTGAGGTGGTGACCATAGACCTGCATTATATGCATTTAAGTTACAAAAAAAATTCAACTTAAAAAAAAAAATATATATATATATATATATTGATGCACAGTAAGGCAGTGTTCATGCTGCCTTAACATTTTAAGTTTAGTCAACTCAAATATTCAAGTTTTCACTTTAGTAAGGAAGCGTGGATACTTTTTTTCTACAGTAGCATGCAACTACCATATGTTTGAAAACATTAAGTATAATCTTTTAAATTATATTTTTCCATAAAAAAGTACTCTTTTTAGAAGTATTGGTAACATTTTATTTTATGTTGTCCTTTTTACATATGATACATTTACTCACTGTAGTAATAACAGTAGTTATGCATAACTACATGCAACTAACCCTAAACCACACAGCAACGCTAACCAAAACCCTATGAACATGTTGTTAATTAATATTACTTACTTAATAGTACGTAAGTGTGTAATTACACTGTAACAAGGATATCTTAAAATATACTGTGTATTTCTAATTCACAAGGGACTGACAATTAAAAAAACAACAACTCAGTAATAAGTAACTGAAGATTAAAATGACTGATTTAATATTAGAAACTCATGCAGAACTTGAAATGAAATGTATATATTCACAATTTTTTTAAGGATAAAATGTGTTTATTGGGATGAATCAGCTGTGTTGTTTGAAATGGCGTGCAGTTGCATAAATATTTGCCAATTCAAATGATTATTCTAGGATAACCCATATCATGGTAAAAGTATCAAATGATGTAAGATGTTAATTATTACAGTAATATTTAGTCTGAATACTATAACATACTAGAACATTATTATCCCATCTCTTCAGACCCTACAAATATATCTGTGGTAATGTTAATCAGCATATTTGTCTAAGCAACCCTTGTGGTGTGTTTCATATAACTACAACATTTTCTCTTTCCATGGATCCCTTGACCATACAAACAAATGCTCGTATCTCCAAAGGGAAACTTCTTGGGAAAAATAACAAGTCTGTGAACAAGGTAGCGGGCACACATGAAATAAATGAAAAAGGAATGAAAGAGTAGCACTCACTGGAAGGCTAACAGCTCTGACCTGCTTTTCTTTAATGTGTATGAGAGATGAAAGGACCAATCACTGTTTAATTCCGCAGTTTAATTACAGCACACAAAACGCTGGCTCTTGAGGAGCAGATACGCATTGTTTCCACTGTTGTTGCATCCTATCACAGTGCCTTAAAATTTTTCAGAGTGGCTCTGTTTGAAATCCACACAGCAAGATTATCTGCAGTTGTAATCTAGTGGAAGTCAGTGGTCTGACAGTTTTCTATGTTGAGGGGAGGAATTTAATAAAAGGCTTGTCTTCATTTCCATTTTTATAACAAGTTGTCAGCTTTGCCTCATGTAATGAGGGTTTTACTTTACACAAAATAAGAGCCAGATTAAAGCATCACAGGATGGCCACATAAACCAGGAGTTCACAAAGACATTCAATCACTCCTCACAAATCTGCTCTCATCCAAAGACTTTCATTTGAGCACTCTCTGTTTACACTGCCGTTTTAAAGCTTCTCTTTATTTCTTTTCCCCTTTCTCGCCTGTTTTCTCCACAGCAGGGTTTTGAATCATGACATATGTCTAAAAATAGGCCACGGGACATGTCGTTCTCCAAAGATTATTCAGATTTAATACACTGTGCTGATAATACTAGTCACGATCTTCACGTATTTCCTCTCCGTTCTGTCAATTCAGAATAATCTATTACTTCTTTGCATTCCCTGCAACCATTTTCTAAAATGAGTCTGCTTTTCATTAGAATGCACAGGGGAAATGAAAACAGTGCACTTGTTAGAAAAAGGGTTAAAATAGACAGAGAGGCTGTAGCCTGAGGTCTGTATTCAACACAGATCATTTTGCCATTCCTTTTTATACTATTGTTTAACAGATAAAGGCGAAAGGCGAAATAAAGGAGTTATTGAAAGGACTATTTGTTAAATTCTTTATTTAAAATAAAGACTCCAAACAATGACTTTGTTTCTTTTGTGAAGCACAAAGGGTGAAAATTCAACATAATTTTAAATCCATTATACATTTTATGTATACATACAAAAAAAAAAATAAGGTGATGACAGCAATTCACCAGAATCACTGCAAACAATGCTGGATGGAAGAGCTCCCTACTTATTCTGCATTAGATGCCATAACAAAAGAGCTGTGTTTGACAGAACTAATCCCAACTTTGACAGTTGGCTGCAAATATTTTCCTGTTTCTCTACTGTCAAATATTAGTTAAGAGGCCCCAATTGGGCCGTGGATGCGTAGATTTACTTCACATAATCTACAAAAGTCGTTCACAGCCATGTGCACTCCGAGTATTTCGCTCGATTGTTTCGTTTTCGCATCATACATGTGTTTACAGGTTTCAATGCGGCTGAGGTGGCGCATAACCAAACGTTATGTGATTGGCTTACGGGTAACCAATGATTTTATACTTCAGACAAGCGCCCCCTAGCGATAAAGAAAACACGTTTCAATGATGCCACTCCAGACTCTGTGTATGAAGCAAAGCGAAGTAGCAGAGTTTGGTATTACCATGCTAACAATAGATCAGACAAAAACCTGGTTTGGAAGAAGGATTCAATTTTGGTCATTTTGAACAACAACAAAAAAGTACATCGTAAATCTTTAAAGCCAAAATGTATTAAAGATATTTGATTAATAATCAACAGATTTGAAATAAAAAGCATCCCATTAACTTTAGCAACCCTCACCATGCTATCTAGGTAGTGCGCTAGCTTACAATTCTGGAATTTCAGTCAAATAAATGCTTTTTTCTCTGTGTAAAATACATACAATATGTATCAAATGGTTATACACTCACCTAAAGGATTATTAGGAACACCATACTAATACTGTGTGTGTGTTTGACCCCCTTTCGCTCCCGTTCCACCACATCCCAAAGATGCTCTATTGAGTTGAGATCTGGTGACTGTGGGGGGCATTTTAGTACAGTGAACTCATTGCCATGTTCAATAAACCATTTTGAAATTATTCGAGCTTTGTGACCTGGTGGATTATCCTGCTGGAAGTTGCCATCAGAGGATGGGTACATGGTGGCCATAAAGGGATGGACATGGTCAGAAACAATGCTCAGGTGGGCCATGATATATAGTAAATGATGCCCAATTGGCACTAAGGGGCCTAAAGTGTACCAAGAAAACATCCTCCACGCCATTACACCACCACCGCCAGCCTGCACAGTGGTAACAAGGCATGATTGATCCATGTTCTCATTCTGTTTACACCAAATTGACTCTATCTGAATGTCTCAACAAAAAGCGAGACTCATCAGACCAGGCAACATTTTTCCAGTCTTCAACTGTCCAATTTTGGTGAGCTCTTGAAAATTGTAGCCTCTCTTTCCTATTTGTAGTGGAGATGAGTGGTGCCTGGTGGGGTCTTCTGGTGTTGTAGCCCATCCGCCTCAAGGTTGTGCGTGTTGTGGCTTCACAAATGCTTTGCTGCATACCTCGGTTGTAACGAGTGGTTATTTCAGTCAAAGTTGCTCTTCTATCAGCTTGAATCAGTCAGCCCATTCTCCTCTGACCTCTAGCATCAACAAGGCATTTCGCCCACAGGACTGCCACATACTGGATGTTTTTCCCTTTTCACACCATTCTTTATAAACCCTAGAAATGGTTGTGCATGAAAATCCCAGTAACTGAGCAGATTGTGAAATACTCATTGTGAGAATATTCAAAATTGCTTAAATCACCTTTCTTTCCCATTCTGACATTCAGTTTGGAGTTCAGGAGATTGTCTGACCAGGACCACACCCCTAAATGCATTGAAGCAACTGCAATGTGATTGGTTGATTAGATAATTGCATTAATGAGAAATTGAACAGGTGTTCCTAATAATCCTTTAGGTGAGTGTATATACAAATGTACATATGTACATAAAAGCAATGTAGATGTTGTGTGTGGAAAAATAATATATACAAAACAATAGTACTCTCCTTTGCCATTAAAGTTTATGGCCCAACCAACTTGGAAACTCTGGTATAAAACTGATCTGAGTTTTCCAGTCGTAAATATGACTTGAGAGTCCGTTCATGTCCAATTTCTTACTACACTCTAAAAATGCTGGGTTGTTTTAACCCAGATATTGGGTTAAAATGTAAATTAAAAATGTAACCCAATGGCTAGGTTTGTCCATATTTGACCCAAAGTTGGGTTAAAACAACCCAGCAATTTTTCAAGTGTAGCAAACTCATACATGCAGTTATTCTGGCAGCATGTATGAGTTTGCTACACTTGAAAAATTGCTGGGTCAAGCTTTGTGAATAAAGTAATGAAGAATCCTCTTATACATTATGATCATTTAAATTCAACTGTTTATATACAGGTACATATAACCAGTGATTATCCTACTTCATTTTACAGTATATTGTATAATCAAGACCACTAAAACAGTGGACTAGCACATAAATGGGTAACACTTTAGAATACTGTATCTTACTTACTGCAGAATTAATAAGGAATTATTGATGAACTAATAGGTAATTCTTCATTAACTACTTCTTCACTACTGTTAACTACTAAGGAAGATGTGTTAACTAATCAGTATGTAATATAATTTTATGATTGTGTTAAGTATCAGTTAGTTAATCAATAGCTAATGAATTCTGTCATACCTCCTGAAGAACTACTATTAATTATCTATTTATTAAGGTTCAAGAAAAATAACTAAGAAGTAACTACTGAACAGTCATACAAAACTAACCTCAGATTATTTGCATATTTTATATACAGTACTGTGTGTGTCTGTTTTCCTCAGCATAGAATGCCACTGAGTAAATCCATGTATTTGAGGCAACGACTGAGGGAAACTGAAAATATAGGGAATTTATTAGTAATTAATAAATAAGTATCAAATAATTCTGCAGGAATTACTTAGAAGCTGGAACAGTATTCTAAAGTGAAAATATAGGGAATTTATTAGTAATTTATAAAGAATTATCAAATAATTATCCAGGAATTTGGCTACTTATAATCTGAAACAGTCTTGTAAAGTGAAAATATAAGGAACTTATTAGTAATTAATAAATAACTTTTAAATAGTTCTTCAGGAATTACTTAGAACCTGGAACAGTATTCTAAAGTGACAACACAGGGAACCCATTAGTAATTAATAAATAATTATCAAATAATTATCTAGGAATTAGGCTACTTATAACCTGAAACAGTCTTCTAAAGTAAAAATATAAGGAACTTATTAGTAATTAATAAATAATTATTAGATAGTCCTTCAGGAATTACTTAGAACCTGAAACAGTATTCTAAAGTGAAAATATAGGGAACCCACTAGTAATTAATAAAGAATTACCACATACTTCTGACTCAAATAAAACTTACTGAAAAAAAAAAAAAAAAAAAAAAATATAATATATATATATATATATATATATATATATATATATATATATATATATATATATATATATATATATATATAATATAAATATAAAATATATATAAAATATATACCTTTGTAAAATACACGACAATTACTTGCGACAAAGGCGAAGAGAGGTGAAAAAGGCAACAGTGGCAAGGAACCAAAACTCCATCAGCTGACAGAATGAAAAAAAAAAAAAAAAAAACCTTGGGAGAACCCAGGCTCAGTTTATGTGGCTACCGCGATATTGCCGGAACTTGAATGGTGCAAAAGAAGTTTAAAATGTATAAGAACTAAGTATAATAATAAGGTGTAATATACATGAAATGTTTTTGCTTATTTGCAAATCAGAGCCTATAGGTAAATGTCTGAACTTATCTTTCTTATTAGTGCTGAAGAATGACAAACTGACTATGTGTATGACCGTTAATTAATAGTTACTTCATAGTTATTTTTCTTGAACCTTAATTAATAGATAATTAATAGTAGTTCTTCAGGAGGTATGACAGAATTCATTAGCTATTGATTAACTAACTGATACTTAACACAATCATAAAATTATATTACATACTGATTAGTTAACACATCTTCCTTAGTAGTTAACAGTAGTGACTTAAATGTTAATAAATAATTACCTATTAGTTCTTCATTAATTCCTTATTAGTTATGCAGTAAGTAAGATACAATATTCTAAAGTGTTACCCATAAATGCTCTGATAAATGTTCTGATAAATGATCTTTGATGGAAACAATGTGAAGCGTCAAATTCAGTCCTAATAATCACTCTGAGCTTTTATATATGAAGTTCTTGGTGTAGTAAACTTAATCACATGTCAAGTTACACACTAGCCTCATAGAGTAAAGCTAAGATTATGTAATCTGAGCAAATGGGATTTCAAACTGCAAACATCCAAATAACAAATGCCAATTGATCAAGAATAGTGATAGGCAAATTGTATTATCATAAATCTCGTGTAATCTTCGATGAGATTTTGCCTATATATTCATGTGACGCTCTTACTGACAATAAATTAAGCTGCATTTAAGCGGATGATCCTGTCCTCTTTTAAGGAACTTAATTTAATTAAATGTAATCTATACACCCGAATAACTCTAAACTATTTGTTTTGTTTGCACTTTGTGATTGGTGTTCTAGAAAAATAATTGACATGCACACCCACACCATATATCAAAGGCACAATGTATTATTTTTAGCTGGATTAGGATTCTCTAAACAGAAATAACTCACTGCAATCTTTATACAGTGTATCTCCTTTGCTCTAAAAACAGATGAGAAGCATCCAGCATGAGATTAAAGAGAACATTAAATCATTTTTTTTCTTTCCTTTTTGGATAAAGCCTGTTTTTGTCTTCATCTTTAAGCTTTATGGAATCATTTTAGTTACAGTACCATGGTGGATGCCCTTGAACAGTGCTGGCTGAACTGTGAGTGGAAAACTGGGCTACTAAAAGCTTGCTTTCTCCTTTATCTCACTAACAGACATTACTGAATTACATAAGGCCACACCATCAACCCTCGAGAGAGCAAATAATAATCTGTGTGGTGTGAAACTTTTTCCTATTTTCCTCAAAGTCGCCAGTTGAGAGGAAAAAAAATCGTCTACCCAAAGGTCAGACACTTGACCTCAATGGAAGCAGGTCAGAAACAGTCAAGCTGGCACCGCAGAGATAGCAAAATGGAATATGATAGGCAAAAAATAGTATCCATGAAAAAATGGCTGACTGAGGAAAAAACAACCCTTTCAAGACAACACAGTCATTCTGAAGAGTAAAACAATATCAAAGCAATTCCATTTCTGAAATTAAACTGCCTGCCTGAACCGTTTTCATGAGAAAGATACAATCTTGAGAGCATGCGCCCTGAGAAAAGGTCAATGATAAGACTTGGCACTCAAACTCCATTCATCCCTCAATAAAAATGCACTGTTTTGTGAAAGATATTATCTTTTGTTTCTATGTGAAATCTTTCAGTTTGACTCCGCCCCCCTCCATAGCTAAATCTGTCCTCCAGGAGTTATTAAACTCTGAAGACAATGAGCCTGACCTAAATCATAACTTTCATTTTTATATATAATCAAGTGAGGCAATGTGACCTCACGACTATCTACACATAAGAACAGCATTAATTAATCACACAACCGAAAGCAAGTCTTTGTTCTAAGCGTACTGTGGAGCTGTGAATGTATTAAAGATCAAGATCTCGCTCTAACCTTATTATACATCCTTCTGCCTCATTAACGTTATGTTGTCTAATTGTTACAGATGAGTTTTTGCAAGAACACTTTGAACTTTCTTGCACATTCTGGCAAATTTGACCTTTTTAGCAAATCTATTTCGAAAGATGTATATCTAAAAAAATGTCCCCTCAGAATTGGACTTTATAACTAGTTTATAAAGGACTTTATGAAAAAGTTTAAATCATGCAATTCTGACTTCATAACTCAATTGTGAGTGTATGCAACACAGTCTCATAAAAGTGCATATCTATACCACGAATGTCATTTCTTGTACCATTTATATGCCAAGAAATGTTTTTTTTTTTTTGCGAGCACATGCTACGCACTGATCCCCCTAGGGTAGATTTAGTGGGGTGGGGAGTGCGTGTTTATTGCACGCCATAAAGTGAGTATCATATATGCGCGAAAACTGCATATCATATAGACGCAAAAACAATTTTTGCCGTATAAATCGACACGATAAATAACATTCGTTGTATAGATACCAGCCCGTTCTCATCCCAAAGCGCCATATACAACACTTTTGCAAAAGCGTAAATATCCAACGCACATGGCACCCTTTAGCACCAAATGAGACGTAAAAATAAATCGGGCAGAAGGCGCCTCCTAGTGGTCTAACCCTAACCCTACCCCATACCTAAACTTGACCATCTCAGTTGGCGCTAAAGGGTGCCATGTGCGTTGGATATTTACACTTTTGCAAAAGTGTCATATATGGCGCCTTGGGATGAGAATGCGTTGTAGATACGCACTTTCATGAGATCGGACTGATGTATATTTCGCAATTGTGAGAAAAAAGATAAAAAGTCGCAATTATCTTTTGAATTGTTATATTCCATGGCGGAAAAGAGATTCCATATTATAGCCTACTTTTATAGAAAAAAAAGTACATACTTTAAAGCAATATACTGCGCAAACTGAATGCAATGATGTTATTTACAATAATATGTTATAAATATTATAAATATTAGAATTTAATTAAGATTGTTACTTGCAAGTACATTATTTTAAAAGTTAAATTTTGAACACAACATACACAACAAGAGCACATTTAATACGATTAAGCACATTGATTTTTTCAAGGGTAACTGACATGGATCATAATTTGTTTTTGTATAGTCAGATTGCAGATTTCTCTGTAATATTGCATGATAACATTGTTGAGATGTATAGTCCAAACAGTGTAATAAAGCAAAAGACATGTAATGCCAGTCATTTGCATTATTGTTTCTATTTGCTAGTATTGTGATGTTTGCTTCTGTTTGTGTTCTGAAATGATTCAGCATCAATAAAATCATTCTAAAAAGAAAAAGAATCAAGTGCCATTGCATTATGCAACTGCCCATGCATTGCAGTTTTGAAGCAGGGCAAATATTAATGTGATCAGTTTTTCTTTCCAGCTGCACACTCTATGGTCACACAAGGGCAGTTGACCTTTGACCTATGCCGAGTGTAGACTTAAAAAAAGGATTTAAATTTCTTCGAGAAACAGCATGAGTTTCCTCTCCAGGAAGAAGACATTAGGAAAACCAGTCACTTCATAAATGAGACCAGTGGGAGGCTAATAATATCTCTTCCAATGTCACTGTCTCAGAGACTTGACCACCCCAGGTATCCGGAAACTTCTGCCACCAACAAGCACCTCATGGCAGGGTGCTGGACTTGTTTTTGAGAGTAATGTACTTTGACAATTTATTTCGGATGTTTAAGAAAAACGAAAAGCACAAGGGTATATAGGCATGAAAGTCAAGAATCCAGTGGCCATATTTCAGAGTGTTGACTAATTTTTCCTTAAATGACAAGTTTTGTAATACTTTATTTTAAGGTGTCCTTGTTAGTGTTATTATACATTTAATTACTGAGTAATTTGCACTTGTGTTCTGTTAAAGTCATCATGAAATGGAAGTTGTGATGGTGTTTTTCTTCCCTATTGTGACATAAATCTATGTGAAACAGCAGTTTTAAAATAGTTCTAAATAGAACTTGTCCTTCAGGAATAGAGGGAATGCGTGTAACGTCACCGTCCGATTCACGTGCCTGCAGTTAGTGAGTGGCAGTGAGTGGCAAAAAGACTGAGCGGCTGTACATGTTTTCAGCGTGAATGCCGCAAAAACAAACACAACACATATAAAGTGGGAAAGAGCTTTGCGATTGACTGTACAACTAGATTTGACAAATTGGAGGTATATTTTTACAGACTGCTATAGAAAGAGGAGCAAATGGATCACTGAAATTCACAGAAACAACTGGAAATAACTGGATTTGCAGTTATCATTTGTGTCAATATGCTGAATTTAACGGTAAAACCATACCCATATATTTTGTATTGTCACTGACCAAAAAAAAAAACGAAAACTATAAAGTTTTAGGGCTGGACGATATGATGATATATATAGGCTATATAGAACACTGATATAAGTGATCACCCAGATTTAGACCTACATTGTATTTATATAAAAGCGTGCAGGCAATTTTGCTTTACGTTTACCGTCTATATTGCTTTTATTTCCCCGGCATTGAAATCAGGCAAACATAAATGTCAGGCAACACGATTCCTGGCTGCATGTCAATATCCATGCATCACTGGATCTATAGTAAGTTGTAAGGAACACTATATTGAGTCCAACATTTAGTTTAAATTGATAAAATTGTTCGTTTTAGTCGCATTTTCGCAGTTTCCCCTATTAAATCCAGTCACGCAGCAGATGTTTTGCCACTCAGTCAGGCCTGAGGGGGTTGTTCCGGCGGGAAAGTGACGTCAATGCATTCCCTCTATAGGGTTAAGAATTGAAAATAAGGTCAGAAATCTGATACTTATTTTAAAATTTCAATATCGATTCCTCTTAATGATTTATTTGCGTGCATTTTAATGACTTCAAACCATTCAAGCGCAATATTAACATATCCTCGTAAACAGTGTTGCGGAAGCTACTCTGAAACTGTAGTTTGACAAGCTACAAGCTACTCGTAAGTTAAAGTAGTTTAACTACAGTCAGGCTACCCGTTTAGAAAAGTAGTTAGCTACACTACAAGTTACAATCTAAAAGTAGCTAGCTACATTGAAACTACTTTTGCTTTTGAACAATGTATATTATAAATAACTGAATAAGTGTCTGAGTAATGTTTTAAGTAACATATTTAGTGTTTAAAACAAGGCAATGCAATTATGATTTCAAAGAGTATTGTTATATTACACACAACACTAAAATATCTCTGACTGTCAAAAGTGCAACAAATAGCCTACAACATTGCAAGAACGAAATATACATCCAACGTAAATTGAATGTAAAACATTTTCTCAAAAATACTGATTAAACTTGGACAAATAAGGCCATGGGTAATTAACGTTAGTTGTTTCTCCCATCCTCCAAATCTGCCGCCACGTCTTGCTATTTAATCATAATATGGGTGCGTCAACCCACTTCTGTTCGTCAGTGAACCGTTAGCCGCAAGATGCGTTATTAAACAACAGGTGGCGGTAATGGCAAAAAATTAGTTTGTAATCTAACAAGAAGAAGAATATCCTTGCATCGCGCTGATTCACGCAGGCTCGACAAACGCCATGTAGCTTTTGCTCGAGGTACACCGCTACTTGCTGCAAAAAGTAGTTAGCTACTGGAAAAGCTACACTGTTTAAAAAGCAACTGAGCTACTGCCAAGCTACAAGCTAAGTTAGTAGCTACGCTACTTGTAGTTAACTACTCCCCAACACTGCTCGTAAACATATCCTTTTAAGTAAAGACCAAGTCTACCCCTCACAGCCTCGTTCTCATCTGTGTTAAATTCAATATGTCGTCTACCCTGACTAAGGTCTATAGCCATATTAACTACTTTTATGACCATTTTTTGTTCAGCCATTGAATCCTCACCATTCACTTTCATTATATGGAAAGCAAAAGCATGGACATTTTCCTTTTGTGTTGAATGGAAGATGTCATATTTCAGGGTCAGAACGACATGTCCATGAGAATGAGTAAATTATTACAAAGACCTAAAAAAAACTATTTCTTTATATTCTACCAAACAAGATTTAGTCTCCAACAGAGTTTCTTATTGATGTAAAGCATGGCTTAAAAAGTCTCTGCAACTTGATGGATCACTCAGTCTTTTTATTTTTTTCTTCTCTGGTGTGCAGTCTTGAAGCACCCATTGTGATGAACAAAGCAAGTAGAGTTTCTTTTTATATGCCTGAAAAAGACACCATGACAAATCCCCTACATCCCTCTATCCATTCACGTCAACATATCAGTCTGCCAGCATGTATGCAGCCTTACTCTGAGTTCTGACACAATTAGAAGTCAACGTGAGATATGCATCTCATTTGTCCCTATTAGATGGTAATGAAATATAACCGTGAACTGCCATAAGATGGAGGAGGGAGTTTAGAGCATTCTATTAATTTTGTGAAGACTTTATGCAGGCTTGACACTTATCCTGAGCCATGACAGCACGTTAGTCAAGACTATCACTGAAGGCGTCTCTCAAGCGGTGTAATTCCATCCCTGAAATGTCAACGTGTGCATAGATAGAAAGCCATTGTGGACAAATGAAGTGAGGAAGACGGTTGAGGCAGAATGTTTACATGCTCTTTTTCTCGGTGAGTGATATATGTCGCTGTGCACAGCAGCATGTTCAGACAACACAGGATGTGACTCAATCACTTAATGAGTTTAGGATAAATTGAACAACAAAACCCTATTATAGATTCTTACTCAATGGTTCATTAACATTAGGAAGGAAAAGGCCATTTGTAGTGTTCATGTCTTCTAGGAGCATAGTGAAGCTTTTCGGGTCATATTAGGCTTGCAATCTCTGAATAGAGCAATCCTGAAAGCGATGTCTAGAACAATTACTTGCTATGCAAATTATTGTACATTAGCACCCCTGTTATAAGATCATCTTATCTGCAGAACTTTCTGAATAATTTTCTAAATAAGTAAGGGATAAACCATGGCTAGCTGTGCATTAAACAATTTGAATGCACAACATGGAGGCAAAGAACCACCCGACGTGAATAGTTTAATGCACAGCTAGATGTGGATTGTACCCGCTTATACCATTGTCATTTGCCAGCGTTGAAAACTTAAAGCTGTTATTGATTGCAGCACAATATTTGACCGGAAGGGTAAAATTGATGGTTATTTTCATCAGTTGCGGCTCGTTAGATCAAGTATTCAGCCCGCTTTGAATAAGAAACAGATGAAGTTGTCTGTGAGATTACATTTATTTAAATGAATGAATTATAGCATTTATTTGAATTCATTACGAAGAGAAAGCGAGAGCTCTTTATTAACAATGAAGCTTTGAGTTTAATTACTTCAAAACCAGCAATGTTACATCCTCATTGCTGAGAAATATATGGTAGTGATTCAGTAGCGAAGCTATTTTATTATTAAAAATCACGGGGCAACATTGTATACGCAGCACGATCTCCGAGTGACACGTTTGTGATCTTCAATGAAAAGAGCGCATTAAATGGTGATTAAACTGACTTGGAACTGTACCTGTGCAATAAATGGTTTTATTGCACTTGTTTCCACCACAGAATAAAACATTTTAAAGCGATAATTGCAAATGTACATTTACAATTAGAGATATAAACTCACAATTGTTAAAATGTATAAAGTCTATTTGTATAGACACAAATAAAAGTTTTACGTCAAATTTAATACGTTAATATATATTACACTGTAAAAATGCAACATAAAATTTTCATTGTGAATACTTTTACAGTAAGGGTACTGTACTTCCATTTACAGTATTTTATGTATAGATCGTGAAATCAAAAACAATTAAATACTGTGACTTTAGTTGTATTTACAGTAACTTACTGGTTAATAGTTGCCAGTAAGTTACTGTAAATAAGTTAATAAGTTTTACAGTAAGGGTACTGTACTTGCATTTACAGTATTTTGTGTATTCACTGTAAAATACAAAAAAACAATTAACCACTGTGATTTACAGTAGTGATAATTTTACTGTAGAAGAAAAATAAATAAACACTGTGATTTCAACAGCAATGCAAAAAAAGGCAATGTAAGTTTGAGAGAAGCGCCCCCAACAAATATCACGAGTATATCGACATGCTCCATGGTAACGACGTCACAAACATCTACCACAGTTCAGACGTGATACTCAACAATGGAAAAAGCAAAGAAAATACGCGATACACCGCCACAAGAGACACTATGTTTCCATGACACTGTTAGCAGGGCACACAAGCGCTCAGCTTGAGTTCAAAAACACATTTTAGTGCTAGATCTCTTATTTCATGCAAAAAAATGCACACTATGCAAGATTTGACCTTAATATAACAGCTTTAAATGGGAATCAGGCTGTGAGTGCAGAGACCAATCTACAGTATGGCAGAGACGCTCTGCGTGAGTGGTATTTGACAGTAACATTAAATATGACTCTAGGGGTCGCTGTTTGACAAAAACGGAAATCCTGCATAGTGTGCCTTTAAAAGAATGCTGATGTAGTCTACTTCTTTGTCATAAGAGCTTATAAAAAAAAACAAAAAAAAAACAAGAAGTTAGTAAATACGCTGATTTAAATCTCATGACACCTGTACATTCACATAAAGGATTAACAGTTTTTAATAACTCACTGAAATCTAACTAATTGTGTTTTTCAGTGGCAGAACTGTGGGAAATGTCATTTAGACAAAATGCTCCAGACCGTTCAACTGTATAAACCTATTCTAGTTTCTCAACACCTAATTAGTAAAGGTCACTGTCACACCTCATTTCAATTCATATGAACTGAACCGCAATGACTGGAAACTCAAAATATCCCCTTTAGCAGAATCTATTGTATCAATTAAAGGTGCTCTAAGCAATGTCGGGTGACGTGACTTCTTGTTGACGTTTAAAGTATTTTCAAACAAAACGGAGGCTAGATAGACACTCCCTCCTCCACATCTGCACTGACCCGCTTGCCCTTTGGTCGGCGAACCAACAAAACATCACCGCACACATAAAATGGGTTTGCGTTAACACAGTTAATAACGTGTTTAACTGACAGCCCTAATATGTATTTGTATGTGTGTGTATGTGTGTGTGTGTGTGTGTGTGTGTGTGTATATATATATATATATATATATATATATGTGTATGGGCTGTCTAGGGTTGTCAGTACCGCGTTATTAAAGGCGTCACGCAAAACCCATTTTAACGGCGTTATTTTTTTTCTATCGCGCGATTAACGGTCTCTTGTCCTAGCAAACTTTGTAGTTTTTTCACATGCTTTTGCAACAGGCACGCGGCATGCGTCCTGATCCATTTTGGCGTCTCGCGCTCGTCATCCACTCAAAGCCGGCTCACAAGCCGAAACATGTGTTTGCGGCGTGCCTGTTGTTTTGTTTACGGTCTAGATCCGCTTGCTCTTTGGTCGAAGAAGCAACAAAACGTCCTCGCAGCTGCGCAAGCCATTGAAATGAATGGGTTTCAGAGCGCAGCGCGAGGACGTTTTGTGCCGCACACACTCGTTTGGCTTGCGAGCCGGCCAAATGGTAACGTTACGTTTTGAGTGGATGACGAGGCGCGGAGATGCCGAAATTGATGCCCTAAGATTCTGAATGGAAAGTTTACTTTTAAAAAGTTGCCAAATTGTCCCATTTACAAGACCAAGTGATCTGTGTTTTGTTGTTGTGAACTGAGCTATCATCATCATTGCAGCATGTCTGAAACACCACTTGATGATGGCAAAGCACACACACACACACACACAGAGATGATGCGAATTCTCCACCCCTCGTCAATATCAGAACCTCGTCAGTATTTCTTTCACTCTATTATTGATAGACAGAGTTACATTGTGTGAGAGATTATTTATATATGTGTGAAATTCAGCACTATTCCAATGTTATTTTCAATAATAATAATAATAAAAAAAACATTTGCACTAAACAAGCCAATCCACTTTTCAATGTTGATAAGAGCATTAAAATGAGAAAAAAAAATAATGTAACAAAAAGAAATCTAAAGACATTTGGAATAGACAAAAATGTGCGATTAATGATAACGAGTTAACTATGACATCAATGCGATTAATCGCGATTAAATATTTTAATCATTTGACAGCACTTATATATATATATATATATATATATATATATATATATATATATATATATATTATTATTCTTATTCCTATCCTTCCTATCGTTTGTGTGAACATCCAAAAGCAGCACAAATGTCTGAAAATCTATGAATTAGAAGTACAGGCGGAGATAGCAGCATTAGCTACTTTCCAAGATGGCAGCGGTTTTGACACATGCTGAGAACCCCAAGGCGAAATCTAGTGTATATATCTTTGGATGTGAACCAGTGGATTGAAAATAACTGACTTTAAATATTCTTAATCACTACAATTGCATTGTAGCTGGATTAAAATTGTCTGTTTTAACTTTGCATAAAGTATAAAGATCAAAGCCAAGTCATAGTACTTAAGATTTTTTTAAACGAGTTAATCAATTATTTGTTACTGGAAATTAGTAGTCTATGCATCATGACACCCATGGAAAAACACTAATGTAGTTGAAACTTCTTAAGTTTATTCAGTTCAGAAAATTTATTCTAGCCTGATCAAAGTCCGTTTTCAGCCAGAGTTGGAACAACATCTGTTCTTTTGTAATGGAAATCTTAATTACACACGTTAATTACTGTATACCAAAGAGAATGACAATGAAATGATATAGTCAACACCATCATTATCACTTGAACCATGCTGCTTTCTCAGATTGAGAAGGAGGATTCCAGACACAAAAACACACAACAAAACACCAAATGTACTTTGTTTCAATCACGTCTCACAATGATGAGTTTTTTTTTATCAGTTGACCTGAGGGAAGAGTCTTTCCGTACAGCTAGCCGACAGGTACTGAGATAGCCTGCCATTATCCACTACCACCATCAATCTCAACTCTCACGCCTGCTTACCAACATCAGCCTACTTCTCTTTATGGGAAAGTGATGAATGGACATCTTGCCTACATGCTCTTAAAGACAGTGATTTAAAATGTACTTTAAAGTAAAGCTTTTAATTTGACAATATTACAAATTGCACTTAACCAAAGTGCCTTTACCTAAGTGTGGTAATCATGGAAGCTTGTTTTCCACAACAATTCAGACTTTTTTTCTTGCACTTGTACAGAGTTAACATCTCACAATTCTGAGAGTTATGAGAGATAAAGTTGCAATTCTAAAAAATTACGTCGAAAATTTGTGTTTTTGCCGAGACATACATACGTAAATTCCTCCAAATTGCAAGATTTTCACAAAGTGATAATTGCGAGTTATAGTCAGAATCGTGAAGATATAAACGAACCCTAATTGTGAGCTGTCTTTTTTTCTCGCAATTGGGACTATTTCTCAGAATTGCAATTACCATTGCTGTTAAAGTTGTATTGCATGGTGGAAACAAGCGTCCATAGATTATAGTCATGAAAAAATATATACTAAGTGGCCTTTAATTTTTAAATACAGTATTTTAAAGTACATTACGATACGTTTTGATTTGAAATACACTACGAGTGCAAATTCACTATGATTAAGTTCACTTCTTATTCACAAGGTTATCCAAAGCAACTTATATTGCATTTAAGGTATAGCCTACATTTTCATGCATTCCCTGGGATTTGAACCCACTACCTTGGCATTGCAAGTGTCATAGGTTTTCACTCGCACCTGGCAAAGGATCTAGAATAAAGTGAAGCCCAGAAGGCATTTTGGACCACTAATACAGAGTTTTTGTTCATTGGCATTTTACAAGTACATTTCTGAACAGATCCTATTATCAAAAGAGACTGTCAAATGAGGAATAGTACACCAAAAGAGAGTCCCCACAGGGAGAATTGTTAAGCTGACTTGAAAATGAAGGGCTCTTTCTGCTAAGTCGTGTTCAGTTTTGCAATCAAAATGATCATATATTTTGTATCCTCTATGTGAGAATGTGTGTTGCTTGTTGACGTCCATGTTTCTCCACATCATTGTCTGTAATTCAGCTTGCTGAATTTGTCTCTAGACCACTCCCAGACATTTAAAGGGGTCATGAACTGGCTTTTTAAATTGTATTATATTGTTGTCTGAGGTCAACTTATGACATTCGCTTTTTTTTGCATTCAAAAACATCAAAATGAATAAGTAATAAGCTATTTTCTATCCTAGTTTTGAGCCAAGCTCGGTTTTTACGGGCGTCTCGCACTGAAGACTTGGAAGTAAATGCCCACTGCTGTGAGTGGATAACAATTTTGCATATTATAATGAATTTCAACTCACCCGTTGGTGTACGTGGGGGAAATCGTTTTGAAATCATCCAATGTTGTAAAATGGCAACCGGAGTAATTCGACCATACATGTTCGACCCAGAATCCGTATGTTGCACAATTCCTGTCAGATCCAATATAGACGGGACAGCAGCGTTCTTTAATTTTTCTCATAGCTGCAACGTCAGCTATGCGTGTAATTCACGAATCGGAGGGCGGGGATAAACCAGCTGTGTTGAAGTAGGCGTTGATGATCTTCCGTGTGGGTGGGGTTTTATCCTCTTCTGACAGTCATAAGTTCCCTACTTTGAAAAACGAGTCATCTGCTGAGGCTGGTGTCAATAAAAGCTTTTATTGGACTAACAAGGACGTTTTTCAGTTCTGAAACTTACAGGATATTCTTATAAAATGTTGACCTCTTAGATGTCAAAAGCTCAAGGGAATTTTGATTGCTCAGTTCATCACCCCTTTAATGGTACAAGGACCTTTCGTATTTTCAAGTAATCAAGGCAAATTTGATTTATCATGACCCCTTTAAGTATGTATTTATCATGCGTTCTCATATTATGTGTAAAGTCTTATTTTTGCTATTTCAAATTGTTACTATTTTTTTATGCACCAGTTAGGTTTTATTTAACCTACAAACACTATAATAATCATACAAAATAGCATATGGAACTTCCAATAGTTAAAAAAGTAATGTAGCTGTTTTTTATTTCATATACAACACGTAATATTTCAATGAAATTTTGATCTCTGAGCAAAGAGATGTTATCATTTCAGAAATCTGGTCACCTTAACAGTGTTTTCACTCTTTGGAGGTTGAAGGCTCTCAGAATTTCAGTGGAAAGACATTGATGGATGGTGTTGAACTCATCATGGTCATATGTTCAAAGTCAGCAGCTTCTTGATATAACTCTGATCGATGTGATGAAGTGAACAAGTAAGTAATGCCACTTTAATCTCTGTGATCTAGTTATTTCCATATGAAGGTCTGAACTATTGCATTTCTAATTTTAATTGTTACAATAGAAGTATTGTATGCTCTTATATTCCATTTAAGCTCGCCATAGATCCTTTCTGGAAATCATACCACATAATTCATTCTGACAGAATCATTTACTTCTACGGTATATTATACACAATGCATCCCTCTGAAACCCCAATTATCTTCTCTCACTTAAATGAAATCATATTAATTCACATTTATTAAGAAGTTTCAAATTATTATGAACAAAGAAATGTCATCACCATCAACACTGGGCAAAGAGACAGACAGCAAAGAGATTTTGTTTTGTCAAAGATTTTTTTGACTAATGGCTCTGCACGATAAAAACAAAGATATTCTGGATGACAGATGCTTTTATGTAGAACCGTAACTACACAAAATGCCTCATTCATGCAACACAAGCAGAACGAATCATTCCTAAATCTTTTCTTGCGCAAATTGCTGAACTGAATTGAAAGCGACAATTTATGTAAGAATGATTTTACGAACAATTTAAACAGAAATTAGTTCTGCTTGTTTTGAGATCCCCTGAAAGCCAGATTTTGGCATCTCAAAAGCTTTTAACGGTCCTTTGCACAAGGAGATGAAAATATATTTCGATAACGTATATAGCACCCATCTGCCTCTTTTGGAGGTGTGGTGCCGCCTCTGCCCACACATGATAATTGGGAAGTGAAGACAAAAAGTCTGAATCATCATCTTTACACAGTGTGAATCTTGGAAAAACGTTTTGACTTTCCATACCATAAACCAGGAGCCCATCTACCCAACTTATTTGCCCTTTCCTTGTCCTTTCTAGAGCCGTGTTCACAATATAATGTTACAAAACTCCCCTAGAGGCTCCATATGAAACACACAAAATTCATTTTTTAAAGTGCACATTGCATAACAGGTCAGCTTTGTGTGCTCAGGCCACAGATTAACTACAGCAGTGAGCTCTCCTGCTGTGAACTCTGCTCAGTTCACAGGCGTTTTAAACGCAGATATAGCTGGCTCACTGGAACCATGTTACAAAATATCCATAGCCATAAAATATTCATTGAATTCTCCGCTGCCAATGAAAAGCAGACAGAGCAGAGGCAGCTATCCTCCCGTAATGTGGCATGACAGATTTTCAGAGCAGGCCTGACTCCACAATGAGCTTTGAGGGCGAACTGAACAGGCCTGGGTTCATTTTTCTTCATTGTGCGTGTTTGAGAAGTCACCATACCAGACAGTGATTTGCGATTGATGTTTAAAATGTACAAAACTGTACAGGGAAATTTCAGGAGAGTGTCAGCGACACCTCAAACAGAAGGTGTAGTAGGGAGTATACATACATACACATATATAATCACCCCCCCCTTACCCATCACCCCCTTTTGAGAATGGGGGTTAAAATGCACTAATTACACTTAAATGGTTGTAATTCAAGAATGCTTTCGAATACAGTATATACCCAAGTTTGGTCTTGTTTTAAAGAAGACATTAAGCAGATTATTGCTGAAGTGAAAACACTTCAAAAAATGAAAGTATGTAAAAGTTATGGAAGTTTAAAATCACAGTAAATCAAATATATTGTACTATTTATTTTTTATTTTATATAAAATATATATTTTACTAAATATTTTTTACTCTAAAATTATTATAAAATCAAAGCCATAAATCTAACCAAGTTATGTTCCAAATTTGAAGTTGATATCACAAAAATTGAAGTTCCCATGAGATTTTGTTTAGGCGTAGTACCAAAAATAGCCACCGGGTGCCATTGAATTCCATTGAATTTAGTTGTATACATGCTGCCTTAACAAATTAATACATTTTCTGTCCAAATATCAATTTTGTCCCAAAATTTGGAACCTTGAGACCCATACCTTTCTGACAATATGTGTTTTGTCAAGATTAGAAAGGTTTTTAATCATAAATTATGAAATATAATAGATGCCCAAAAGGGGAGGAGCCTGATAAAATAAGTACCGTTTCTATGGTAACGCAATGTTCAATTATAAGGATGAATTCTGAGTTTATAAGCTTTCAAATTATACCTAATTTATGATAACTACTAAAATATGTGATATAATAAAAAATGCGTTAATAAAATAATATATTTTAGAGGATAATATATATGTATATATATTATAATTTTTAGAGGATAATATTATACTATACATTTTTTAAAATTTTATTGAAAAATACTAGATTATATGTTTTATTATGAACTTTTAGCATAATAACAAAAGTTTCAATGATTAAAAGTGGGTGCATTGACTTTTTGTGACAAAGGTCAGAACTCCTGTTATGATGCAGATTTTTTGAGGTGCACTTTTGTCATACATTCATCAATTACTCTTCCTACCTAATTTGTAACACAAAACAGGGGTAGAATATCTATTTAGAAATCTCAGACCTTTCCAACAATATATAATTTGTCATAATTAGATTAGGATTTTATAGAAATATAGTGAAGTAAAGTTAGGCGTCCCGGTACCGGGATGGTGACAGTTAAGGGGTTACAAATTAATTTATTTTATGTCCTCTGATGTGGTACATAAAACAACCTACACCCATTCGTTCTTATAATAAAAGCTCCTTTCACAAATAATTATGCTTTACTGTTAATTTATTCAGCTTCTCTCAACTGGTAGCTTTTTCCTATCATTCACTGATAAATGAGAGTTTTATGTGTGCATGCATGGAAACACGCCGCCCATTATTATAAAGAGTTTTAAATGTTTTAAATATTTTTATATACATATTCCAGTCTTTACTGACAACTCTAGCTGCCATGAAATGGATTTTGTTATGCAAATAATTAAACTGTTAAGAGAAGAAAAAATAGCTGACTATTAGCCTTTGATTCACACGTGCATAATGAAAACAAATGGATCTAAAAGTCTTTAACCTTGTTGCAGTACCATTAGGTTTTAAGATTGATAACTTGTACACTGATGTGGTGATACCTGCCCACATCCATTTTTCTTGTTTATGACTAGTTCACTGAACCGCCTGCATCATTCATTTATAATACAGCAATTACCTTCATAAATCTGGGTTAAAGAGTGAATCAGGTGCAAAGAACAAGACAGCAGAGCTGTGCTGGGACTCAACGCTTTTTCTTCTTAGAAAGCCTTCTCTCTATGAACTGTCATAAGCTTTACTCAGCACTCTGATTTAAGATCAACATCTGCATAAACAGAAGGCATATTGATATCACACTTGAATCAATGCTCACAGAATCTGCTCAGCAAATTGGCTCAGCATTTCCACAAGCAACCAAAAAGATGAAGGCATTCATATATCAAATGTTTCCAAACTGAGAGGAAAAGCAGCGACTGTATAGTTTGCCTGCACTGTCAACTCATTAGATGTGCTCTCTGAAAGCTTTAATGAGCACATTTCACATGAAAATTGTGAATCCTTGCAATATTCTTGTGTTGCTTTTCATAGTTACTCTTCTTGAAAGTTAAATGCATTGCAGAAAAGGGAAATATTGGAAATACTTTACTTGAAGTCTCTAAATGCATGTACTTTACATATTTATATACGCATCTATGTCTAGTTAAACCTCTTACACTATCCCAATACTGCTACTGCTATTTATTAGAAGCAGGGTGCAACCTAAAGGCTTTTTCACACCAGGACGAATTTGACGCGTCATATTCAATGACGTTTAACGCCTCGTGACTAAACAAAGGGCGCCAATGTGAGTGTGCACACAGACGCGAAAAACAGCACGTGTAAAATTGTCATTTAAAAAAAAAAAAAACGCCTCAGGTTCGTTATTTTACTCTTCGACCAATGAGATTGGCGCTTTTGCTCACATGTCTGGAGCTTCTGAAGTTACAGTTAAACACAAGTTGGGGCGCTCAAACACAAAACGATCTCATCTCTTTCGTAACTATGGGATGAATCCAATATCGGAGTCTTTTCCGGCATCTTTCCTCATTCAACAGAACAATAATTTTATCATCACTGGAAGCTGGAGCTACTGGTGCTTGAAATATCCATGTCTACTTTGTATGATTTTGACAAGCGTGTAAATACCATACATACTTGCTCTCTTCTTCTGAGTGCAAAGCGAGTATCAGAAGCGTGCATGTTCACTCGGCTAGACGTCAGCTGAAAATTGCTTGGGTGTGAACACAAAAAACGCATTGAAGAATGCTGACGAATAATGCATGCTGATATTCGTCCGGTGTGTACTTGGGGTTCAGAGAATTTAAAACCATCCATCCATCCGATCATCCATCCAGTCAATCCATCCCTCCATCCCATCCATCCATTTATCCATCCATCCATCCATCCATCCAATCAACCCTCCCTCCATCCCATCCATCTCATCCATCCCAGCCTCCCATCCATCCATCCATCCATCCATCCAATCCTCCCATCATCTATCCATCCAACCCATCCATCCATCCATCCATCCATCCATCCATCCATCCATCCATCCATCCAAGATTCAATCCATCCCTCCCATCCATCCTCTCATTCATCCATCCATCCATCATCCAATCCTCCCTTCCAATCCATCCATCTCTCTTCATCCATCCATCCATCCATCCAAGATCCAATCCATCCTCCCATCCATCCAGCCATCCATTCATCCAAGATCCTCCCATCTAATCTATCTATCCATCTATCCATTCTCTCTCTATCCATCCATCCATTCATCCAAGATCCCATCCATCCATCCACTTACATCCAATCCTTCCATCCATCCTCCCATTCTACTCATTCCACCCATCCATCCATCCATTCCATCCATCGACATTTTGTCAAATGAGTTTTGTTGGTTCCCCTCAAAGAACAGCTGGTTGTTCTCATTAAGATGATGACTGAAGCAGTTATTTTATGCCACATTCTAGAAATGAAAATAACTTCGCATCTGAGTTTGAGGCACTAGAAAGTGAATTAATCCTATCATGAAGGATTCATGTTCCATAATCGGATCTGAGAATTGAGAGAGTGCTAATGCATGACAGAATGTGTGACCTAAATCCCTGAGACGACAAACGCTTTGGGAAAATCCAGAGATAGATGGGATTTACCTGAATGAAAGCTGCAATGCATTCTGGAAATTCACACATTATAAAGCAATTCATTATTTGACTGTAACTGATATTGTCCCGTAATTAAACAGTATAAGAAAATAAATTTATATAACAACTAAAATATTAAATAATAATATTAATAATATTACAATAACTTTACTCATGTTTATCATTTATCATTTCAGTTCAATCAAAAATTTAACATCTGTATGAAATAATCGGTTAACAGGCAG
Source organism: Hybognathus amarus (assembly GCA_030378365.1). Taxonomy (NCBI): domain Eukaryota; kingdom Metazoa; phylum Chordata; class Actinopteri; order Cypriniformes; family Leuciscidae; genus Hybognathus; species Hybognathus amarus. The sequence goes on from JAQIUQ010000614.1 coordinate 115,510, forward strand.
TCCAAAAGCTTAGATCTTATTGGTCAGGGTTAGACACCAATCTTTTAGACATCATTGATATTAAATGAAGAGTACATGGAGAATCTGCAAAAGAGATATCAGAAATCTCACTTAGTGTCTTCACAGAGATCAAATCTCAAAACAGATCACAGGTCTCAAACCGCATGAGCTCAAGTTTAGCAATATATCAAAATCATGATATACGTATTTAATATAATAATTTGACTATTATGAAGTCAAAGATTTATCACCAAATCATCCTAAACCCAAATTATCTGAACTGATATCCACATTTGATATCTCCAATAGGTTATTGCATATCTACAATACAACTTTTTTTCCTCCTAAGAAACATCAACAGTCCTAAACAAGTAAAGGTCTGTGAAAATAACCAAGAGCTCATAAAACTGTCAGTTTAAATGTCGGTATTAAATTAAACTATTCATATGGAGTATACATCCATATGCAACAACTCTACCCTTCTTTAAGATGCAGTGCGATTTTAAAGCATTTAGTCTACTTTTCCCAAAAGCATTTAACATGCTCTTTTTCCATCAAAACAAAATGGCTTCCCACTTTTGCCATCTGATGCAAAATTTCCATAGTGTCATACTCTAATTCAACACTTCTCTTACTTTATGTCTGCCATGTTGCTATTTTAAAACAAGTCTCATCTGGCTCGAGCTCACCACAATATTGCCCAATGAACTTTCATTTCCTCTGTTGTTAAATAGAAATGAGACTGGCCTCAATCACAGGTGGGAGGCAAACCTAATTGACTTCTGTCTACCTCTCACTTTGCCTGCCACACCTGAGCTCTTTTATCTCATTCCCTCTGTAGAACACAGCCAACACGGTTACGCTCTCTAACTGTCACATCCAGTCATCCCACCTGTCTGAGAACACCGCTGCCGTTCGAGTTTCATGAGAATCCATCGTCTAGTGTCTGATGACATGGTCGGCTCCGTCATGGACTGTGAAATAAAAAAATGGAGATTGGGTGTCTCTAGAAGGTTCTCTGTGAAGTGACTGCCATTATGCCACATGGAAGGTTTTAAAAAGAGAGAACATACTGTATCCTGCTAGTCTTCATGGTTTCACTAACTGAGCAGTGTCTCGCTTTATAAATATATGAAATAATTCATAAACTTAAAGGAGTAGTTCACTTTTAAAAAACAACTTTTGCCGAGAATTTACTCACCCTCATATCATCCAAGATGTCCATGTCATTCTTTCTTCAGTTGAAAAGAAATTAAGGACTTTAATGGGAACCAAACGGTTCAAGGTCCAAAAGACAGTTTCAGTGCAAACTGTTCAAAGGGCTTAAACGATTTCAGACTATGAATAAGGGTCTTATCAAGCAAAACGATCGCTCATTTATTAAATAAATGCTTGCCTTGCTCTGTTCTGCTAATGCACGTTGTGACTCTCCTGTTCGAACTCGTTCATCAAGAATGAACAAAACTTTTTCAAAGTCATTTGGTTTATTCAACGAACGAAACGAATGAATTGAATCAGAAAAAGATTCGTTCATTTTTATGAACGAGTTCGAACAAAGTCACAAACGTCCATCGCAATACAGAGCAAGGCGAGCATTTGAGCTTATAAAACTTAAACTTAAACTTTTTTTTTTTAAATGAGCGACCGTTTCTCTTGATAAGACCCTAATTCATTGTCTGGAATCGTTTAAAGCCCTTCTGAACAGTTTGCAGTTTGCACTGAAACTGTCTTTTGGACCTTGAACCATTTGGTACCAGTAAAGTGATTTACATGGAGAAATAATTTCATTTCAGTAATTTCATCTTAACCACTAAACTTAATTTGATGAGCAATGCAAAACATATCTTACAGTGATATTATTCAACTTGTTTGGACTTGTTTCGTAATTGTACTGCAAAAAAAAAAAAACGAAAAAAAAAAAAAACAAATAATTTAATTGTTGCTTAATCTTGAAAAATACTTAAAATTACTGCCACTGTGCATATATCCACCGAGTATGCATTTCATATTGTAAAGTTTATGTTTGTGTGATGGTACGTATGAAATGTAAAACAGTAAAATGTGTATATGGAAAACAAACAGGATTCGTTCAAGGTGCTTAAAGTGCTTGAAATACTTGAATTTGACTTTTTGAAATTTAAGTCATGGAAACCCTTGAAAACGGGCATATTTCTGAAAAGGTACTTGAAAAGGGCTTGAAGAATTGAAATTTGTAGAGTTTGTGTGTTCCGAATAAACACAGTATTTTTACACAAAATGAACGCTGCATCCCGTCTGAGAAAGCTATTTCGCATAGAAATGAGTGTGATATTGTTTATATATTTCCAAGTAAATGACTTATTGAGGTCAATCATAAAATCATTAAAGATTTCATAGCAAAAATACATGAAGGGGGACGTTTTTAGAATTATACTAAAAGTATTAAACATAATAAATTTGTCCTACAAATTAGACCACAGAAGTCATGTAGTACATATGAGTTGTCATCAAAGTTTTGATCAGATTAATCATTTAGAGGCTTAGATACAGTATAGCATTGATATATATATATATATATATATATATATATATATATATATATACTATATATATATATATATATATATATATATATATATATATATATATATATATATATATATATATATATATATATATATATATATATACATATATATATATATATATATATATATATATATATATATATATATATATATATCATATATATATCATATATATATATATATATATATATATATCATATATATATATATCATATATATCATATATATATATCATATATATATATATATCATATATATATATATATATATATATATATATATAAACTGTGCACATTGTAGATAAATACGTCGGAGCACTCATTCCCTCACAAATACTACGTTTATGGTAGAATCGTCTGAAAATAGCATGAAGCTGTCAATTATATACAGTATGAACCATCACATTTCAGTGAGCTCTGCATTATCCATCAAAGAGTCAGTGAACAGACAGTGTGTGGTGCATTTGTGTCCGCTCTGATGCTGAGACTAGTAGGCCTATATATATGTTTCATTTGTAGTCTAGAATACTCTCTGTCTCACATTCAGCATCATGTAGAGATCTGAATGTGTCCTGTGCAGCAGGAGAATGAGACTGAATTACGTGAATGATTGATGTCCCACCTAAGCAAGTAATCAAAACAGAGGAAAACACGGTTCTGTGTAAAGTTGTGTGTGGGGTTGAGTGCTCTCTCATTGATCACTGTTGAACTGATGAACAATGCTTTGAGCTTTTACCTTGGTGTGTTTGTGGGAAATCAAAAGCATTAATTTAGCAGAGAAATGTGTTTACAGCAGTCAGAAACATATAAAGCAAGCGGCTGGCCTTGATCATCAGAGAGGCTGAGAGAGCAGAAGGACGCTGGAGCCTTTGATGACCACCAGCCAAAATGATGGGCAACACATAATCATTGACTCCAAAGCCTAATGGAAACTGGAATAAAGCAAATAGGTCTCTAGTGTGGCGAGAAAATCAAGAAAATAGCATCTTTACATTTTCTGCTTTGCCAAACATTTTTATTTCAATTAACAGCATTTGCCTTGAAACAACTTTGCAAGGTATCAGTTCACACATTTTCAGGTAATCTAACCCATGACCGTTATTCTAAATGCTATGTTCTACTGTTTCAGCTACAAGGATCTGCTTGTCTGTATATTATATACATCAATAAGGTGTATATGGAAAGTGATCTTTTAATTTTACTGTTTTAGTACATTAAGCCATGTCAAGCATATACCGGTTTTAAATTCAGTATAATAGCCCCTTTTTCAACTGCCCAATGGAGTTTGTTCACATATCTTTCATTTTCTTCCTTTGAGAAGAGATCTAAATATTCATGGCTTGATGTGAAAAAATTCCCAGGCCAGTGCTCCAGGTCTCTGCGCCAGTCACGTGACTGAAAACTATGAATTGTGGTCCAATTAACCTGTAAATATATTGTATGAAGCTAAACTACATTTGCATTGTCTAATGGTGCTCTTATAGCCAACGAACCAACTTGGACCTCGGATATGATGTCACGTCCACACTTCAAGCGTTCTATTATGTTTCGCGTGTCCGAGACGGAAGAAAAAATGGACGCCACCCTGAAAGCTGTTGTGATGGTAGCACTGGCTGAGTACCAGGTGCTATAAGCTGGTGAAATAATGATATTAATCTTCATATGTTGTATATTTATTATATATATAAGACTTTATGACTAGGAAGCGTTGATTTATAGAATTTGCGGAAAAGGTCAATTGCTCGAAATACCGAAAATGTGATATATATACACACTACACCTTATCAAAACGCAGCCATTTGAACTTGAAAATGTTCACTTTATTTCATGTTTTTCAATCTTCTGTTAGTAACGCTAGCAACGTTAGTAATTGCACTCATAACGACCGATTCCTATACAGGGGACGCAGTAATACGAGTGATTATAATCGTCATTTAAAATACCAAAGCGGTTCACAAACAATGAAAACAATTCATACTAAGTCACACAGGATGCAGCCATCTTGAATTCCATAACGGAATTTTTGCTCTGTGTCCTCACGGTTGTCCGACGTCCGAGAGGAGAAATCCGAGGAAAGGGAGCGTGTTGCTAGGCAACGTCTGTCTTCCGTTTCGGATCTCTGAGACGGATAGATAATAGAACGCACCATAATGCTACGTTCACACCAGACGCGAGTAGCGCGTCAAATTCGCATCTACTCACACGTAGTTTGACGCTCTGACCACTTTGTGTTAATTCGCGCATCAAAACAAAAGTTTGAAGCGAAATTTATGTGCGTCAGAATCGAAATCCGTTGGCGCAAGGACGGGCGCAACTACCCAGTTTCAGAGGGGTATGCAGCAACAATTTTAGCGCCCCCCCATCACATACATTACATTGTAATGTAAGTGTGCCATGTAATAAGTGAGTAGGAACAAATGAGAGCTAACAGATTAAATAAGTGCAAAATTTTTGTTATTTAATACAATTACACTATAGCTACTCCACCTTGATGAACCCCCCTAAGAAAACTATAAGCTCCATTGGAACAGCAATACAAGTGTTTCTCACAAGATTTTAGGTAAAACTGTGGTAGGTTGACTTCTGTTTCCACTAGGGGATTTGGGGGCATGCTCCTCGTAAGAAAATTTTGTGTTCTGTAATGTTAAATTCAGCAGTCTGGTGCACTTTGAGAGTTCAAAATTAAAGTTCCAACCCATATTCAGGGTGCCTCTTTTTGAACCTCTTTTAGTTAGTGTCTGTCTACATTACACTACTACATAATAATAGTTATAATATTAATCCTATGATAGTAATAGCCATAAAAACTATTGTAAAACAAATGCACTGAAAAATAAAGGAAACTTTCATAATTAGTTTTGCACTAATTTCTATACTTGAAAGATATAAGCGCACAAAGACATGTTTCATGGCCAGTGTGTCAGAAAAAAAAAACTAAAGCTGACTTTTTTTGACCAATGCATTACACCGGCACTTACCCAGCGCCGCCGATTAAGCAAAAAAACAAACAACAAACAAATGGGCCGCCGATGTACGAGTTTTGTGGGCCGTTAAGATAAATAAATAAAAAAAGGATGAGATGTATCGGCTGAAAAGCACGTCGCCCAGCGGGAATCTCCCGGTAGTCCCGGCCACCGAGATATAGATAGCCTACATGCCTGGATGTCACATTTTAAATCCTACCTGTTGGCTTTCAGCAATGCATGCAGTTATTTAGCTGCTGTCGCATCAGTTGACATGCCATCTCCTTTTCTCTCTTTCTTTTTCTATTTTTAGCCCGACAGCATTTTGTTTTATCCATCTTTTTCGACGACAACTCACTACCCGTACCTGCTGCTCAGCGCTCACGGCGCCCCCGCCCGCTCGCGATATTACCCGCCCCCCTTCTCCATGAGGGCGCCTACTCTAGCCTGACTGTTAAGTCCTCTAAAATTTTAAATAACATTGAAGGAATGCAGAAATGATTTAGAAATGCACAGCAGCAACTACATATAGAAATACAATATATATATATATATATATATATTTTTTTTTTTTACTATTTTTTTTTACCATCGCTTTGGCGCCCCCCATTGTGCTGCGCCCCTATGCGCCGCATATAGCGCATACCCACTTTTTGCGCCACTGCGCAAGGATCACCCTCACCCTCATCCACCTAATATGTCATTTAATTTTGTTTTGATGATAAATAGAACCAGCCTCCAAAAGTTATTAACCTGTCCTGTGATTTTCTCTCTCACGTCCAGACGCAAACTTATGCACATGTATGTTGGTTGTCTTTACATCATAATAATATTTCATATAATCTAGATATGGAATAGCGTTAAATAACATTAAATACAAAATGAACATGTCTTGTATATATTGGAATAAAGTTGAGTGATAAATTATTTGCTTTGTTGTGCATTAGAACCATACTCATTTAGTCATTACAAAATAATTTATTGAAGCATCCAGATACTTAACCACGTGAGCAAGCAGCAGGCTCCTGATTGGTTAACGTGCAAATTCGACGCCAAAGTTTAGATTTTTCAACTGGGGTGGCAGACGCACAAATAGCACTAGCTAAATCATTCACGCGTAATGTGCTCTAACGCGCCAACTTGATGCATGAATAAGGCTTATTCGCGTCTACCGCGGCGCGCTCTACGCCTCATCCGCGCGCAGGATTTTTAACGCGCGTAACGCATCTTTCCATTGACTTAACACTGAAATCATTCGCGTCTGACGCGCCATTCGCCTCCGGTGTGAATGTAGCATAAGTCTGTTACTCTTTCAGAATGAGTTAGTGTTGCACAATTCACTGCCCATATCCCATTCACTTGTAGTAAAAGTAAAAAATAAAATAAAATACACAACCAAATGGATTCCACTTTATTTCGAGCCCACTTAAGAGATTATACTAACTATAAATAACTTTGCAACCACATGTCAACTGACTCTCATACAAGTTTTAGTAGACTGTAGTAGACTGTCAGTAGTCTGTTAGGTTATGGTTAGTTGTTAGGGTTTGGGTTAGTAGAATAAGTTGACTTGTTGCCAAGTTACTTATAGTCAGTAGAATATTGGGGGACCATTAAAGTAGGCAGATATTAAGCATACAGCCGAATTCCAATGACAGTTAGTTGACATGTAGTTGCAAAATTACTTATAGTTAGTAGACTATCAAACTAAATTGTTACCAGTAACTGCATATCGACTGTGCCGAATGTCTATTCCAATGCACATTTCTTGTGACACGTTTGCTCAAAAGTAACATGGGCCATGCTGTAGTTGTGGAGTCAATATGGTGCTGCTGGGTATCAAATTTCTACAAACCATTTGTGCGTCTGTGCATCTACACCTCATCTGTCCTAATCTATTGTGGAATATAGAAGAGACAGATATGGAGAGAGAGCGAGCGAGAGAGCGAGAGATAAACCTGCTCCAGCAAACCATGCATCCGTGCAGCTGACAGGGCCATCCACTCTCACAGGGACAGAAATGCCCTGATTTAAATGTATCTGCCTAAAGTCTCGGTTTCAATGAATCCCCAGCCCTTCAGTGGACACACATGAATTGCAAGTTATGCAAAAGCATGACAATTCTTCAACTTTGTTGCTGTCCAAACAGTGAGGAGGGTGTGTGCTCAGGGTCATCAACCATCCTTTCTGCTTTCATGCATATTCTCATAACAACCAAAACCCCTACCTTTATCAAGAATATTATTTGATTTTACATTATTCAAATCTGTTATTTGTTACCTTACCAATATACACTGCTGTTAAAAAGCTTTTTAAAAGAAATTGATTCATTTATTCAGCGAGAACATATTCAATAGAGCCAGACCGATATATCGGCAGACCGATATCATTGGCCGATATTAGTAATTTTCCAAAATATCGGTATCGGCAGTTATAATGGCCGTTAAATGAATACTTCAAAAATAAAATAAAAACGGACGAAACACGCTTGAACCATGTCATGAGTGTTGGAGTCGTATAGTTTGTCCACCAGATGGCACTCTACACCATCTCTGTTGGCAGCACTCGTTGAGTTGGTCACGAGGCATACATTGCTTGAATAGAACATCCCCATTCGTTCTCTTAACTCAAATAAGCATGACAAAATTTGTTACTATCATGTCCAGTTTTGCTGCTGTTAAATAAGCCGAGAGTGAAGTGGAATTAGCTAGTAATAGTTACGTTACGTTGTTACAGTGTAGTTGACTGACTGTCCTTTTAACTTTTGACAATGTGACTGAAGTATTTCTTTAATAGTGCGTGACAGTTATAGCAATGAGACGTACCATCTCTCCTTGGCCTGTTATATTGAAAATGTATGTTTTACACTTTGCAGTATGATGTTATCCATTGCTACATTATGGCTCATCAGAGACTAGCTAACCACAAAGCTAGCTAATGCCACTATCATCAGTCTGTTCTGTTGTGACAATAAAAGAGACAAGTTTCTTTTTAAAATGCAATATCATATTATTTTAGTTAAAACTCGTAAATAACTACAAATAACTAATGTTAGGGAAATCTGTTAAAAATAATATTTAAAAAATATTCGGCCAATATATCGGAATGTCAGATTTTAAAACCAAAAAATATTTGTATCGGTAATGGCCTTCAAAATCCTTTATCGGTTCGGGCTCTAATATTCAATCTATTAAAAATGACAGTGAAGACAAATAAAACGTACAAAAATTCTGCTCTTCTAACTATACAATACGTAAACAACTTAAAGAATCGTTAACTTGTACTACCTGTGTGCTGCAAGATTAATTTTGCCATTGATTGTATTGACATAGAAACGCAAAATTGTTTGGAAAAACTGAGTTACGACATGCTTTGATCTTGCGCTAAAAGGAAAAGAAAACCACACTTAGTGTAAAAACGCAGTTGTGGATTGTGATTTTGACAGGACTGACGCTGCAGTGTTGGATTTTCTAAGATGCTAAACTGTCCAAACCAATAAATGGTCGAACCAGAAACGGCCTGAGACTTGATATAATATTATCCATGAATTGAAAGATGACAGAGGTTAACTCATTTAAAACCAATGCACTATTTGTCTGTACCCTTACACACTGATGTCCTCCTTAAAGGTCAATGTTAACCTCTGAGATAAATTTCAGTGAAGGTGATAAATAGACCTTTGTTTCACTGTCAAGAAACACAGCATTTGACACTCCCTTGGCAGTATTTTTCTTTTTTTAATCAAAATAGCCGTTATCAGTCCATCATTTACGGTGGTGACGGTTGTGACCTTGAGATGGCCAACCAATAGCAGCATTTACCAGAAAGCCAGCAGAGTGGAGTAACACACAGACAACTGAAGTGTGCATGAAGGAGAATGTACAACATAATTCATTATTTCTGAGATAAATGCATTAAACCTGCACTGAAGCAGAGGTTTGGAATCAATTCCATCTCATCGTTTAAAGGGGGGTTGACTGCTTTCTTCTTTGCATGATTGTATTTATGGGTGCAATATAACATGCATTCGTCTTATTTTTCATAAACTTCACCTTTATTGTCAGCCGCGCTCTCCTCTGTCCCCTGAACGAACAGTTCACTTCCTGAGTCTATGAAAACACTCCTTCAGAAACGGGCAGTGGGCTCAGATTGGTTAGTTTGACCTGGTGTGTTGTGATTGGCTAAACTGTCGCTCACGTTGTCCGGAAGATTAAAGCCCATTACCTTTACTGGCAAGTCATGAGCTCTGGTCCAGATGTAAATATGTGTCGAACTGCAGTATCAGTTTCAGGAAGAATCAAACCGAGAAAGCCGCAATGAAGAGAGTCAAACAGAACCTCACCACACACGGCTCTTACTAAACGTTTCTGAATGATAATTTGCTACATTTTTAACTTTATACACGTTTGTTTTACACAATAGCATCTGACAGGCAACAATAGCAACTGACTGGCTACTAATGTTATACTCAAACAGCAGTGGCATATTTACGTTCTTGATCGAAATCGAAAATAACGTCATAAAGCATATATACATGAAAAATGCGTTTAAAACATTAGTACTTATAGAAAATTCAGGTCCATAATGTTTGTACGAGTTTGTCATAGACACAAAAAATCATAGTCTAACTAGTAGTGGCTATAAAGCCAGCGCTGGCATTTGAAAAAAAAATAAAACACAAGGCTACGTCTTGAATTATACATGCAAATACATTTAAAATGATGAAGTCTTAGCCTATTTACAGATTGTGGCCCAACAACTGCTGCCTCTTGTTTTAAAGTTGGAACTGCTTCATGTTTTAGTAACAGTTTCTTGTTGAATCCAGTGTTGAACTCGCTGAGATTACGATCGTCATTTTCAGGAACATAATCAAACATAAATTGTATCCATTGTTGAGGAAGAATAGCTTCCATGGGAAGCCCAAACACAGAAGACCTGACAGCTGTGTGAACAACATACTCGACGAGTCGACCTGCCTCAGAAATATGTGCATGCCATTTCCTGCATATTCTGGAGGGAGGGTTGATGCAAATGTGTGGGTTAGTGACGTACCATAACCCAGCTGTAGTCCCAATCGAGTCGTTTTTGTAGGCAATTATACTTCCTGATTTTTAAAAGACGATATCTCTGCTTACACTGAACTTTCAGCGCAGCAACTTTGCAGATACTGTTCATGCACCAACAGCAACATTACACACTATTTAAAATGAAAAAAGTGAAATCGCAGCCAACCCCCCCCCCCTTTAATTATTATTCACATTCGTACTTGTACGGACAGTGAATCTAGAACATTTTTGTACTTGATACAGACTGTTATACAGTATAAAAGTACAGCTCTAAAGTAAAAAAGTTATATATGTATGTGTTCACATTCTGCAATTATACATTCTAATGAAGTAAATTTAAATATGTTGATATTCTGCTTAATGCAAAATGAATATTTCTCTGCAAAATAACTACGCAGAAAGATGAACCTGTTTATATTGGAGAATCTCTATTTTAAGCATGTGGCAAATATCAAGCCTGATCTACTGTATTTGCCTTGTATATGCAATTTGATCTCTTTATTTTCCCTGATACCCTTCTACCTTTTAAAACTTCTGGTTCAATTCGTATAGGCATTCAATGCTGAAAGCTTTCTAGCAGATCGGTGAGTATATTAAAAACCTGTTGCATGAAAACAGGCTTCATTGCAGTGTGGAATACTTAAACCCGACTCTATTGGGTCATTTCATTCTTTTGGGCTTATGTAAAGGACGCAAAATGCTGGGTTTGGGAGGGATTCAAGTTCAGTAAACTTTCAGTCATAGTTTATATTTATGAGAAAGTTAGAGAACTTTTTCCTTCTGTTGTATTTGGTCATAAGCCGACTAGAGAAAGACAAGACTGATTTAAATGTATTCATCTTCCATTTGCCTTTGGATTCTATATGGCTCATGCTGTATATTCATATACTTGTGGATAACATATGCCCCCTTAAAATTGTTTTATTTATTTGACAGCTATTGGCATAGGCCTAAAAAAACAACTGGCTCTGCTCAGATCTCTTTTGCCCAGTCTCTGCAGAGATGTTCAAAGGTAAAATATCCGAATCCTGGCGTCTGTGTATCCTCTCAGGCTGCTGTTGTTCCACATCTTAAAACACTGACAGGTTTGCTCAACCATCCTCAGACATATGGAAGGTTTACCTGTGCAGTCATGGGTTTCCATTATGAAGACAGATCAGATCTGTACACTGGCAGGCAAGCGTTTATCAATCTGCTATTGCCTGAAAATTTAGCCTTGCATTATGCAAATATGATTGGAGGTTTCCCTGAATTCTTGCTTAGATGTGAGCTACACCTGAAATGGTTGTCTTTAGGTAAGTGAAGTTAGTTACAATGTCTAAAAAATAAAATAATAATTCACCTGAAAAAAAAAAAAAAGGTTTCACTTTATTTTTTATGGTCCCTTTAACACATGCTGTTGACTATAAGTAAGGTTGCACCTACATGTCTACTAGCTCTCAGAGTGTTAAAGGAGTACAGTAGTTCACTATTAAAAAAAAAAAATTGCTGATAATTTACTCACCCTCATGTCATCCAAGATGTCCATGTCTTTCTTTCTTCAGTCGAAAAGAAATAAAGGTTTTTGATGAAAACATTCCAGGATTTTCTCTATATAATGGACTTAATTGGGTGCCAAACGGTTCAAGGTCCAAATGAGAGTTTCAGTGCAGCTTCAAAGGGCTTTAAACGACACCAGACGATGAATAAGGTTCTTATCTAACGAAACCTCCAGCCATTTAAAAATAAATAAAAACGTTTGTTTATAAAATGCCCACCTTGATCTGTTCTGCTGATGCGTGTTTGTGACTCTCTTGTTCGAACTCGTTCATCAAATGAACGAATCTTTTTTTCCAGTCATTTCGCTCTTTCGTTCGTTGAATGAACAAAATGACTCAAAAAAAGATTCTTTCATTTTGAACAGGAGAGTAACAAATGTGCATATATCTGTTAAAGCCCTTTAAAGCTGCACTGAAACTCCATCTCTTGATCTTCAACCATTTGGTACTCAATGAAGTCCATTATATGGAGAAAAATCCTGGAATGTTTTCATGAAAAACATTAATTTCTTTTCAACTGAAGACTGTAAATGGTGAGTACCACTAAAAGGTTAATGTTAAATCAAGTCAAATGTTTCAAACTAAACCTAACCGATAAAGTTAACAACAAAAAAATAGAAATATCGTGCAACCATGCCATTTTAGCTTGCTTCTGCAAGTCTTTGAGTCCTTTTAGACTTGTTTCACAATTGCAATGCTGTATCAGGTGAGCATTGGGGGCAAGTTTACTATTATCTTTTTTTAGTGTTGTTGCAAATAGTAATTAAAAAATGAACTTGAAAGCTGTTGTTAAAGGCAAAGAGGTCTATAATACCCAGATAATGGTATGTATTAGCATACTTAGACCCTTTGGTTAAAATGAATTGTTAAAATGGCTCAGATTTGCCATTCTGTTAAGCAATGTCATTCGGTTTCAACTCTTCAAGCTTTCCGATCACTGAATCTGCAGATTATGTAAAGACAAGTCACCTTTATTAGATTTGTATACAATACAAATAGTTTCAAAGCAGCTTCACAGTAATAACCAAAATAACAATCAATGATGTGAAACTTCAAATACGAGACAAATTTAAATTCTGCTGTTGGGCAGATCTACAGAATACATTAGTATTCTTCATTTTTCTTCAGTTCAGTTCAATAACACTGTGATCATTTATGAAATGAGCTCATTTCAGCTATACACAGCTTTACATTAGACAAAAGTGTCATTATTCAGTTGGTTTGTTGGTTCAGTTCAATAACACCGAGTTTAATTCAGCTACAAAAGTGTAATTATTCAGCTAAAGTCAGTTCAATGTTGATTCAATTCAATTCCATAACAATAGCTGCCTTTCCACCGAAATTACCAACCCTATGTCACGGCAATTCGTATCGACTGACGACCTCACTCGTACAAATTAGTATGATTTTTGCTAAATCGTACATATTTTACGAGTTGGCCAATTCAAATGAATTCTGTACGAATGACCTACCCTTGACCACACCCTAAACCTACCCATCACGTGGGTTTACACAAATCGTATGAATTTCTGAGTGTGGTCGTGTGAATTAGTATGAATTAGCCACTTACAATCACTGAATTGGTTGTGAGATAGCGTTGAAGCTACTTCCCAGGTTCTTTTTCCCCCAGACCTGTTGCTGTCTGTGTTTCCACCACGGTTTAAAGTACCATAAAGATTAGGCAAATAGTCCGGTGACGGACGACTGCCCGCTACTTTACAGATTTCATCCTCCGAATTTAAGCTTCAATAAGCCTGAACCTCATTGTCGTTCCATCTGTTGTATTTTTTAAACTCCATTGTTGATTTGAATTACTGCACACGCCGCAACAGATAGTGGTTGAAATAAAATGCTGCGTGAAGTCAACCAATCAAAATGCGGCATGAACTCAACCAATCAGCATGTTCAGCGCCCAATTCCTACCCCGAAAGTTCCTGAACTTTGAAAAAGTACTACAAGCCGAGATTTTCGGAGGGGAAATATTTACCCGGGACTTCATTTAGACCCTGGTTCTTGCGGTGTAAATCCCTATTTCCCAGGGGAAATTCCTGCGGTGGAACGCGGCTAATGTCTGTGTTTTCTCTGCAGAAAACAGAAGTGTAATCATCCTGCACAATTTTTGTTCTCATTCAATAGTATAAGTGCAGTCAAAACAACTATATTACAGTAAATCAAGCCCCCACCAAAGCAAGCCAAAGGAAACAGTGGCAAAGAACCCAAACACAATCAGGTGACAAAATGGTGATATCCAGAGAAACCAGGATCAGTCAGGGGTTCAGTTCTCCTCTGTCCAAATGTACAGTAAATGCCTTCAATATTTGACATACAGTGCACGGTCTGATGAGTTCAAGGCTTTCAAAAGCAATTTAACTTCTGTGTCCTAAAATAACATCATAAATGCTGCATCCGTCTGAGAAAGTTTGTCTGGTTAGTAAGGGGTCTTTACAGGTCACAGTGAAGTGTTCTCAAAGAGCCAAATGGACACAATACTAGGACAACCTCAAAGCATAAGAAAAGAAGGTTAGAATGTAAATATTCACAGGAAGGACGTCACATGCACCCACGAGGGAAAATGTATGTCAAATCCTAAAGCTCTTCATGCCTGTTCCTGAGCATGCAAAGGTGTGGCCATGGATATAATGTGATTTGGTTCTTTGGCTGAAAGGTCCAGGTTTTCTTGCCAGATCTCATCTCGAGGGACTGTTCTGCCCCCTCTACACAGTTTGGACCTTTGCCCTAGTAGAGACATTCATCTTCAACACAATGTAAAATAAACGTGAGATGCGAGATGCTTGCCATATTTCTAACACTGCCAAAGTCTGATATAATTCAAGCCCAGGGACTAGAGTAAATACTGTATAAATCCCATCTTTCACAGAGACCGCACTGCAATCAGCCCCAAAACATATGAATACATAACTGCTGGGAAAATTGTATAGCACTATGCCGTACTGAATTGTAGAGTAGTATTGTACATATACTCTCAATAACCTTGAGCAAAGTTGGGATCAATGTCCTTTCTTTTGACCATAACATATAAAAATAACTCGGATACAGAATGATAGATAATTTATATGTGTTGCCTTTGAAAGTCAACCCATTTTAATAGATTTGTTCTGTTGCCATAACAGATGTACCATTTCACATGAGCTAATCCCATTTCACAAAAGGAGCTGGAACACTGGACTATTTTAATTTGCTTTAGTCCAGTAATTCACAAGCTTTTCGACTGCAAGGCCCCCCATTGCCCACAACAATATTTGAATAATTTATAAAAACAAGGAGGTTTCCGTAGATTCAATTAATTAACTAAAATGTTTATGATTAAAATTTAGGATAATTATTTTTTTTCTGAATTTTAGTTTCAGGAGCAGAATGTTCTTCAGGGATCCTACTCTTTTGCACTCTTTCCCCACAATTGACGAGATTTTCCATCATTTATAACAACGCTTCTCCTCCATTGATGGCTTTTTAACGGCAATCCATGTTTTCACTTTTATACGGTAGGTGGCGCAATTACAGATCTTAAATAGCACATCATCTCCAGATTCAAAAAAGCATCATCTAGCTGACTCTTTTGACAATGCGTCTAAATCTGATGCACATGGCACCCTTTAGCATCAATATAACACGCTTTGGTTATGGGTAGGTTTAGGTCTGGTGTAGTGTTAGGGTTACACCACTAGGAGGCGCCTTCTGGCCCATATATATCTGCGTCTCATATTGACAGTAAAGGGTGCCATATGTGTCGGATGTTGACGCAATGACAAAAGCATCAGTTAGATAATGCCTTGGGATGAGACCGGGCTGAAAACAAATGAAGAAGAAGATCTGCATAAACCAGAAGGAGGGGTAGAAGTTGCTTACGTGCAAGCTAGCAAACATGATTACCAAATATATATCAAAGCTGCCTAACATTACTGAGAAAAATGTCAAACGCATGATGAAGGCTGTAAAAGCTTTAGGGTGTTGATGGACTAGATCTACTCCATCTGTTTTTAGCATCTAACTCAATTTCTACAGAATTAAATATTTTAGAGCTTGCCATATCTAGAAAAAATGACTGGTCTGATTTACTTTTACAATTATATTACATATATCCAGGTTTTCCAAGACTGTGGTAAAGGGGTGAATTATCAATATATTGAGTCTTCTTATTATTAGCTTATTTTAATGTTTTTGTCTTATTTCAAATAGTTTTAAGTCATTTTGAGTCATCATTGTAAGTTTGCTGGCCCACTGTTTCTATCTACCTTAGTCTAATAATACAATCATGAAACTGAAGGTGTATGCGCTATAATTCAAGCTCAAATGGGTTGAATTATGTGTTCAGTAATGTCTTGCCATTAGTCTGACATTTCAAAAAGACCGCACATATTTTTGCATGCTGGGGATAATCATATACTCTGTTGGGAAATAATGTATTTTCTGTACTGAATCACATTTCCAGCACTCTCTAGCTCTTTATTTCCTGTGTGGTCTATGAGTGGGTGAAATTAGTCAGGCCTGTCAGGGGTCCGGACTGCCTAAAATCGAGAAACAGTTATGTCTCAAAGGCTCAGCCACAGGAAAGAGGCTTGTGACCAACACAAAAGTGAGTTTCTGTTGTTTTGTATATGTCTTTTAGGAATGGCAGCTCTAAAATGCATGTAACAAAAGTGTCATGTCTAGTAAGAGTGCAGTTTCTTTGAACATATTTAGTGATTTAAATAAAAAGTAATCATTTAAAATAAATGTCAATGGGAAATGTTTCTTTTAAAACAACTATTAGGAAACTAAAGGTACCCCTTTAGCCTGGTTCAACCAGACTCTAGTACATTTCATTTGCACATAGAGTCTGGCCCCTCTCAATTGAGAAACGTTTCATTCCTTGTAGGTGGATTCACTGTTAAAGTTCAAATCTATTGGATCCTGAGTCACTCAGGATCTGCCATAGCCAATCGCTAACGTGTGGTCGTGAGTGACGTATGTCATTAGCCGAAATGGTTGGAAACAACAAGTCCGAATGATCAGAGGATTATGTTAACAATAGGATTTCAGTCAACGAGAGCTGCCTACGCTATCTCATGACCAATTCGTACGAATTTGTACGAGTGAGTAAAAAGTGACTAATTCGTACTAATTCATACGACCTCACTCTGTACGAATTCGTACGATTTGTCCAAACCCACGTGATGGGTAGGTTTAGGGGCGGGGTCAGGGGTAGGTCATTCGTAACGAATTCAAACAAATTGGCCAATTCGTAAAATATTTACGATTTAGCAAAAACATACTAATTCGTACGAGTGAGGTTCGTATGAATTGTTACGAATTAGCCACCTTGTAAAATTCGTACGAATTCTCGTGAGGTCGGGTTGGAGCTGCAGGTTTTGTTAATGTAGGAACAATTATTATAATTTGAAATGTACTGTATATTTGACATGAGGGACAGTGATATTAGCTAGTGGTTACAGTGAATGATCAGTCTGTCTCTATCTGCAAATGTATAATAAACAACAATTTTTCATATTACGTCTTATTGTTTCTTAATTACCTTAATTATGGTCTTCAAAGTATGTGTTTGTACATTTTTATGTGGCATTTAGTTTTTTTATTAAAACAAATTAACCATTGCCATCTAAAACTGAAAATCAAATATCTTCAAAGTATGGGTTTTCACATTTTTATTTATGACAATTATTTAAAAAAAATCACAACCAATTTGTATGATTTAACGTTACAACATGTAAAACTGACACACCAACCTCCTGCACGAGTACACAAAGGGGCTCAATATACATACATACAGACAGACAGACAGACAGACAGACAGACACACATATATATATATATATATATATATATATATAATATATATATATAATATATATATATATATAATATATATAATATATGTGTGTCTGTCTGTCTGTCTGTCTGTCTGTATGTATGTATATTGAGCCCCTTTGTGTACTCGTGCAGGAGGTTGGTGTGTCAGTTTTACATGTTGTAACGTTAAATCATACAAATTGGTTGTGATTTTTTTAAATAATTGTATATATGTATATATATATATATGTATATATACACATACACAGTATGTGACTGATATGGACAAACTCAGCCATTGGGTTAAATGTTTAAATTACATTTTTAACCCAACATTTGGGTTTGTCCGTATTTGGCCCAAAATTGGGTTAAAACAACCCAGTATTTTTTTAGAGTGCATCACATAGGGAATACCAGGTACACACACACACACACACACACACGCAAACACACACCAAAGTTATTTTCATAAACAAAAACTGAAACTACGACTAAATCTACTGGTCAAAAAACATTTTTGTAAACTTAAAATTTAATTTAAAACGAAATTAAGTTTACAAACATGTTTTTTTTGATGTTGTAACAACATCAATGACAAACTTTAATTAAACTAGCAGTTACTGAAAAACGAACTGAAATAAAATAATAATTAGCAAAACGTTTACGTAATTAATAAGCTCTTGTCCTGTAGCCTACTAATCAAGTTTTTGCTAAACACGTGCTAGACGGACATTCATGACACGGCATTCAAAAACACGGCATTTAAGTTAAAATAAAATCAAATTTTGAAAGACTTGTCTCAAGACCTTGAACTTTTTCCCAATTCCATTGCCCGCATCTCCTGTTTTTTAAAGCAAAAATGCTTTTTGTATTAAACAGCCTTAAGAAGCCGAAAAGGCCGTATAAGCATTTCCATCATTTTTAAACCTTATGCAAATAAAGCTGTACCTTAATTCCAGGTTTAATTCCAGGTGAAACAAACTTTATAATAAACAAGATATTAGAAAGCATACCACACTGAGCAGAAAACGAAAAAAAAAAAAAAAAAAAAAAAAAAACAGCATGTCTAGCCCACAAATATATAGGCTATTTAAATATCAAATATTTCCAGAGTAGAAGTGAACTAAATGTATAAAAACCAAAGACAAGAAAGACTGAGAAGTGAATACGCATGCCACTGTGGCTCTTGTTGATCCCTTGGAGCGTCTCAACCACAGAGCACCATCAGAAAGACATCTGACCAAGCTCTGACCCGACAACAGCTCTCCACACGGACTCTCTCTGGACTAAAGGATCTGCATTAAGATGAATCTCTCACCTGAAGAGATCAGCAGAGCATCAACAACTGCACTGTTGAGAATTGCTCAAGTCCTGCTTTAAATTCACCAGCAGCTGAAGTCCTAGTGTAACTGACAAGACTGGTATTGTTCATTTATCAGGACTCCTCTCAGTGAATTACCGTTAAAGGGATACACCACCCAAAAATGTTAATTCTGTCATCATTTACTAACCCTAAAGTTGTTGCAAACCTGTATGAGTTTCTATCTTCTTCTAACACAAAGGAAGATATTTTGAAGAACGATTGGAACCAAACAGTTGTTTGGCACCATTGACTTCCATAGCAGAAAAAAAAATACTATGGAAGTCAATAGTGCCAAAGTTCCAATCGTTCTTCAAAATATCTTCCTTTTTGTTCAGATCCACCAATCAGAATGAATTCAATTAGATTGAAACAAAAGCTGTGCATGTAAACAATGTAAACAATGGCGACTGCAGAAAGCAAAAGCTGAATCCCGGACATCGACGGCTAGACATGTCCGGGAAAAAGAGGATGGAAACCCCTATACTCAGCTTTCTCCACAGAACAAGAGCATGCTAGCTTAGCTTCCAAAAAAAGATGGCTGACACTATGCGTTCATTCTGTGAGTGAGGTCACACCCTCTATGGGTGGGTTGAAAACATGCAGGACAGACCCTACTACTGACTGTAGTCTTTACCTCTGGCCAAATAAAATCCTCCGATGATACATAAATCCCTCATCTCAGGGCAGTGATGTAGTGGTGCCTGGAGAAGTGGGTATACTCTTAATTTATGTCCCCAATATTTTTTAAGCATTCTAGCAGTGACCTACAAGACTACTAGCAAAGTCCTTGGTAACACTTTATTTTGATAGTCCACTTTAGACATTCAACTAACTATAAGTAACTTTGCCCCTACACGTCAACTAACTCTCATTAGAGTATTAGTAGACTGTCAGTTTAATATCTGCTAACACTTTATTTTGTTGGTCCCCCAACATATATTCTACTGACTGTAAGTAACTTAGCAACTACAAGTCAATTTGTTCTCCTAACCTGAACCCTAACACCTAACCATAATCTAACAGTCTACTGACAGTCTACTACAGCCTACTAATACTCTAATGACACTTAGTTGACATGTAGTTGAAAAGTTACTTATAGTTAGTAGAATGTCTAAAGTGACTTTCAAAATAAAGTGTAACCAAGTCCTTTCAGGCCGCCATCTTGGCAACGCCTCCGGGCAGCTATTTCGTACTTAACAAGACCAGGCTCTATCTAAATGATTGGGCAGAGAGTAATAACTGCACTTTCACTGGTCACCGGGACATAAAAACTGCATGTATAGAAACTGCAGTAAAATATAATTAAAAAAAAAAAATAAATTAAAAAAATAAATAAATAAATAAAAAAATTTAAAAAAAAAAAAAATCGCTGAAAAAGTTTGATGACTTTGCCCTAAAATAAGGTTTAAAACGCCATTTTCCCACAGGTTATACTTTTACTGCGCATGCGCAAAGGTTCTCTCGCTTTCTGTCGCACACGCTGCACAGTTTGAAACACAGTACGTGCACGCTCTCTCGCTCGCTCTAGATTCTGGGAGATTAACTAATTTGCGGGCATCAGCGAGCCTCTATCAATCTGCGGGAGACACCCGGAAGTTCTGGGAGACTTGGGAGGTCTGATATTTACACAACGCACACACACTGCATATCAAATCTGCCGCCTTTTCAAACAGTAACATATTTAAATGTTTCCCAGCTTGACCGTTGAAAGCAGACGATTGGTTGTCCAGCGGGAGGGGCGGGGCATTTACATACAATCGCCATCTTTGGTGTCACGGGTTTTCCCTATACATTTGTATTAAGGATTGAGGAAGTGGCATGTCTCTATATAAATGGTCTCTGCTACTAGTCTTGCCTTAGTATTAAAAATGCAAGACTTAAGAATATAAAATATAACGAATACAATAGAACATATAGAATCACTATTTTTGCATATCAGGGTTGTCAGCCCGTTCTCATCCCAAAGCGCCATATACAACGCTTTTGCAAAAGCATAAATATCCAACGCACATGGCACCCTTCAGTGCCAAATGAGACGTAAAAATAAATCGGGCAGAAGGCGCCTCCTAGTGGTCTAACCCTACCCCTACCCCGTACCTAAACTTAACCATAACCGAAGCGTCTCATTTGACGCTAAAGGGTGCCATGTGCATTGGATATTTACACTTTTGCAAAAGTGTCATATATGGTGCCTTGGGATGAGAATGCGTTGGGGTTGTACGTCGGGTTTTGAAGTACCCAGGTATATATTATAGTATTGTATTGCTTGGGGGGCATTTATTTCTACAATAATAATGGCAACATATTTAATAGGGTGCTTGTGGTGTTAAATTGAGTTTATAATTTCAAATATCTTTGATCAAACGGATTATTTCTGTTGGCCATTTAAAACTTCTATCGAAAAACAGCCGTACATTTTAGCTACTTGCATCTGACTTGCACTGAATGAAGTGAAGCGTCGCGTTGGGATTAGCGCTTGGCTAGCACTTCTGTGAACAAAAATCCTGCATTATTTGATTGGTCTCACAAACATTTGGACATTGACGAGCGCGTGTTTGAGTGCTGAAGCAGATCAGATGAGTCAGTTATCGTCATGATGGGAGAATATTGCAGCAAAAAATTAGAATATATATACATTCAGCCCGTTCTCATCCCAAAGCGCCATATACAACGCTTTTGCAATAGCGTAAATATCCAACGCACATGGCACCCTTTAGCGCCAAATGAGACGTAAAAATAAATCAGACAGAAGGCGCCTCCTCAGTGGTCTAACCCTACCCCTACCCCATACCTAAACTTAACCATAACCGAAGTGTCTCATTTGGCGCTACAGGGTGCCATGTGTGTTGGATATTTACGCTTTTGCAAAAGTTTCATATATGGCGCCTTGGGATGAGAATGCGTTGATACATTAGGGGTACGATGACTTGGTGTTTTTTATTCACGAGATTGGCTAGCAACTAGATGATGCGCATCAGAGGTAAGGGTATTTAGATGTGGGTATACACAATGCCGACTGAAAAAGAACTGGGTATACGGCGTACACCTGCGTATACCCTGCACTACGTCACTGTCTCAGGGGGATATGAGGGTGGAAAGCATGGTAATTCGAAAATGGTTTTCCACTAATACAAACCTGAATGCTAAAAGTATCTCTGAATGTTTGGTCTTACATCAAGAAATGCATGATGGTGGAAATGCTTTTCAAATGATTCCCTCCATTTTCAACCACATGGTAGCTGGAATGAATAATTGCTCTGATCTTCAGCATGGCTCAATCTACACGAGCTGGTAAAAAGCAGAAGGGAGATTGCACTTGCTGGTAAATTACAAAACAAGCTGCCGATTTGGGCTTCTGCTGCACGCTCTGCACTGGGTTTAATGAATGAGTGGCAGATGAAACTTGGATTGAGAACCCACAATTCATTCCATTTTACGCACTATTTTACATGCACAGATAGAAAACAGGGTAAAATCCAGTCCGAAAGAGAAAGATAGAAAACGCAGCAATCACTGTACAAAATAAATAAAAGTGATGCTTATAAATACCAAATCAAAGGTGAAATGATTTCTTTTATAGTCAGTGAGCTCGGGCCAACCAGCTGATGCTGAGCACCACAACAAGTATGCCGAACACACTCGTCTTATTTTCCACCCCAAAGGAACGGAGAGGAGAAGAATCATCTTCGAGGATCTGAGGGCTTTAAATCCTCTGTGTACTATAACAAAGACTCCTCTATTTTGGGAACCACAATCATTAATCTATCCGAAGATGTCCCTAGGGCATGAATGTGTTCAAAACAGACAGTAAAACTTAAAAGAATAAATTCTGTCATTGTTTACACACTCATGTCGTTCCAAAACCTCTCTGCTGTTATTTTATTTTCATGGAGCACAAAAACAGAAATGTTCAAAAGCCATTTTGTTTCATAAAAGTTCATAGTAAGCATGATTTTAAGGGGAAAAAATGTCATTAAAAGAAAATAAGTAGATAGGAAAATTTCAAATATATAGTGCACAAAAGATTATTTATACTTATTCATGGTGTTTGTTGTCATTTTTGGAGCTTGCCAGATGTCACCAATTTAAACATTTTTTACTTTTCACTTCAGAAAGTGCTACAGTAGAATATTTCACAAATAACACATTGAATCAAAAACGCTTTTTTTAAGAACAAATACCGACTGTAAAACATGCTCTAATAATCTTTGTTTTATTTATAACGTCTGATTTTTTTTCTCTTCTTTTTTACAGCACATTGACATGGACAAGAACTGCATGGATTATTTGATATTTTTCTGTTCCACAGAAGAAGAAAAATAAGCATACAGGTTTGGGATTCCACATAATTGGGTAAACTATGATAGGGAATTATACATGGGTGAATAATTTTAAATTTTTAGGATAAAAAAGGGAATTCTTAGGTATTGATACTTTAAAAATGCTCATCAAATATGTAGTGCCAGTGTACACAACAAGTCCTACCCTATCTCACGACCAATTCGTTACGAATTCGACGAATGATTAAATAGTGGCTAATTCGTACGACCTCACTCGTACGAATTCGTACGATTTGTCTAAACCCACGTGATGTGTATAGGGGCGGGTATAAGGGGTAGGTCATTTGTAGGAATTCATACGAATTGGCCAATTCGTAAAATGTGTGCGATTTAGCAAAATCGTACTAATTCGTACAAGTGAGGTTGTATGAATTGTTACGAATTAGCCACCTCGTACAATTCGTACAAATTCCCATGGCAAGTCACACAGCACAGAACAGAGTTTAGGTGTACCTTGAGATTTCTGCTCACACAGAGGAATCATCCTCCCTTTACAGCCACTCAGTGTTGTTGGCACACACACACAGGCTTGTTTATTGGGTTGGCTTCTCAAAGCTCAATGCTCTCAGTAGGTGGTTCAAAAGCCAGGGCCAGTGTCTCAAGGCTCTGATTCTGATGTTCTGTGTCCTATAAAACATTCATGCTTTGTGTAACGACACTGCTGTTACTTTAATAAATTTGTGGTGGAGTGGCAGAGGATTCAAAGTTTTGTAAAGGCTGGGAAGAAATTGCTGATTTTGCTAGTGTTTTATACCAAACTTTATTGGACATGAATTACATTATTATTAAGAGTTCAAATGTTTGGTTACACTTTATTTTGATAGTCACTTTAGACGTTTTACTAATTATAAGTAACTTTTCAACTACATGTCAACTAACTCTCATTAGAGTATTAGTATATTATAGTAGACTGTTAGGTTATGGTTAGGTGTTAGGCTTTGGGTTAGGAGAATAAGTTTACTTGTAGTCGCCAAGTTACTTATAGTCAGTTGAATGTCTGTTGGGGGACCAAAAAAATAAAGTGTTAGCAGATATTAAGCTGACAGTCTACTAATACTCTAATGATAGTTAGTTTACATGTAGTTGAACAGTTACTTATAGTTAGAAGAATGTCTAAAGTGGACTATCGAAATAAAGTGTTGCCAAATGTTTAACATTGAAATGTTTACAAAAACATTAAGCAGGTCTCCAAAGCTAAACCTAACTAACAAACTAAAATTATTCTGTCAATAGGGAATTCCGTACAAATATCACACATCAATAAGGATAAAGGGTAGGTTTAGTGGAATGAAAATTCAATTTGTTCGGTATAATACGCATTATTTATACAGAAAGTCCCTATAAAACTTGGAAAAACAATGTGTGTGTGCTTTTTGATTCTTTTTGCAGCTTAATATCCTTTGCTTTTCCTATATACTGCAGTGTGGACATTCAATTCAATTTGCACAATCTATCAACACTAATTTAAATGACTAATATCTCAAAGATTTATTTGCGGACACTTCAGACTAACCGCCATCTATTGACTTGAGAAACCTGCAGGGAACATTCAAAATGTATACACAATAAATACAACACTTGAGTATGAGTAATACATGTAAAATTTAAATATATATATTAACACTTGAACAATATGAGTATGATGTCTTAAGTACTTACCTTGATTTGTAAGTACTTTATTACACTATACTTACTGTAAAGTGTTTCCCAGATTGCTAAGGAATAGTCAGTGATTGTTCATCAGTTCACTGCCGGCCTGCTGCAGAAGAGCCATGGGTACTGAGAACTTAAAGGAGTAGTTCACTTTTAAAACAACTTTTGCTGATAATTTACTCACCCCCATGTCATCCAAGATATCCATGTCATTCTTTCTTCAGTTGAAACGAAATTAAGGTTTTTCATGAAAACATTCCAGGATTTTTCTCCATATAATGCACTTTACTGGTAACTAAACAGTTCAAGGTCCAAAAGACACTTTCAGTGCAAACTGTTCAAAGGGCTTTAAAAGATTCAAGATGATGAATAAGAGTCTTATCAAGCGAAAGATCGCTCATTTAAAAAATAAACAAAGTTTAAGTTTTATAAGCTCAAATGGTCACCTTGCTCTGTTCTGTGATGTGCGTTCATGACTCTCCTGTTTGAACTCATGCATCAAAATGAAAATCTTTTTCTGACTCAATTTGTTTATTTCGTTCGTTGAATGAACCAAACCACTCAAAAATATTCGTTCATTTTGATAAACGAGTTCGAACAGGAAGTCACGAACACGCATCACAGAACAGAGCAAGGTGACCATTTGAGCTTATAAAACTTAAACTTTATTTATTTCTTTTTTTAAATGAGCGATCGTTTTGCTTGATAAGACCCTTATTCATTGTCTGGAATCGTTTAATGCCTGTTCCTTTTTGGCTGTTATGATAGTCACTGTGTCAGATTATGTGATTTTGACTCCTAAAATCTTGTCGTGGACAAGACATCGTCAAACTACACGTTGCTTCCTGACCAGTCATCGCATGCCGTCTTTAACAGCACGCATGATGTCATTGAGAAGGCGAAACTAGTAACGAGTGATTTCCGGAAACTATCATCAAGAATCAACAATGGCCACGTTCCTGGATTTCTCGAAAAGGACAGGGCTGTCAATCCTCCAAAGAGAGCTTGAGGTAAAATATTTTTTTCTTATATATTTTTACTTTTAGTTTTAACGTTAGTGCCATCGTCTCTCTTTCGTTTCGCCATTTTTGAAAGTTGTGTACGGAAAAGCTTCTTTGCTCCTATTGGTCAACCTCATACATGTGACGAAACCGTCGTGGGACGACCGCTGAAAAAATTTTTTGTCGTGATGTGAAGCATCGCAGACGTGACGTAAGTTGTCGCCCACTATGACACACTATACGACATGATACGATTCGAATCTTGCGTCCGACGTCCGTTGTCATTTACGAATCCCACGACACCCTACGTCAAACGTATCGTGCCAAAATCAGGCTAAAATCATGTAATCTGAACCAGGCATAAAGCCCTTTGAACAGTTAGCACTGAAACGGTCTTTTGGACCTTGAACTGTTTGGTTACCAGTAAAGTCCATTATATATAGAAAAATCCTGGAATGTTTTCATTAAAAACCTTAATTTATTTTCGACTGAAGAAAGAAAGACATGGACATCTTGGATGACATGAGGGTAAATTATCAACAAAAGTTTTTTTTAGAAGCGAACCCCTCTTTTAAGCCCGGAACACACCAAGCCGACGCGGACGAACTAGCGCTGATTAAAGCCGACAGTGTTGTCACCTCTCGTCTGGGTAAAAAGCTGCACTTGTACACATACCGAGAGAACTACAGGCGACTGCTATAATGTGCATTCTGTGCCTGCGTGTAATGAACCAAGTGTGTATTTCTGCAGATATATTAGTCTATATTCGTCATTTAAAAAGGAGAACCGAGGCTGCCGGTTGCAGATACACATACCGTAAACAAAACAGCGCGTGCTTACCGTTTTGAATATCAATCTTACTAAACCCTTTCTTTATTCCACTCCGCTCATGCCAATATTGAAATATTCACCAATGGACACTCAGGTAAGATGACGTAATATAAGAACAGCCTTCTGTCTTTACCGTTTTGACTTCTTTGCTTGCTGTTTTGCCTAAATTCTTGTGAATCTTTCACTAAGCAGTCAATCAGAGTTCTCTCTTTCCCAGTCGACCGACTGGGATTCAGTGTTGGGGTAGTTACTCAAAAAAAAGTAATTAGTTACAAGTTACTTCTGTAAATTGTAATGAGATTGCTTTACTAGTTACTGCATTGGAAAAGTAACTTCACTACTTATTACTTTACTTTCCCGTTTCTTAATTTACCGTGTAGATACATAGACAAACATCATAGCCTATCATCACTTTTTGCCCTATCATCACTTTATTGTACAAATTTATACAAAATGGCATGAAAGAACAATATCCCTGTCAGCACAAATAAATATGCCGCACTGTAAAATTCACAAACAACAGGATAAAGGAGGCTATGATGGGGTCATTTTAAAATGGGGTTTAACACAGAAGTTTCAAAACACAGGCTTTGGGAGAATAAAACTCTTCTCCGGAGAACAAAACCAGCTTTTTATTCGACTCATGGCAATAAAAAACAAAACAAAAAATGAAGGTCAATGAAAAATAATCAAATAAAGGTTACTTTATCTCATAAAATTCTTAATCTTAATTTAAAATGCATTTTTCTAAACCTGGGGGATTAATGGTCGACAGGGGAAGCAAGTCTTCTACAATGAACCCTGCAACAATCCTGTTCATTTTGTTTTGTGTTATCCAAGACTTCCGAGCCTTGTTTATACTCGACGTGTCCGCACGAGCGTGAAGGTGCGCGTGATAAAAAGTGTGTCATTGTGGTGTGGGCAGTCGCGCAAGACCCCATTTCACTTGAAGTGCATGGTTGTGGCTTTTTTGTAACAGCGTAAGCGATGCCGCATCCGAGGATGAACGACAAAACCGAATCTTCATCGAGCATGTAGCCTACATCTCCGCAATGGCACCCAGTTTGCGCATCTAAATCAGTTATGTTTACAAAATGAGCCTAAGATCCATGTTTTATAAAATGACCACGAAAGTTTATGAAATGTTTTGTGAAATTGGAAAATAGAGATCGTTCATTTAGTTCTATACATGTTTTTTATCCACGTATTTTGTTCTCACAAGTAATAATCTTAGGGTTTACTAGAGTAGACAAATTATTTTTGTCCTTTCGAGCAATAAACTGAAAGTAACGTGAATATTGCCACTTGCCGAAACCCAGCTGTCTCCGTCTCCACTTCCCTCTCTCCTTCTCACCGGCAGCTGTCACTCAAAACGGTCTCTATGACAACGGTGCGCACACCACTAGATGGAACTTTCCACACAGGCAAACACGGCTTGGGTAATGCAGAAAAGCGCGTTCCTATTGTACAGTAAAGTAGTGTAGTAACCGATATTTTGAGTGTAATGCGTTACTTTAATTCGTTACCCAAACAAAGTAATATTGTTACTGTAATTCGTTAGTTTGGAACTCGTTACCCCCAACACGGCCGATTCAACATGTTCGAATCGGGCGAAATAAAGCCGACGAGGACTGATTTTCTGCCGACGACACGGAGCCGTGCGAAACAAACCGAGGAAACTTATTCGACCGACGGGCGAATGTCGGCTTGGTGTGTTCCGAGCTTTATAAAGCGCTTGCTTGCTAAATCATCCAGAATAAAGGTTTAGAGCGTTATTGTCTTTTGTGATCTTTCAGATTCTGCCCACCTTGCTGTAACCTGATCAGCATGTCTGATATGAGAAAATATTTTCATACTTGTCAAACCCAATAGAGCCATCATCGATGAGAGCTTTGAGTTGCCCGTTACCTAATCTAGTCACAATGAGAACATTAATCACTCCCTCTCTCAATAACTGTTATTTCCTTCTGTCATTCTCTCGCCTCTCACACCCATGATTAAGACAAACACGTATGGGCCTGTGGAAGAGTTTCTGAGAGCTTAACTTCTAAATGAAAGTGCAATTCTCTCGTCCGTATACCTATAGGGCTTCCTGAGACCCTGGGTGAAACTTCATGTGACAAAGAATAGGCACAAAAAAAGCAAATAGATAATAAAATAAAAATAATTATTGAATAAAATTATAATTTTATACGGACTACTTTTATGATGAATTGTTCTTTTTAAAAGCTTGATATCCATATGCTTTTCCTATATACTGCAGTGTGAACATTCAATACAGTTTGCAACATCCATCAACACTGATTTAAAGGAGTTCACTTTTAATAAAAAAACTTTTGCTGATAATTTACTCCCCCATGGCATCCAATGTCCATGTCTTTCGTTCTTCAGTTGAAAAGAAATTTGCTCTTGCTCTGTTCTGCGATGCACTTTGGTGAGTCTCCTGTTCAAACTTGTTTACCAAGAAGAATTAATCTTTTTTCGAGTCATTTTGTTCGTTGAATGAACGACATGACTCAAAAAGATTTGTTTATTTTGATGAACGAGTTCGAACATAGTCACGAACGCACATCACAGAACAGAACAAGGTAAGCATTTGTGCTTATAAAACTTAAACTATTTTATTTATTTTTTAAATGGCCGATCGTTTTGCTAGATAAGACCCTTATTCACCATCTGGTATCGTTTAAAACCCTTTGAAGCTGCACTGAAACTGTCATTTGGACCATTTGGCACCCAATAAAGTCCATTATATGGAGAAAAATCCTGGAATGTTTCTCAAAAACCTTAATTTCTTTTTGACTGAATAAAGAAAGATATGGACATCTTGGATGACATGGGGGTGAGTAAATTATCAGCAAAATTTTTTTTTAAAGTGTACTACTCCTTTAAATTACTACTATCTCAAAGATTTATGTACAACACTTACTTAAGTAAATTAATGAATGACACTTCAGATAAACTGTCATCCATTGACTTCAGAAACCAGCAGGGAACATTCAAAATGTATACTATATTAATATTATATTATTATACACACAACTGAACAAATATTCAACACATCGTCCAGGGATATTCCAAGAGGATCCATTTGTGTTCTAATCTGTTAAAGGATTTCTAATATACAAGTTGATGAGAAGATAATTCTGTAAATGTCAATCAAAATAAAACCTGCACAACTAAGCATGTGTTTCCAACATAATATTGAAGGACAAAAGGTATCTGGGGAGCTTTGTTCTACTATCTCAATTTAGTTACATATGTGATCATCTAAAACTAATTACCCACCCCCACCACCACCCCCAAATGACTGTCGTCAAAACACATGTAAACACTTACTCACATTTACTTACAATCTATAATCCATCAATAAAACTTACTAGCAGATGGTGCCACCATTGTGATTTCATAGGCTGTTTAGGAACTCAATTGCTTCCCATCTAAATTCATAGAAGGAGATTATGTGCGTAATCAAATGAGCAGCTCTAAATGAGTGTGTTTGTATGGCGTTTCAGAGATCTGAGATCTGGGTGAGTATGATGTGAGCTGTGAGGCCAAGCTGTGGCAGAGTAGAGACAATAAGCCCCTTGAGTCTTTTATTATGACAACATTATGACTGGCAACAAGTCATCATTTACATCCATGAGCAAATGGGCAGTGAAACAGGGAGAGAGAGAGATAGAGGACAGCAAAACTTGGCATGCAAAAAAATGTAAGCAAAAATCATGAGGGTAAGGGTGTACTCACACTAGGCATGGTTGCCTTGTACCGAGCCCGATTGATAAATCGAGCCTAGAACCTCTTCGATGCGGGCCAGGGACGATTAACGATCCGCACCCGGATGTG
Source organism: Hybognathus amarus (assembly GCA_030378365.1). Taxonomy (NCBI): domain Eukaryota; kingdom Metazoa; phylum Chordata; class Actinopteri; order Cypriniformes; family Leuciscidae; genus Hybognathus; species Hybognathus amarus. The sequence goes on from JAQIUQ010000614.1 coordinate 146,485, forward strand.
GTACGGGCGATCACACTACTTCAACAAACCAGACTTTGGGGGTCAAAACGTACTCGGGCATGGTTCAGATTGCCTAGTGTGAGCACTCCCTCAGGAAACAAGTGTTGAATATGTATGTATGTGTGTGTTTGGATACTATTTACGGCACTATATAGATATAAAGTTGCCACCATCAGCAGATGTTATTGGCAACCAACAGATGAAAGAGAGCCCATCTTCAGGCAGTGGTGGAAAGTAACTAATTACAAATACTTTCGTTACAGTACTTAAGTAGATTTTTTCATTTTTTCTACTTTCTTGAGTATAATTAAATTATGGTACTTTTACTCTTACTTGAGTAAAATAAAAATAAAATATTCAACTTCTCTACATTTATATTTCATAAAAAGTACAAAGTACTTTGACAAAGGTGCTGACGGAGCAACAGGGCAAGCTGACGTTTGACAGACAATTCAAACTCCTGCGGTGGAGCACTGCGCTTCAGCCAATAACAGACAGATCTGAAGCCCTTCAGCCAATGACAGACAGGTCTGACTCGGGTGCAAAACCAATCAAAATCTCTAGTTAGGCTGGGGCGGGGCGTTCAAACCGCGTTTGACATTCAATCATTATCACTGACGCTCGTGTTTTGAATCAGTAGCGCTAACGTTTCAATATTTCAGTGAATGTAAGTGAGTATTCTGCTCATATTTAATTATGGCAACTACTGAAATCGGTCATACCATTGATAATACCAGAGCACTGAGCAGTTGCAGTAAATAAAAAAGCTCGGCTCATAACATGGACGTGGTTTGCATGGACGGAGCAAGAACAATGTAAGTGTCTAAAATACATGCACACAGTTCAAATTAATTGTAAAGCTTGCCCTGTTTAACAATACAGTTAAACTAAATATACGAAGCAAACTTTGTACAAAGCTGAAAAAAGTGAAATTAGATTTATTGCATGATTTAGCTGTCAGTCAGATGCATATAAAAGTGTAGTTCATTCCCATAGCAACAGTGGGCTCCCAGCACATTTTCGGTAGGCTACAACGAAAAAAAAAAGATAATTTAATTTAACATTTTAACCATACCCCATTATTTTTAATTTTTTTTTTTTTACAGGAAATGTTTTATTCATACTGTTTTATTGTTTTTCATACCTTTTTCATCTGACCTCTCCATTAACTTTATTTGCTTCCAATTATGAATGATTCAAATCCAAACATTCAAATGATCTTACCTGGACTTACTTTTCAAAATCAGTAATAAAAAATTGTTCTTGACAACAGAGAAAGCTAGAAGTCTATATGTGGAGCACTTTTATCATTGATGGATGCACTTTTTTGGGCTTCAAATATTCTCCAGTCATTCACTGCCATTATAAAGTTTGGAAGAACCAGGCCATTTTTTAATATAGCCTAACTTGAGGGAGTGTAAATCGTGGGCTAATTTTCATTTTTGGGTGAACTATTTCCAGACATACATTATTCTTTTGAAAATACCTGATAGTTTGATGAACACAGATATATTATAGCTATAATGTGTTTGTCTTCATGTTTCATCAGTCAAAACATCACTATTTGCATGTTATTATATCCATATAAAGCATTTCCTGAAATGTGTAAGTTTAATACTTCAATGCATCAGTACTGGGCCTTCAGTATGAATGAAATAGATGACATGAGAGTTTTTAGCACTCCATTTCGCTATCATCTCCCCATTTTGGGTAAAAATAGAAAAATACTAAAGTACTTTGTAACGTAGTTACTTGAGTAGTTTTTAAGCGAACTACTTATTTACTCTTACTTGAGTCATATTATATTTCAGTACTTCTACTTGTACTCAAGTAAATTATTACTTAAGTAGCAATACTTTTACTTAAGTACAATTTGTCAGTACTCTTTCCACCACTGTCTTCAGGTCCTATGCATCTTCGGTGTTTCCGACTTTTAAACACAAGAATGTACTGTATGAATGTGGACAAAATTGAAAACATATACATCACACCTGAGAGAGAGAGCAGGGATTCTTAGTCTTTCAAGTGACCAGAGAAAGAGGAAAGAGATTGACCACAGTTGTAGGTGCCCTTACATTTGTGCTGAAATATTATCTCCACGCCTGGCTGCGACATCCGCTTAAAAATACAACAACACCACAAGCCAGTCTTCCCTCAGAGTTGATTAATATTGATTCTGTGTTTGCACAAGCATGTGGGTCTCTTCAGGTGGAACCAAATTACTCTGAAGTGCTCCAGCACTGCTCAGCTCCTTTAGGAACACAGCAGAGCATTAGTGGTCTGCTTGCGAGAATAAAAACAAAATTAAAGAAAATAAACAGGATTTAATGGGGAAGCTGCAGAGGGAATCAGGTTCATGGCTGTTGATTGGGTGAGTCTTAAAGACACTTTTATATTAAAGTGTTGGGTGCAGACCTGCTAATGTAAACTCCGGTACAGCTCGCATTTGCCTTCAGAGAACATCACATGCTTTTTACATCACTTGCAATGTGTTTATGCCAAACAAATTGCTTAAAAGGTCCATCTAAAGCTATAAATACTCAGTGACACAGTAAAGCAGGCTTGCTCTCCTTCTGATTAGTGATGTCTGGCTCACAAATGAACAAGTTCACCAGATTAGACTGAACTCATGTCAGCACGGAGTTCAGACTTATTGATAAGTCGGATAGAATAAATTGTATGCATATTTGGCACACTGTCCAGAGGAGAGGGCTCTGGGCTCGAAACCAGAGTAGACCTACTACCGTATTCTGGCTGTTGAAGGAACAAGCCAAGAGTGAGGAGTAGTGGTGGTGGAGGGATGCTGAAAAACTGTCGATTATTTGAACATGCTCTTCCGGGACTTTGTTAAATAAAACATCATTTAAAAATCACTTTCGGACATGCCTGACAGTGCACTCTGACTCTGAGCCAATATCAAAGAGTATATGATCGTGTTATGTAGCGTGGCCACATAAGGGTTGTATAGTTACAAGCATGCTGTGAAGTATTTTAATTATTATTATAAAGACAGCTGGTATTGTATAACTATTATAAATGTGTTTATTGCCAGTATTTGTGTTTTGAGCTCCTGTTTTACTCACGCGAGTGTTGACGTCAGTCGAATCAGGAAGATGATTTTAATTTCTGGTTAAAAGGAGCCGGCATACGAGTATTCGGTAGAATAACCCTGTGGAACCTGTAAATGTCCAAAATTATCAAACAGATTTGGATTTTTCTGTAAGCCCATTTGTGACCAAGTGTAATCCAATTGCAGAAATAACATCACTGATAGGTGATGGTGATTTGGAAAGAGCTGTAACTAATTGTTTTCTGAGGCGAGATGCAAACTGGGAAATAAATAGCACTCCCACTGGCCTGGGAAAACCCAGAAACTTCCGGCAAATTTAGATTTGCTCTGAAAGTTAGTCTGGCAAAGAGCTCATTCAAGCCCATTTCCAATCCGTCGAAATCGTCGGCACCAATCAGGGGTGCATTTCCCAAAAGCATCGTTAGCCAACTATGATCACAAGTTCCGTTGCAAACACTCGCAAACAGCATCGCAAAGTTGTGTGGTTTGAACGACAGCTCTCGAACCTCTGGTTAGAGGCATCGTTTCTATATTGCAACACATTTGGAAGTAACAAATCCTTATCTTGAGCAAAATAAGCAAGCTGACATTCAGTACAACCGGTGCCTTTTATTTAGAATACATACAAATGTACTTTACGTCTTTTAGTTTTTCAAAAGATTTGAAGTAACGTGTTTGAAGAGTGCGCATGTGCGAACGTGCTCTACTATGTAAGAACGAGCCAAATATTGAGTCTGGTAATAAAGCAAAATAAAGAACAATTAGAAATAGTCCCCAGATGACATGTCTGTAATTTATATAAAACAAATCTAGCATTAATTGGATCTCAAACAGTTTCATTAAAAGTAGTTATTACTCCACCATGTACGAAACCAACGTGGAACGATACTTTGCGACAATGGGTTTCGGGAAACAGCTACTAGCTAGTCGTGAGCTAGTTGATTTCACCAACGATGCACCGTACTATAGTAGTGTGAAGCAGTGAACTATGTCATTGCATGGGAAACACACCTCAGAAACGTTAGAGCGGGCTTTACACAATGACGACAGCACTGGGATTTTGAAGCATATTTTGTAGCCTACATTACAAAGATGGATGCCGCCATCGAACATCACTCGTTCCGAATCAGCAATCGCGTCTGTTTTAAGCGATTTGAATGTTTCCTTTTTGTTAAAAACCGAGCTAAGAACAACACTCTGGATGTTTCTCCTCCGTCCGTTGGTGACGCCCCTCTGGAAATGATTTGTCTATGACGCTTTGCCAAACCATAACTCAGTTACAACTGAGAATGGTCTGGTTTTAACCAGGCTACACTCCCACACTTACTTACAAACCTGCTCACCTGATTCCTCCCAATTTTCCACTTGCCATCAACCTATGACCCCATCTCACATATATAGAGAGGAAATTCCCACTCTTTCATCTCTCAATAATACTTATAACATTCAACATCCTGTGAATGCTCAGCCCCCTAATGTGCTTACCTCCTCATTAGAGGCAGGTACATCTTCATTCTGTGCTTGACCTCCTATTCGCGTCAAGTTTCCCTCTTTCAATGATTCACGTGAGACAGCAGAAGTGCTCAACTTCATTGAGCAATGTGAAAACTTCCAGGAGATTCAGCCACTTCCTAGTGCCGAACTAATGGGAACATTGAGCATGGTGCTGAAAGGACCCACCCTGAGCTGGTGGAAGGCGGATAAGATCAAGGTAGCAGATTGAAGATCATTCAAAAAGGCATTTATGGCTGTTTTTCTTTCAGATGATTGCCTCTCAGAAGTAGAGGAAAAGCTGAGGACGATGGTTCAGCAGCCACGGCAACGCCTAAGGGATTTTGTCTATGATTACCAGGCCCTATGTCTGAAATAGAAGCCAGGGATCTCTGAGCAAGAATTAGTAAATAGGATTCTGAACAACATCAACCCCAGGGTCACCGGGTGTATGCGGGGAACAGTTAACTCCGTTGAGCAGCTGGTGAAGGTTGGATCTATGGTGGAAAAAGACCACATGGGAGCCAAGGACTACTGGCAAAGAGCAGCAAAGAGAAGACCAACAAGAAATCTATTGAACATACCTTCAACAAAAATCTTTCCGGAGTTACACTGGCTCAACCCCATTCAGTATCATCTCTCCTGGTGGTGCCGATAAGAATGAACGGCAAAGAGGTGAAGGCAGTTTTAGACACTGGTAGTTTTCTTACACTTTAATGCAAGAAAACCTGTGGAAACAGTTGAGAGGTGAGAGTCCATTACTTGTTACCTCTAGCCCACAGAGGTTTGTTATGGCAGACAGAACGATTCAGTGACTTGCAAAGGATTAGGTTCCAATGGCATAACCAAGAATGCCACATATGTGGACACATATATACTAAAAGACACTCACTTGGCCTTTCCACTCATAGCCGTGTTGGATTTCCTGAGGGGCACGGCACCGGGAAGTGGAAATAAGAAGGTTTGGGTTAAGGATACACCTATTATCCTTTCTTGACATCACAGATTCCGTATGGTCAAGATCCTTCTCTTAAGGCTCCCAAGTTGAATTTATACTATGCCTTACCCTCAACTGGTTCACTTTCCGAGCTCATGTCTGTTTCACCTGAGACTAGCGAGTGGGACTCGGACAATCAGCAAGAATTAAAGAAATTGATTTCAACCTGGCCATCCACAACATCAACCACCCGGGGAAAGACTTCAATAGTAAAACACAAAATCATCTTATCTGATGACCTACCCCTCAAGTCACAGGCTATTAGAGTTTCTCCTCTATAGAAGCAGGTCATTGAGGAACAAGTAGATCAGATGCTGTGAAATCCAAACACAGAACCAAAACCAAACTAGGCCGAGGTGCTGGGATCCATTAACCATGCCCGCATATGAAACAAGGTACACAGATAAGACAAAACAGGAGTGTCAGAGCTCCGTCACAAAACAACGAAATAGACTAGACAGAAGTGACAGAACCCTGACAGTGAAATACCACGTTCAACTGAGCACTACTATTTCACTAATCAGAGTTTCTTGGTAGTGAATAGTAGTTACTCATTTTAATAGTGCGTTACTCATTTGTTCCTATGTAGTTTTTCACTAATGATGGAACAGTATTCTAATGCATTGCCAACATATTTCTTTTTTAATTGATTGGATTGTTTTTATAAAATTTCTAATTTAATTTAGATTGAGCTCAGTCAGATCAAACGAGGCGTTTATGCTTATGCTTTTCAATATGATTGAGTGATCATACACTGCTGGCTAATTTAGGTGCATGTAAATACTGACTGTGGTTCAGACCCAGTGTGAAAAGAGACCTGCTGAGTGAAAGGGAAGGTGGTAAAATCAAAAGTTTATTCAGACAAGCAATCAAACCAGGTGTGAAACCAACTTAAATCTCATAGAAACCCCTACCCTGAAATTATTGTTATTTTTTTTTCGAAATTGGCTCCAATATGCTTTTTTACATAACTGAATGTTCTGCTCTGAGCCCTGTGCAAGCTGTTTACAGAGATGGCCTGCAGCAAATTACCCATCATGCTTGCCGACTGTGAATAATTTATTCACCTTCTGTGAAGTATTGCGGAGGGAGACCTCTTCGTTTCCCAGTCATACTTTTAGCTCTAATTTGGGCTCTAATTAATTATTCCTCCCATTAAATACGTGATTGTGAGTTTTTCATGATGATAATTTCCCAGAAACTGGGAATTCTGAGCTATCAAAAGCCATTGCTGCCCACTGGTGATTTACCACATAGATTCCTCACCCTACGATTTAAGCATGATTGCAGCAGTTGAGGTCAGCCAGACTATAGAAATGCTAATGAGCTCATAATAAACATCCGATATGGACTGGTTGGCCCATTTTGTTTCATGTCTCATACCACTGAGGAAAACTAATGAGGAGGAACTGGAATGCTGAGGTGTATTCCCCGGTGTAAGTTGTTCATGTGCTACTACTTTATTTTCTTTGAAATAAATAACCACACATTACTCATGCATGTAACACAAATTATGAATTTTTGAATTTTGATGTGACCTCTAGCTGAGAAACTCATGGCCGTCCATAAACTGACCTCCCACTACAGCCAGAAAGAAATAAGAGTTAATTTGCAAATCACAATGTAATTATGACACTTCCATCTCTGGAAAGATATCACCTTCAGGACACTTCAATTCGCATCTTGCCCTCACGAAATTGAATGCTGTCAATGGCCCTCGGACATGCATCGTATGGGTGGTTCTGAAAAAGGTTGGAGGCCCATGCTTGCACAAGACAATTAAGCAGGGGGTGTAACGTTTCAGTTACAGCCAAAGATCGGCAATGAATACAACGATCAGAGAGAATTCAGTTGTAAAAGCAGCATGGTGCTCCTTTGGCTGGCCTGATTTGCACTTGTGAGATGAAGCCCAAAGATGCAAAGTTCTCCAGGTATGACAGAGGGATGAAGTGAAGAAAGATGGCCCAACAGCTGCTCTTTGAAATGCTGAAATGCCTCCAGCATTTCCAGAGTCCAGCAGAAAGATACTGAAAGACAGACAGCAGGAAAATAAGAAGGCTTTGATCTCTGTGGCATGGCCGAAGTAGTCTTTTCTTGGAAATGTGGTTGATGTGTGTAAGTATTATATGATGAAATACTTGGTTCCACATCTAAATTTTGATTGGATGAGTTGTGTTTAAAATGCACATTTCATTTTAATGTGCTAAGATGCTGGTGCTTGGCAACAGTAAATTACCTACATTAGTAGGTGTGAGAATTGTTTGTTATAGCTTATTTCTTGCGAATAAAAAAAAGCATGACTGTCACTGCTAAACACCTATAAGTATTGTGGTATTCAACCATGTTTCTCACTTAATCCAACTAATAAAGATCGGGATTATAGAACATCTAGAGTCTCCCACTGGTATTCAGAATCGAGTTTCAATTTACAGTAACTTTATTTTAAAGGAAGACTATGTTGTTTTTCCACCTTCATGATATATTTCAAAGACCCTTGTGATGGTACATCGACTTAAAATATAGGTTAAATGACACATCTGCCATAGCCTGACATGGTCTGTATCGCTTTAACTATAACTTCAGGTTTTGGGTAGTAACCGATTCGCAAAAAGAACTACAAAATCCGAAGTCCGTGAAGTCTTCCTCGAAGTCTGTGGCCATTGATTTAACACAGTCTCTCATCCCAAGAAGTCATATAACTGACGTCTTGGGATGTCTTTTGACCATACATCAATATCCTTCTTTTTAGGGAACCCTTAAACGTCGGTTATATGACGATCCTCGGACGTCATAAAACTGACACTTTACCTTTAACGTCAGTTAGGTTTAGGGGTAGGTTTAGGTCTGGGGTAGAGTTAGGATCCGATAACATCATCTAACCGAGGTTTAAGGGTACCTAAAAAGGTGGATATTGACGTAGACGTCCCAAGACGTCAGTATATATGACGTCTTGGGACGTCTACGTCAATATCCACCTTTTTAGACTGCACTGATTAATTACAAAGCCGCTGCTGGATAAACAGCGAGCGTGCAAGAGTAGGCTGCGGTAGGCTAAATTATTTACAACAGCAGTAATGGACAATTCCCCTTCTAACCTGCAGGGTTAGAATCTTTGGTGTTGCTTTAATGTTCCCTTTTGAACAATCTGTTGATTATAGCCCCTTTAACACAGCAATCTCGGTAAATTACCGTAAAAATACCCAACACATTCTCATCCTTTGGCGTCATATAGCGATGCAGCTTTGGAAAAATTGGAATTTTGTTGTAAATCTAAACTTGACAAAAACTGTAAACAAATCGATTTGGGTTGATTGGAATGTTTTTCCAAGATCAACAAATATGTTGATTTAGGAATACATTGCGCTTGGTGAAATCATGTTCACCAGCCTACTTAGCCCCTGGTTCCGCAATCACAACAGAGTAATTCCAATTTTTATGATTTCAAGTATTTTAACATTTTTTTTCTCATGTGATTTTCATGAGTTGCACGGCAGAGGCCAAGCACAAAGCACAGATGTTTTTTCATGAGCTACACTAACAGATTCAAATGCATTTTGGTTCTTTAAAAATAAGCAGAGCAAATTTTAATCACTGCTTTTTAAATAGTACAGTTTTCTCCTGCACAGCAATAACTTACTGTAGAAAAAAAAACGAAAAAAAAAACAATAACAACAAAACAAGCTAAATAATTGAACAAACATTGTAAGCTTTTGCTTTGCCAGAATTTCTTAGTTATACCTAAGAGACAAACTTTAATAGAATAAAACCATAAAAAGTTGAAAGCGGGGGCTGTGTTGTAGGCAATCATGCAAAATTACTTTCATTTTCTGGATCATTTGATGGCCGTGGAGTTGTGTTGGGACGAAGTTACTCTCACTCTCTGTACAACCCCAAATCTGCCCTCTTCCCCTCATTTCTGCACTGCGCTTTGGGGAAAATGTCTGATTTATCTACACAGTGCAGACTATGCTCTTCTGGGGCAATAATTAATCCCTCATTTATGAAAAATAAAAGCTGGTTGCTGATAAGCCAGTATGGTCAGGGACTCATTTCTCTCTAACCTCTGCATCGGGACCCTCAGGGCTGCTTGATTCGACTCAAACAACCACCGCACGCAGCCAAACCATCGGTATCTGTCACCGAAGGGCAGGAGCATTTAGCTTTCTTCTCTGTGCTCCTGAACCAGCTATAAAGACGCAGCCCGGTGGAAATGAAGTATTGCATCAGTATTACAAACTCCATTTATTCCGTATTGAGTTCTCATCAATGAGTTATTAGCCTTCCACACATTTTCACAATGCAGTTATAGTGAAATAAACCGCAGTATGAAGGCATGCTCTTAGAAGAAAAAGTTCTATAACCTTAAAGGGTTCTGTCAGGCACTTCATATGTTGAACTGTTTTTTATGAATTTAGTATAATTAATTTAGTTTTAATACATTTTATTTGTAATAAAATTGTATGAATTAAACAGCTTGTACTTTATCACTAGAAAAAAACGAAAAGAGACTGAAAAGGATAGAAAAGTATTATGCAATCAATGAAGACATTTATATAGAACTTATATATACATCCCAGTATATATACCAGCTATCTTACACACCAAGAACATCGATCTATTCAAACTTTGAACTATTTTACGTTTTTAAACAAGACTTTAAGTTGGCATTAAGACAATATAGGTAATTAAAGGCACAATATGTCGTTTTTTTGTGACAAGATGGCGCATTTACAACAATAACAACGGCGGAGGTTGATGACGCAGTGATGAGCTGAATGATGGGACTTGCTGTCAAGCTGATGGATCTAATAATGTTTATGGATTAGTGAAAACATTCATGTTTTTAAACTTTACAGTGGTATGAAGCAGGTCGCGATTGCTAAAGAGACGGATATAAAGGAATAAGGACATTTAATTCTACCGAACTTCCCGCAAGAGCTGGATTACTCACACAGGTCAGTTTATTAGACAAATTAAACTTGTGAGGTAACGCAGCACTGCTTCACCTGGTCTAACATTACACTGTCACACTAAACATTTAAATGTGTGTTGAAAGTTATAATGTTATACCACGTGTTAGTTTGTTTGCTATGCGAAACTAGCAGTAAGCGAGATTAACATTATAACATACTGACCATATTCTAACATTTCATTATGTTGAGCTAACGTTATAACATAGATTTGTTTTATGTACATTTGCCCGCCTGTCTAATAAAGCTGTCAAGTCGTGACTCGTCAAGCTCTGTCAAGTTCAAGTTAGTCGCGAACATGGAGCTCTCGGCATCTCAAAAACGTCACGCTGATATTGATCGTCATTTTAGTTCTCCTTGTTTGTCCTAAAGTCTGCTTTTCATGGTCTATGTTTGAAAGAGACAAGAACAGCGTGCCGCTAAATGTCTTTCGCCATGGTTACGTCATGCTATGGCAGTATCAATGGAAACGAGGATAGCGAGGATATTGAGTCAATGGCAGGCGACATTTTATTCCAGGAGAGCCACTTATTTAAAATTGGAATTTCTCTGAAATAAAAAAATCTTTGGAGACTTTTGGGATATTGTAAGTACACAACTGCAGGAAATATATCACACTGTGCAAGTGATTTTTGGATATTTAATAACAAAATTCTGCCGCCATCTACTCTCCGCCAACTGACCACATTACAACAAGCATGCTAGCCAGACATGGTTTAAACTTTGTTGGTTGGAAAATCAAGTTGAAGATGAAAAAAGTACTAAGTAGAATGTTCTCTCACTATTCGTGATTTCTAACACACACTCACGAAAGGTTGATGCTCTCTGTATGTTTTTCTGTCATCTTCGGTGCATTCGTGCCTTAGGATCATGCCAGGATTAACATAGTTTTGTGCCCTAGGGTGACCACAGTTTGAGTGCCCTGAGTGTCCTGAGTGAGTGAGATTTGGTGTACGCACTTTTGATAAATGAGGGCCAATGTGTAAACAATTGAAATTCAGTATTTCTATGAAGACAATAGATGTACATGAACTTACAGCTAAAGTAAAGGCTCACCACAAATACTGCAGGGAATTCAATAAATCCATTACAAGAAGCGCGCGTAGACGTCTGTGGGATGGAGACGGAGACAAATATGAAATATCCCTGCCATGTGCGTCTGAGCATGATCGATCTATCAACTCGTTAATCGTTACCTAGCAGCTAATGCAATCAAAATGAAAGTGAAACGAAAATACACTACTCATATAGGCCTGTGATTAAGGCCGTGGAGCAGCAGCAGCGACCCGAACCACTGACAGTAATAAAGCCCCGAACTTGCCAGTCGCGGGCCGATCTCGCTCACGCGACACTGTTACTTAGAGATCCAGTTAAGAAATCAATTGAACTCGGCTCTGAATTTTAACATCATTCATCACAACGAGATCCAGTGAGAAACATTCCGATTCCGCGCAGAGTTCTGTTATAAACCCTAGATATCAGATCAAACAGCGCTGACGTGGAAACCAGGAGAAACACTTATAGAAGGATTTCAGTCCACAGATCAGGTACATTATGAATCGTGGCAATGTGCCATGTTTTTCTTTTTTAGTTTTCGCTTAGCTCAACCGCTTAACTGACGCCTGTCCATTTTGAATTATTGACTAATTGAGCGGCAGTGTGTCATGTGGAATGGACCAAGATCAGGGGAGGGGGGCACTTACCAACTTATATTTTTTATATTTCTTTATATTTTCTATATATCGCACTTATATTTCTTTATTTTTAAATGCATACGTATTAAATATATATGTATCAAACATATCACTATACAGTTAATACATATACATTTATAAAAATATGACAAATATTTTAAAGGTCTAGTCATTGTTTTAATGATTTGGTGCCCCCCATTGGCTGGTGCCCCTGGGCACTCGCCCAGTGTCGCATATGGATAATACGGCCCTGCTTAGGATGTACAGAGATGTGCGATACCGCTAGATTTGGTATCGATCTGATACCAAGTAAATACAGGGCCATTATCGCCGATACCGATACCAATACCAATACCAATACTTTAAAATGAAGGTGGATGTGTCTTCAACCTAAATCTAAATGAATTTTCATGACTTTTAATTTGTTTTTGTGATTTGCATTTTGGGTTAGTAATCAGTTAAAATCAGTACTACAAAAGCTTTTGTCTTAAATAAACAAAGTCACAAGTTCTCCGTCTCGGACTGTGCTGCTGTAGACTAGAAATGCGCGGCTCTGCTCTGTGACAGCAGCAGCATTTTGACAAACACGTTCAGGTCGCAAAACGAGAGAAACTGAAACTTAAGTATCGATATTTTCACGTTGGTAACAATATTAGTATCGATCTGCCCACCTCATTACTCAAGCTTATTTTGTCCATTGGATTAAAAGATCGGAAGCAAAAAAAAAAAAAAAAAAAAAAAACAACAATAGATTTACCTGATCATGTATAGACCCTCCCCTTGAAGAAATCAGTGGTTGAAAGTAGACAAAAAAGACGGATTAAAACACCAGGTTTAAACGGGTTTGTGTCTCCCTCGTCCACTTGAGATCCGATCGAACAAAAAACATGTTAATACTGTGTAAACAGGGCTTTAGTTCCTATGATTTTATTGACTTTAATTTATTTTTCTGTTGGATGGCAAATGGCCAATTTTCATGATAAAAGTGTATTTTTTTTTATTTTATTTCACTAGACTTTACAAGACTTCACTTTACTTTCCCACTTGTCATGCTTGTTTGGAACTAGCTGTTTCATTATTTTTTTCACTTTCCATTGTATTTTTTTTTCTTTTTATTTTATTGCAGTCAACTTATTTTCAACAATTTTTTGTCTGTTCCTCACACCAAGGTATGGCTTCATAAACCCTGGAATATTATGCATTAATCATATTGACAGCTACTACTGTTTTAGTCTCGCCCCACATTCATTAAAGTTGTTTGGAAAAGAGCAATTTTCCCAATTTTTCAACTTTTACTTTTAAAAATCAGTAAAATCATGATTTAAAATTACATTCCTATTGAACATCAAATATATTAAAATATATTTGAAATGCATTTATTTTATATGAATCATATTACAAATACATTATTGTATACTCTGCAATTAGTCTACTTAAGAATCCTAAATTTGTACTTGATGTACTTTAGTTATCCGGAACTAGTGCTAAAGTCCAACTAAAGATTTGATTGTGCTAAGAGGTCACTATTGCAAAGCATACTTTAGGTACACTTTAAAATTTTGCATTTAAAGACTCATATCATACTATCCTTGCTAATAGTGATATTACACACATTTTAGGCTTAATATCAAGAAATGTGAATTGTTCAATAAAGAAGTGCTCCAAATAAAGTTTAATTACCAGCAGGTCTCAAGTGATAGCATGTTAGTAGATTTGTAGCATGCTTAGTATGAAATAAATGCATTATAAATACATTTTGGTATACGGATTATAAAATAATGTTCATTTTTGGGTTAACTGTTCCTTTAACTTCAGATTTGGCTTGTCACACCTCATCAGCCCAGTTTGCTACTATACTCCTCCTCTCTTTTCTGCTCCTGTCAGGAGCCTGGCTGCAGGGTGGCGATCAAAAGGATGGGTTGACATGGACTCAAAGGAAGGTGGTTGTTCTGTCACATCAGATAGTCAGTTACATTAAATGTTCAGCTCTCAAGTCAGTGGACACACGGTCCAGGTATGAAAGACTCTCACATCCCCAGCCAAGCGTCGGCTCCAACACGAACACTATTTCAGTGGAACAGGGTCGGCTGAAGGTGCGTGTGCACATTTCTCACCACCTCACTCTTGTCCACTGGCACATGCTATCAGGGTTAGCAAAGACCAGCTCAAGCAGAGAAGCTTCATCCTCTGATAATGTGCGTTTAATAAGTATTAGATTGGATGGCAGATGAATATGGTCTCAGCACTGCAAGAATGACAGTTTGACTTTTCATACCACTGATGCGTGAGTTGACAGCCCGCATGTATTAGCTAATGGCGCGGTTCCACTGCATCTGTTAGCGATGGTTCAGTGAGCTCACAATTATCAGATGCCATGGATCACTGCAGGGGCCCATTACAAACAAGTATGTATGTGTGTGTGTGTGTGTGTGTATGCATGTGTAACTGCTTTGTGGAACGCAGGGTCAGTGTCTCTCGAGAGGCGTTTTCTCAGAAACAATCTCATTGGTTTGGCTTTGGATGCTTCATGTTTAGGAAAAGCTTCCACCATATTTGAAACACCAATAAAGGAAACAAATGTTGGGCTTGTCATTTCCCATGTTTTCACAGTCTTGTTGACCCTGGTAAATCACTGTATGTGCAAACAGGATTACCTAAAAACAGATAGCATTAATTTTCTGCTGAATTGGACAGGAGAGCGTTATTGAGTAAAACCCGAAGTGACAATATCCATGGCACATAATCTCTTAAAGCTCTAACACATGCAATGTATTCTAAAGACGAATATTGCCAACTGTTTTTACATTTTGTATCTCAAAGGATTAATGTTCTGGCAAACATACAAAATGTGAGCTGTACTATAGATAGTTTAAAAACAACCTTGTAGCCTATAGAATGATTTTATATTTTAATATGAAGGGAATTAATATAGTATAATTAAAAAAAATAATTATAAATGTTCATTTTATTGACAATAGGGGAAGAACCATTTCCCAGAATGCTGTAATTTTCTCCATATATGTATTGTTTTCAAGTTCAGTTTCAGATGATGAAAAAGGTTCAAACTAGTTTCCACTAACAAAAGGTTTTTTAATAAAACAAACTCAGGTAATCCAATTTCAGGAAGGCAACGCAACAGTGTGTGAAACACAAACAATATCAGACAACTGAATGAAAGGAGGAATCACACAGGGTGATTGAACTCAAATGATGAACAGTTGGTGACACATTAATCAAAAAACATAGTTGGAGCTATAAAACCATAAATGAGGAGTGGGAAACTGGAACAAAGGGAAACAGATGACTCATAAAAACTAACTAGAAAGTTCATAAATATGAAACAAAAACAGGCAGTTTGTGACAATTATGATCAGTAGTTTGACTGTTCATTAATAATTAATAAGGGATCGCTTTATTTCGGTCCACTTTAGACATTCTACTAACTATAAGTAACTTTTCAACTACATGTCAACAAACTCTCATTAGAGTATTAGTAGACTGTCAGCTTTAAATCTGCTAACACTTTATTTTGTTGGTCCCCCAACAGACAGTCAACTGACTATAAGAAACTTGGCGACTACAAGTAAACTTATTCTCCTAACCCAAAGCCTAACACCTAACCATAACCCGACAGTCTACTATAATATACTAATACTCTAATGAGAGTTAGCGGACACGTAGTTGAAAAGTTACTTATAATTAGTAGAACGTCTAAAGTGACTATCGAAAATAAAGTGTAATCATTAATAATTCACATATTAAATGATTGTACTTAGGAGGGAAAGTATGTTTTATAGTAAGTGTAGTCAACCTTGATAACCAAAAGGAATCCAGGGCACATTTAATTCCAAATTGTTTATGAATTCAGCCACAAAATACCACTTGTTCAATAATGCGTAAACTGTTGGAGTGCTCCAAACAGAAAGCAGATTGCTATAGACTTTGTGAAGTTTGTTTATGCTGAGATAAAATGCAGATATTTAAGTTCAATTACAGATTTAATTCCTCTGTAGCACTTTATTTCGATGGCCCACTTTAGACTTTCTACTTACTATACGTAACTTTGCAACTACATGTCAACTAACAGTCATAAGTCCAACATGTTCACGGATCAACATCCCAATCAGCCAACCTGAGGTGCGTTTCCTGGAAAGCATCATTAACCAACTATGATTGCAAGTTCCGTCGTTATCAGCATAGTTCAACGAGTCGGTGTTTCCCGAACAATCGTTCCAACGAACATTCACAAACAGTATTGCAAAGTTGTGTGGTTTGAAGGACAGCTCTCGACCTATGGTTAGAGACATACTTCCTATATTTCATCACATTTGGACATAATAAATCCTTATCTTGAGCAAAATCACAGTCGCGATTAGCTAGTGGATTTCTCCATCGATGCATCGTACTGGTAGTGAAACAGCGAACTACCTGCCCGTTCTCATCCTTTAGCGTCACAAAAAAACGCAAAAACGAACAAAATTTACATCTAACCCTACCCTTAACGTCTCCTAAAATCAGAGGGAATGATAGGTGAATAACACTGATGTAGAAACACCTAACCCTGATTGTAAGCCAAAACTAGACATAAACTTCGGAATTGTACGTTTCCTGTACAACTATGTAGTTCCAACGCATTCTCACCATTTAGTGTCATATAGAACGCTATATGACAAAACGGCACTATACTACGCACATGGCACCCTTTATCGTTAATATAACACGCGAACCCAAGTCGTCATAAACCCATTAGCGTAATATGAGACTACCCTACTCTACCCTACCCCACACCTAAACCTACCCATCACAGCGTGTGTTATATTAACGATAACGGGTACCATGTTCATAGTATAGCGCCGTTTTGTCATATAGCGTTCTATATGACACTAAAGGATGAGAATGTGTTGGAACCACATAGTTGTACGGGAAGCGTACAATGCACAAGTTTATGTCAAGTTTTGGCTTACAATCAGGGTTAGGTGCTTCTACATCAGTGTTATTCACCCATCATTCCCTCTGATTTTAGGGAGATGTTAAGGGTAGGGTTAGGTTTAGATGTAAATTTTGTTCCAGGATCAACCAAATATGTTGATCCAGGAACATGTCTTGGCAAAAACACAACAGACATACAGACCCGAACACCAAACCCTAACAGTCTACTAATACTCTACTGAGAGTTAGTTAACATGTAGTTGCAAAGTTACTTATACTAAGTAGAATCTCTAAAATGGCCCATCAAAATAATGTGTAACCAATTTATCTTCTATACATATTACTAATTAACTTTTTATAAGCAAATATAAAAAAAAAGAATAAAAAAAAAAACATTATCTACCTGACTTGTGAGTTACACTCAGTTCTCTACATTTCCTATATGCCTCTCACAATAGCTACTGGCTGTATTGCTTTCTTTCTCTTAGACATGCTTTATATGTACATTGTACAGACAACTGCACCTATAAAAAAAGAAAGAAATGTTGATTCATGAAGACACTCAATACAACCATATGGTGAGGATCCTGATGCATATTCCCACACATCAGGTATTTTTGAACATCCTTTGTGACTGCCTCCTGCAGAATAAACATGATCTAAACCTCCTTGCAGTCTCCCACAGGGACCAGCTGCACCCTCCACCCTCTCCTCCATAAGACCCGCTGAGAAACAGCAATGTGGAGAAAAACCTACACCTCAACAACACTTTTTTTTCCCAACATTCACCCAAACCTTCCATTCATTACATGTCTGGAATTGCATCCACATCTCTTGCCTGGGCTGTTTCAGAGCTCGCCTCTGAATCATTATTACCTGATTAAATGTGATTAAGCAAAGATCATTAGCAGCTGCATGTGCTGTCACTAACAATTAGAGTGATGGGGAGACATGTCCAATACGTTTGCCCGCTGACACCCCTGAGACCCTCTCTCTCGCCCTGGGAGACATTGTTCGCCAATCAACTTGGACACTGTGAGCTTGTTACAAGACAGTGAGTTTCTTTCTTCTCATTTCTAATTGAGAAAATCTTCTATGATCTGCCCTGAACTAATACATTTGCACTTCAGATGAGTGTTTTCGCTTTTCGCTTTTGCTGTTTGATGATAAAGAGAGTAAATTAGTTTGGGAAAGAAAGCTAAAGTTCTGTGAGGTTCTGTCAGTCACGATTTAAATGAACAGTTCTTCCAAAAATGTAGTCATTATTTACTCAGCTTTATGTCAACACTTAATAGGATAGTTCACTTTGAAATTAATTTTTGATATGTTTTAGGTTACCTCAAGGGCACCCAAGATGTAGGTGTCTTTGTTTCCACAGTAGTTTTGATTTAGATATTTTTAGGTCAAACCGTTCTTGCCAGTCAGTCATATAGTGCTGGTCTATAGTCACCACCTCAAAGAGCATGCACAGTAGGGGTGTAACGATACACAAAACTGACGGTTCGGTTTTCCCACGGTTTTGACATCTCGGTTCGATTCGATCGGTTCGGTTTTGAAAGCTAAAATGGCTTTTTTTTCTTTCTTTTTTTACCAGTGGTTTAATGAAAAAAAGGGTCTTTGTCTTTAAATTAATTCAATTACAATTTAACATTTCACAAGGATTTAAAAAAATCTGCTATGCTGTAAACTATATAGGGAGCCACACATTACTATAACATTAAAGGTTGTAGACTTTTAACCTAAATTCAGATGCTATTTATTTTTTAGATATAATAATCAACACACAACACATTGTATGAAAACATGTAAACTGAACATAAGGCAGTTTTTGCATTAACTTGTGTTTTTACTCTTATTTGTTGTTGAAATATAATAATTTACACAGTTGTAATTTTCATGAAAGACATTAAACATACATTAAATAATCAAGATATCATAAACAGGTTAAGCAAAATATAATATACATAGTGCATTTCTTCAGTGCAAGAGTTCATTTATAGGAAGTTGTGGTAAATATAATGCTAGGACAAGCTAAGCTATGCTGTTTTATTGACATCTTTCCGCGGCTAAAACACTGATTGAGCGATTACACAAGTTATGATGCCTTTCAGTAAGTATACTGTATCTTTCAACATACCTTCAGGTGTCTTTTCTGTAACTGAGGAAGAGATGATCGCGTTTACTCGCGCGTCGCGCTGCCGCTTGAAATGAGGAGCCTATAGTAAGCCCACAGCGGTCTGTCACGCCACATCAAAGAGCGCCAAAACGCCATTTATTGTTTTATTTTCGTGATCAAATAGACACAATTGGAAAGATTACACCTTGCTTGTTATCGAAAGTAACAAAACACAGAGCTTGTTATTTGGTGTTAATGGTGGTTAGGCTACAAAACTGAATTCGTTGTGTACATAAGACATGAAGTCCATTGAGCCGGGCTGGGCGGGGCTGGGGTAGCAGGGGGCGGGGCGGGGCGTGTTCGGTACGCAATGACAGTATCGCGATTCGAATCGTGAGTTCAGTATCGCGTTTTCGGCTTCGGTTCGAAAATCGTTACACCCCTAATGCACAGAAGTCCAAATTAAACATGATTTAATGACTTGTAAATGTAAGTACACATTGATGGCCTAAGAATACATAAACGAGCGGTTTGTGTGAGAAAACAAACAGCATATAATTTTTACCACTTTTAACCTCTTGTTACCTCCCTCAACTTGCACACTTCTTATAACTTACTGTGTTAACTCAGCTCTTACGGTGATTTTCTGAAGTAAAATACTGTAATTAAACTACTAAACTATACCTGTTCCATCTCTATACAGCACTCTGACTCTGTAGGCATTATTGTCCGACTCAAAATGAACACTGTTACTGAGAGTTTCTGATATTATTGTCATCATTCCATGAGATGAAATGGGCTCTAATGCACGGCGGTATTTCCGGTGAAGGATTAAGGATGCTCGATAACTTCCGCCGATCGTAGAGTCCAATGCAATACCGAGAATTTATATTGAATTTTATACTCCATGGTTATACTACAGAAACGTTAGACACAAAATCAGATAAAACAGACACCCCTCGTTGTGTTTATGCTTCTTTTTAAAATAATATTAAATAAACATAACTATATATATAAATTTACATCTAAACACATGTACGTTTCATTTCAAAGACGGGAGGACAGTAAATTTTGAAGACTCTGCCATAATCCCATTTCCTCCGCTTTAATCTACACAACCGGAAATGGATGCATCCTTGCATCAAATGCAGAACTTATGCGTGCATATAGCCCATTGTCCTGAGAGACTGAGCACGAGCTCATGAAGCTCCGCCCCCTGTGCCGGCAGCAGCAGCAGGTTATTTGCATTTAAAGGGCACACACTAAAACAGCTCGTTTTTCTAAGCCCCCCAAAAAATGACAATTTAAACATGCTGTAAAAAATGATCTGTTGGGTATTTTGAGCTGAAACTTCACATACACATTCTGGGGACATCAGAGACTTTTTTTACATCTTGTGAAAAGGGGCATGATACGGGACATTTAAGAGGGAAATATCCTTCACATGTTGTTCTATGCAAGGGGTATATGGCCCTCTTGCATTATTATAAGTAAAAACAATTCAAGTAAATATTCAGAATTTAGCATATTTAATATTAACAATATAGCAAATTTGACAATATTTCACAGTCAAGTACAGTGGGCCCACAGTAAATATCACTAATGGCCTACTCCAATTAGCATATTCATGACTCCATTACATCACATTTGCATTGCGCTTATAACATTGGTTTGATTTTCCGCTATTATCTATGCGCATAATGTATTTTAATACAGCCATATTCCAAATAAACTGTTTATCTATATATA
>JAQIUQ010000614.1:172500-325000 GCA_030378365.1 Hybognathus amarus
GACCAGACAGCTGCGTGAACAACACACACGACGAGTCGACATGCCTCAGAAATATGTGCATTGCGCATGCCATTTTCTGCATATTCTGCATGAGGAAGGGGTTGATGCAAATGTGTAGGTTAGTGACGTAAATGTGTAGGTTAGCCTGTACCATAACCTAGCTGTAGTCCCAATCAAGTCGTTTTTGTAGGCAATTATACTTCCTGATTTTTAACAGACGATATCTCTGCTTACTCTGAACTTTCAGTGCTGCAACTTTGCAGATACTGTTCATGCACCAACAGCAACATTACACACTATTTAAAATGAAAAGAGAAATCGCAGTCAACCCCACCTTTAAATTAAATGAGAAAAAGCCATTGATTTATTTCAGGCAAACATTAACTTTAAAATATACCTTTTCTGAACAGTGAAATTACATATTTGAAGGATAAATGTGTATAAAAAAAGAGGATAATTTCACAGAATAAGTCAAAATTGCGGCAAATGTATTGGCATCACACAGACTGTAGTTATATACGATTTATACTCAACTCTTTCCCCACCATTGATGGAAATTTCGGTAATTTGTTAGAACATGCTTCTCCACCATTGACAGAATTTCCTGACTCCATGTTTTCACAGTTATAAGATAGGGTGTGCTATAAGGCAACTTCTGAAAGAGTACCGAATCCCCGGATCAAAACACAGGCGAAGAAGCAGCAGAAACAAGTCTCACCATATGCATACTGTGTGTAACATAAGGCGATCATCAACATTAATCACAACTAGCAGACGTTTCTGAATGAAATGTGGATCCAGGACAAGCTATTGGACTGTTCAAACATTAGGGGTGTTGATGGACTCGATATACTACATCTATGTTTGATCATCATTCTGAATCTGATCTAGATGTGAAAGTGATTTCAAGCAGAGGCTCTGTTCTTTCTTTTGATATGTTAGTTCAGATATTCATACAAACAAATATTCTGTGGGCCATTCTGTTTGAGCTGCTGCAGATGCCTCTTCTATTCAGTTAAGACTGTGCTGTTTGAGTGACTTAATGATACAGGAACTGTCCAGGTTCTATGAATGGCGTTAAAATAGCTGAAGTGATTACAGTGACTCAATCTTAAGTTTATCAAGTGACGAGAATACATTTTGTGTCTTTAACTTTTCTCATCTGGCAAGTTTTGATCCCTTAAGAAGCCTATGAAGGAGTGATCCAGCTGTCAGATTTAATATAAAATATCTTAATTTGTGTTCTGAAGATGAACGGAAGTCTTACGAGGTTGGAACAACATGAGGGTATAAGTAATTCCTGACATAATTTTCATTTTGGGGTGAACTATCCCTTTAATACTGATCTCATGGTCTGTGTCCCTCATAAACTTTTCTTCGAACTCATTTGACTCTGCCCTTATTCGTGGGTTGTGTGTGTGAACTGTTGCGGCTTTGAGCATTGATCATTGAGTATGAATTCTGAAACTGCTTGGATATGCTCATTAACAACTGAACTGAATACTATCTATGTGCACATGTAAATATTGTAAATGCTTGTTGCACTTTTCTCAATGTAATATAATCCACAACTTGGCACCGCAACCTTGTGTCTGTGTTTTATTAAACTCTGCCTTTTCCTCCTTGAGCTGAACCTTGTTTTTCTGATACTGGTCTACTATTTCTAAAATAAATACAACTGAACTGAACACAGAAATAAAATCAGATGTAAAATAACACTGCATAGTTTTATTTTTATAAATGCAGTATAGACTAATCCTTGAAGTTATTCAGTCAAGATCAGTGAATGATTTTCTTTATCTTTTTTTCTTTGATTTCTATAATAACAGATGACAGCAGGCTCATTAGGCTGCTGTCACTTTAAGACCAAATACACATAACGGATTCGATAAGCGGAATCGAAATGTGCGTGTCTCTTCGACTCTAACAGTTCTTGGAAATTTGGAATGGTTCTTCATACCCAATCCTAGCTATTTAGATATAGGCGTCCTCGCTCTGGTGCGTTTCCCGTACAACGACGTAGTTCACTGTTACACTACCATAGTACGATGCATCGTTGGAAAAATCAACTAGCTAGTCACGACCGTTTCCCGAAACTCACTGTCGCAAAGTATTGTTCAACCACGTTGGTTTTGCACGTGGTGGAGTAATAATTACTTTTAATGAAACTGTTTGAGATCCAATTAACGCTAGATTTGTTTTATATAAATTACAGACATGTCATCTGAGGACTATTTCTAATTGTTCTCAGTTGTTTTGCTTTATTACCAGACTCAATATTTGGCTCGTTCTTACATAGTGGAGCACGTTCGCACATGCGCACTCTTCAAACACGTTACTTCAAATCTTTTGACAAACTAAAAGACGTAAATTCCATTTGTATGTATTCTAAATAAAAAGCACCGGTTGTACTGATATGTCAGCTTGCTTATTTTGCTCAAGATAAGGATTTATTACCTCCAAATGTCATGCAATATAGAAACGATGCCTCTAACCATAGGTCGAAAGCTGTCGTTCTAACCATACAACTTTGCGATGCTGTTTGCGAATGTTCGTTGGAACGATGGTTTCGGGAAACACCGACTCCTTGAACTATGCTGATAACGACAGAACTTGCGACCATAGTTGGCTAACGATGCTTTCGGGAAACGCACCCCAGATTGGCTAGATTATCTGAACATGCTCCCTCTGAACTTTAATAAAATATCTGATGTTTTCCTATAAATGGGAATGTTGTTTTACGATCAGTTTGATCATTAAAATGTCAATTTGAGTTTAATTTACAGTTATGGTCACATCTGCGTACAAGCCCATATAGAATTAGGCTGTGGGATAGAAGACTGTAATGGTGAACTGCAGTTCTAGAGGCTATGCAAAGTAATACTCAGTTTAAATAGCATAAAGCACTGTGAGAAGTGTGAAATAATGAAATTTATCTTTATCAGACAAATTGAGCCCAATGGCCAATTATTTCCATTTGCCGATTAACCTTCCCAGCAGCCCTTGCTCTTCCCCCTGGTGGCATACTGACTGCCAAATGCATTTGCACTCATCAGCTCCAGCTAGCTGATGAAAAGAGACAGGGGACTCAGTGCATTAGCCCAAGGGTGGGACAAATATCAACCTATCTTTCCATAAGTAGCTCGGTGTTAAGGTGTGTGAGGTAAGTCCATCCACAGAACATCAATAAAATCAATGAAGGAAGCAAGCACTGGCTCCAAGAATCTATCGTCCCTCAGACCATAGATATGTGGCTTAAAGAGGGCACTTACCCAAAAATGAAGCATGAAAGTTCTGTCAATATTTACTTTGGTAGATAAAATGAGAAGCAACTATTTTTTTTCTAAACAACGAAATTAATAGTTACCGTATCTGTTATCCTCGAAAAATATTAACCCCTGGTTTCACAGACTTGGCTTAAAGGTGCATTATGCAATATTTCATGTTAAAAATAGCCGTTTTTCTAACCCATTCATGCTTAAACAATTGCCTGATGGGCTGAATGAGCCCTTCTCTTATCACTGCGATTGCCTCTATAATCCTGTACAGTAAAATGAATCAGAGGGATTCAGACTTCGAATTTGAGACTGGACGTGACGTCATGCGCGTTCACGCTCGCCTGGCTATGTCTGGCAGGTTTGTGTATTCGCCGCCATTCTCCATATCAGCGAAGACAACTTGAGCGACACAACTTTAGTCAACTTTCGACAAAAGCAGAAGATGGTTTCAATGAGACGGGCTTCTAGTTCATTCCAAAACCCAACACAAACTTTTGTCTAGTGCCAGACGTCAGAATATGACGAGAGTCAACATCGGGAAGCTTTCCACAAATAGAGAAATCTCCGGTCTGCTCTAAGGCTCAAACGGGTCCTATACAAAGTAAAAACGTATTGTTCATGAATGTGTTTCCATAATGATAGAATCATAAGTGGATACAGTAAACACATAAACCAGTTCAACATGGAGATAGATGGAATCAAAAACCGAAGATTTCTACTACCCCCGTTTCCCCTCACACACACACAAGTGTAGAATTTACTCAAATGCCTTTCCTTTCATGTATTTTAAATGACTTGCAGATTCATAACTTTATTACCTCATTATGACTGTAACAAAATATGTGTGCGGCTGATGCTTCTTTTGGTTATGAACAGCTCGTGCAAGCGTGCGTGTGTGTGTATGTGGTCCATGAGTGTGCACACCTCTGATTGCAGTTTCGCTTGTCGCCAGAGGGGGCGTAGTTCTGCAAAAACTTAGAGACTTGCATTTTGCACCTATAAGCCTAGTCCCAAACTAAAATGCAATTGTCTAACACAGTCTCATCCCAATTCGTCATATAACTGACGTTTTGGGACGTCTTTTGACCATTCGTCAATATACGACTATTTCAGGGCCCCCTTAAACGTCGGTAGATGACGATCCCGGGTCGTCATACAACTGACGCTTTACCTTTAACGTCAGTTAGGTGACGAGTTGGGTTTAGGGTTAGGTTTAGGTATGGGGTAGAGTTAGAATCCCATAACGTCATCTACCGACGTTTAAGGGGGCCCTAAATAGTCGTATATTGACGAATGGTCAAAAGACGTCCCAAAACGTCAGTTATATGACGAATTGGGATGAGACTGCACTGAATTGTCGTAAGTAACTTGCACAGTTTTTTTTTTCTAAGGCACCTTTATAAAAGGTACTTAAATGAGATAATTGACATTTAAGCCGAATCCTGGCTTAATCTAAATCATGTCTGTGAAACCAGAACTACAAGCATTCATCCAAAGTTTTTGCGGTCACACAGGTTGTATGAGAGAAAACATATCAAACGTTCCCCATTAACACACTTACGGCATTACAAATGATCATCTAAGGCTATGATGTATGAATAAAATAAGTGTAAATAAATATTTTTTTAGGTCAGACTTAAAGCAACACATATCGTTATACTGATCCACACTTTCAAAAAATGAGGTCCACCAAATTTACATAGACTTCTACTTAAAAAAAAAAACCTATTATTAATAGGGAAAAGGGGATGAAAAAGCGGTGTGCCAAACACTAGTCCCAAAGAGATGAATGTAACATCTTGTTGCGGTGCGTAGATCCAAAAGAACTTTGGGTCAAATGTGGACAAACCCAAATGTTGGGTTAAAATGATATAAAAAATTTACAATTGAAAGTGAAAGTTGAACTTAGGGTTAAAATGACATTTTTAACAAAATATTTGGGTTTGTCCATATTTGACCCAAATTTGGGTTGAAACAACCCAGCATTTTTTAGAGCGTGTAGGTATTGTTATGGTTCTTTTTAGATATTCAATACAGGGAATGAGAATATTTTAAGATTTTTTGAAAATTCCGGTGTATTGCATTGATTACGGTAACAAGTTTGTAAATTACCGCAGGTGTTTGCTTGGCAACACATGGCACGGTTGAAGGGTTGAACCCGAATTGTTTTGCGCACCTTCAACATGACATCATAACTTTTGCTTAAACATACACGCCACTTTCAAGTCAAGTGGCGTGTTACTACGCATTTTGAGCTATCTGCGTGTATGTCAACGCTGTTAAATGTCCGAGAGATTCCGCGTGTATGTACACGCCATTAAAGCGAAACAAAGCAAAAGGTAGATCGAGATCTGGGGAGTGATATTTTTTTCCTAGGATGGTAGGGGAACACTCATAAATGGTATTAACCCCAGTGATGGGTAGGTTTATGGATGGGGTTGGGGTAGGTCATATATTTATATATACAGTAAAGTAACGTTAAGTCAACAGCGTTCATAAACACGCTGAAAAGCAGTTATGCAAGTTGATAGCACGCCAAAAATGGAAATACGAATTGCCGTGTCATTCATACGCCATTTCATGAGATCAGTCTTGCACCTTGAACTTTTTTTCACTTTTGAACTTTATTTGTGGCCTCTGGACAATACAATCCTGAGCTTTTTGACCTATATGACCTAAAAACCTATCTAACCCATGCTCTTAACAGCTGACGGCAACATCACGATAACAGTTCACCAATACCAGAAGAGACTCCTGACTGTAAATTTATGAAGGGCAGATTCTGGGTCATCATTTAATTAACATATACAGTGAGCAGTGCCAGTTTGAACATTCACACGTATTTACAAACCTCTCACAAATTAAACGGCGGCCACAGGTTAAGAAGGCAAGAGCTTGTTATCTCCCATGGGCTTTTATGAATTACCTAAAACAAACCTGAGTGAAAATAATGATGCTCCAGTGAAATAAATCAAAGACTGAGAGCAGAGGAATTTAAAAGGAAAATCCGGCTAGTTTGTTAGATTAGATCCGTTTTAATGAATGTGCTAAAAAGCCATTCTGTCCAGATCACATTCCATTTAGAAACCAGGCATATTCTCAGAAAAATAAGGCTCACTCTTCTGTGCCTGAACAAATGAGATTCCCTCTGCAACATTAGATTTGTTTAATGAATTCCATACATCAAATTAAATTGCTGCTAGTGGGACTTTCTTGTACCGAGTGTTTAGAGAATTGCTGAACACTGCCCTCCAGTTTCATCTGAGAGCTATACTTTACAATCAGGAAACATTGACTGAATATAGGCTACCTGAACTTGATCTTTTGCATTTAAAGACTTGAAAAGGCAGTTATAATGCATTTAATTGCTTTCCTGTGAGATATTTTAATCCATACTTAAGTCACTGTGCGAAATACTATGCCCCACAATGCAATTTACTCAATCTTCATGATGATGAATTAACAAGAAGTAAAATTGGCTCTTACATGATATACATCTCAGTGAAACGGCTTCCCAAACAATAAAAAATGTAGGGCGGGACTTGATTTTGTTCAAGGGAAATTGATCAGGTTGTTGGATGGTTGTGGTCTGCAATGGGCTATATGCACGCATGAGTTCCGCATTTGACGCAAGGATGCTCGTCCATTTCCGGTTGTGTAGATTAAAGTGGAGGAAAACCGAGGAAAACGGGATTATGGCAGAGTCTTCAAAATTTACTGTCCTCCCGTCTTTGAAATGAAACGTACATGCGTTTAGATGTAATTTTATATATAATTATGTTTATTTAATATAATTTTAAAAAGAAGCATAAACACAGCGAGGGGTGTCTGTTTTATCTGTTTTTGTGTCAACATTTCTTTAGTATAACCATGGAGTATAAAATTCAATATAAATTCTCGGTATTGCATTGGACTCTACGATCGACGGAAGTTATCGAGCATCCTTAAACCTTCACCGGAAATACCGCAGTGCATACAGTAGAGCCCATTGGTCGATCACATGTGAGTGACAGGTTGCCCCGCCTCATGCCAGGAAACACATTAATCAGAGAAGAGATGTCGCTACAAGATGAGGGGAAGTTATTTTCATTAAAGATTATGAGGGCAAATTAATATAATAATAATTATTTAATAATTAAATCTTCCATGGGGACTTTTAGGGTTAAGTATAGTAAAAATGCCCAGTATTTAACAGGACACTGGTATTTAATTCTGAAATTGTCTAAAAATCAGGATATTTAATGCCTGGTTCAGATTACACGTTTTTTTTTTTTTTGTCTGTTACGATAGTCACTGTGTCAGATTACGCGATTTTGAATACTAAAATCTTGTCGTGTCGTGGACAGACACAATGTCAGACTATACGTTGCTTCCTGACCAGTCATCGCATGCTGTCTTTAACGGCGCGTGATGTCATCGAGAAAGCGAAACTAGCGAGTGACTTCCGAAAACGAACGTAAACAAACAATGGATGAAGCGGTGAGTGTTGTATTATTGGCTGTCCTGTGTTTAGAAAAAAAGTAAAATAAAGAAGAAAACCCGACAATGGACACGTTCCTGGATTGCTCGGCATTGCCTTTTCAGCGTGATATATACACTGTGTGGCGTGTGAGCGTGTGGACTGGTTGAATTGCGTATGTCTCACGGCCATTGCGTGAGACTTGAGAACCATGCTCGAAGAGGATAGTATGGGCTGTCAATCCTCCAAAGAGAACCTGAGGTAAACTTTTGTTTTCTTATATATTTTTACTTTTAGTTTTAATGTTAGCACCTTAGTCTCTCTTTCGTTTAGCCATTTTTGAAAGTTGTGTACAGAAAAGATGCGCTCTTATTGGTCAACCTCATAGAGGTGACGGAACCGTCGTGAACGACCATTAACAAAATTAAACATGCTAGTCTTTCTGTCGTGATGTCGTGAAGCATCGCAGACGTGACGTAGGTTGTCTCCTACTATGACACACTATACGAGATGATACGATCAAATCTTGCGTCGGACGCCCGTTGTCGCTTCACAAATCCTCACGACACCCTACGTCAAACGGATCGTGCCAAAATCGGGCTAAAAAGTGTAATCTGAACCAGGCATAAAATATAGCACACTTGAACACCACAATACTGTATTTTCAAGTGGAAAAGTCTGGATTTGGCACAATTGATGAAAGAATCCAAGAGGAGACAAATTGGTATTGATCACAATTACATTTAGTCAATGTTGACTGTAAAGTTTATTATAAATATTCTGTTTATTGTTGATGATGAATTGTGATAGTGAATGAGACAAGTTTGTGTGACGACAATCATTCTCTGTGGCATCATGAGAATAATATAATACATAGCATCAATTACATTTGCAAAACTCATTCATTTTCTATTCATTGTATCGCACCTAAATGATTTAAACACACATTGTAATTTGATTTCTAAGCTTGAACGTAATAATTTCTCAAGATGACTTGAAGATTTAAAAAGAATTGGATGCGACATTAAAAATGCAGAAGTAGCCTACAATTTGAATTAAATTCTTACAGTGGTTCCATTTTTTCTGGGAAATGTTGACTGGAGTTATTACAGTATTAATGATGTGCAATAAGTACAGAACATATATTAAGGCAGGAAATCGGGTCAGTTTTGGTTTTGTTGTCTTTTTAGTTGACACCTATTCTCTACAGATATATATTAGAGACCCTTTTCTCAGCAGACAGTCTTGATAGCCTTAAAGGCAAAGATCTTGTTTATTTTTAGAGCTTGTGTCTACAGAAAGTCGAGATCATATAGCTAGCAGGCTGCTGTCTCAGCTGTGTAAACAGGGGTGACCGGACACTCGAGCGTTCCTTCGTCTAAATGCATGTGTCACCTATGAAGTGCTGCAGGTTACTCCGCGGAGGGGGTTTCACTGCTGTTGAGAGTGGACTGTGTGGGCAACAGAACCAAAACAGGTATTTATTGTGTGTAAAAAGGCAATATACTCCAGCTACTAATGAAAAAAGATTCAAAGGATTATGGGGAAGTCGCTGTCAAAGACGGAGAACACTGTTTTTCTGATATTCATTTACTTTATTCATTTAACACTATCCTTTCCAATGGGAATCCGAAGGGAATCATCTTTGGGACAAATAGTACCACTGTTTCATCTGTATCAAGAAATAAACAAGCCTGCGAACCTTAAAAGGATATTCTGACATTATTTAAAGTGCCCTAGAATGCTTTTTCGGGTATTTCCATTCATTGTAGAGTTGTCAAAAGTAGCGACTTTGGTACCAATTTGGTACTGAATTGGCTACAATGATCAACTCTTCAAAAACATGTTGTCTTTGACGCTCTTTATTGAACACTTGGGCTACGTCCACAATAATCCGGATAGATTTGAAAACGGGTGTTCGTTTAAAAATGCTCTCCGTCCACACTAGCGTTTTCAGGCGTTTTCCGACGTTTCAGTGTGGATGAGAAACTTCTAAATTCGCTTTACTGCGCATGCGTGAAACTTCACAAAAGCTCACTGAGATGATACAGATGGGAAAATAAATAATAATGTTATCGCACAATAACAGGATAATTTTATTTAGCAAAATCTCACCATCACGGATGCGTCCAGGTCGCATTGAGTCACCAGATGTTTGGTCTAAAACGCAACTGCTCTCCTGTTTTGCCGCAGGACAGCAAATGTGAGTACATTATCTGTCATCTTTGCAATACTGTGCTATGAAGAATAACACATATTAAGTAGAAAGTAATATATTTTAGCAATAGAATACAAAAATAAAAATGAATAACACATAACAGGCACAATACCAATAAACATGAATATCTATTGGTACTACATGGATCACATGACTAAACTTACGACATCATTTTGAAATACCTTCGGTTTCACTGTCCACACTACAACACGAAAATGGCGTTCTGAGCGTTTTCCAAACGATACTTTTTTGTTGACTTAAAATGCCGTCTCAGTGTGGACGGAAGGCCAAAACGGAGAGAAAAATATACGTTTTCAAACGAAAACGTATTAGTGTGGACATGGCCTTACACAAATACACACAAGAGCGTTTGAAAGTGTCGTCTATCAGCGGATCCTTCTATCAGGGGATATATCCGCTGATAGACACCTGCTTTTGAACGCTCTCGTGTGTATCTAGGCAAGCGCTCTCTGAAGAGCGTCAAAGAAAACAAACCCATTCTCATCCTTTGGCGTCATATAGGTGACGCCATGACATTTTGTCGAAATACTATGTACATGGCACCCTTTAGCGTCAACATAACACGTTGAGGCCAAGGCGTCATACGGGTGACTGGCATCCTTTAGCGTCAATATGAGACCCTTCCCCAGACCTAAACCTACCCATAACAGTGCGTGTTGTATTGACACTAAAGGGTACCATGTGCGGGAATATTTTGACGAAATGTCATATGAAGTCACCTATATGACGCCAAAGGATGAGAATGTGTTGAGAAAACATGGTTTATTATGCATCATGCATGATCGCTGTAGCCAATCCCAGACATAATGTACAGTATATGTTGTGCGGTGTGAACACAATGGCTAACCAGAGGTGTTTAAGAGTTAGAATTAATTAATTTTGACAATTCTAATTCATAGTGTGCATTAAAGCTTTTTTAATGTTAGGTCAAGTTTCAAAGTGCACAACAAATGGATTTATTGTCTCCCAAAAGAAAGAATGACCCCTGAACTGCCTGAAACAAGTTGCCAGTAATTTCAGTCTTAGTTCCTGCACAAAACTACACAGGTTTGTGACAAGTTTACATGATGCCAGCCTGATGGTCTCTTGTTGGCTTCCAACAAACAATGTCTCATTTTGACCTGCCCTCAAACATGAGGACTCTGGCGTGAATTGACGTGGTACAACTGACGCAATGGTTACTGTTCATGTCACTGTGTATTCAAGTACTGAGGAAGCCTCCGGAGCTGAAACTCAGATATGGTAATGGCTGTTTGCTTTCTTTTGACAGGCACTGTCAGCGGTATACCAAGCACAACAGATTGGGCTGACTAACCAAATTAGATCAGAGTAACCTTATCAAACCATTCAGACACTGCATGAAAAATGTAGTGATGCTGCAGTGTAAATCATGAAAAAAAAAAGTTTTTTGACCTTGGATCCCTCCTAAACAAACGTAGGAAACTTTGAAATAGCATAATTGGGGGATTTTAAAAAATCTTTATGCCAATATTTTCCATAAAACAACATTTAACCTTGATTAAATAACATACAGTACTTATTATTTTACAGTATGAGTTTTTTTTTTCTCTGAGGCCTGTGTTGTAATTGAGAGGTTTCCATGTCAGCCAATAGCTGGGTCACAGTGGGCCTGCTGCTCTGGCAGAGGGGTCAGATCCATAGACGGATTATCTTGTTTTCTGGACTGCAGGGTCCAAGGCCAATAGATCCACTGGACTGTCACCACAATCTGAAATTATCCCATTAACCTGGCCGAGTAATTTTTCCCTGCAATATTGACACAGCACTTTCCTCCCTTGTTTATGTTTTTTTTTTTTCTTTCTTTCTGACTGACCTTAGACACATCAAGTTTGAAAATTCCCTCATCATCACCATAATAATTATAAAATCATTAGTTGACTTAAAATTGTACGATCCGAACTTAAGGTAAGGCCTTATGAAATCCATTTTATTTTTTCCCAAATTCCACTTTTTCCATTTTAATTTTTGGGAATTCATTTTTCTTACCCTTGACTGTTATTTTAGTCATAAAAAAGTGAGCTTTTAAAGTTAATGATTTAAATGTATAAAAATAAAATAGGAATGTAACATTTTATTGAGGTAAAAGACATTTACTCTGTAGTCTTTTTAGGACAAATACTGGATGATGCAACATAACACTGCACCACTGCACTCTTCAAGTTCTTCAAATTCTGTGTTAATTTGCCAATTCGCATTCGTCCTTGATTCTGTGATTGCAGAAATCATAGGGCCCTATATTAAGGGTAATGTCCAATTCCTTACCCAAACTATGATTGCAATTTGAAAAAAATACAAAATAAAGAATGCCATGTTGTACACATTATTACAAGTTGTCATGAGATTGATGTCTTTCCTATTTAAATACCTTATGTGGCTAGCATTTTACTTCTGAAAAATGTAAGATTCTTCACATGTTCATAATCAACCAGCCCTTTAAAACAGAAAATTGTGTACTTTGAAAATCAGGAATGTGGCAGCTCTGGCATTCTACAATTAAAATATACATAAATGCACCTAATAATTTACTGCACATACACTGAAAATATTGTTTTGATAGATTTCTCAAGTGTGCTGCACCGGTCATCTGATATAAGCTCAGTTTTATTGTTTTCTCGTGCCTGTGATTGTTCACAGTGAGACTTTTCTAGCACTCTGTTGCCGGGACTGGAGAGACACTCTACCTGCTCCCATACCAATCATTTGCTGTGATGACGAGGTTTTGCCAACATTCCCCTCTGAGTCTGTTGAGAAATATATGACTGACCGTCAGAGTTCCTGAAGAACTGACAAACACACCACATCTCAAGTCTGACAGCCAGCCAGGTCACAAACGGAATTAGTGCCGATTTTCAAAGTTTATTCTATTTTAAGCTATAGATGCACAACATAACTTGTTAACCTATGTGACAGGTTAACAGGATTGGTCATGCAAAGTCAGATTTTTCATTGTTGCCATTAATCTGGCCCACTTTGCAGGCAGTTAACTATTCAGGCCAATAACTGCCCACAGACTTAAGGTGCAGTCACATTTGCAGTTTCTTAGGGAAATGTTGTAGGTGAAAATCCAGTCATTTCAATAGAAACCTGTGTGCTCAGGAATTTTGAATGGATTGACTACTGACATGCAGCCAATTTTCGGGTTATGTTCGGGTTAAGGTCACTTTTCGTTTTTGCTGAAACATTAGGGAATAACCTGTTGACATGCCGTGAGAGAGTTTCTTTGTATACATGGAATTGCAATATCCCGATGTAAACGCGACGTGCGTTAGCGCGCTGCTAGACGAGTATCGACAACCTTAATACGCAAACTGCATGTCATTTCGTATCTTCTTCCTGTATCCAAAAAAAATCATGATTGGGATATGCCGATACACGTTCACATGACCAAATTTGGGTTAGAAAAGGGTACCCCAGAGCAATATCCCTGGTTTTTAAAATCCGGGATAAGAGCATGGGTTTTTGCCGGTGTTTACAGTGGCCATTCGCGACCAGGTTATTGCTAATATTCCGGTTTTGAACGGGTTATTGGCTGCATGTAAACGCAGTGACTATCACTCGTGTTCAAGCTCTGTCACGTAGGTACGCCACATTCACCAACAGAAACTTCTTGGTTTGAAAGTGACTTCTATGGTTCGTAGATCGCTGACACAACTAAGAATAGTCAATTAACCTTATTATTTTTATTATATATATTTTTTTAAATCCCACCAAAATTAGCTAATGTGACCACTACTCAAAGGAAGCCATCTGGCCAGTATTGGTGATATTGGTGACCAAAAAACAAGATTTCATCTTAATGGAATTAAGGGATGAGTAAATCTGAATTGAAATGGAAATGAACTTAGTCAAGGTGAATACAAAGACAGCTGTAAGGAATAGTTCAATATTTTGTCCTGTATTGGTCAAAGTCATATAAAAAGACTCCTAAAAACATGGGTTGTGCAAATTTTACGAGGAGGTATTTAAATTTGTTGAGTAAACATTTGGATCTCAGGTACACAACAACAGTACAAGATATTGCACAGCCTCATTTTCAGTTATGTCCATATAAATAGCATATCTACCCTGAATAAGCTCCACACCACAATAACAGCCCAGCAAAGTAAAATAAATAAATAAATAATGAGCAGAATGGAGTCTCTGAGAAAGGCTGTAAGTCAATTTTCATTAGAAGATGTGTAAATCCTGAATGTCCATTCATCCCAAAAAGTAACTCTGAAAACAAAGCATAATTGCCTCAGGCAACTTTCTTCAACAGAAGCACTTGAACAGGGACTTTCTCAGGAGAACGATACAAAAACAATTGAAGTCTGCCAATTAGATTAGAGGGAAATGTCTTAAATCCAACATAATCACCTAGACCATGGGTGCCCAATCCTGTTCTTGGAGATCTACCTTTCTGGCAAAGTTTAGTTCCAACTGTGATCAAACTAGCCTGGTTAAAACCAGACCATTCTCAGTTGTAACTGCAGATATGGTCTGGCAAAGCGTCATAGACAAGTCATTTCCAGAGGGGTGTCACCAACGGATGTCGCGGGTAGACCCAAAACCAATCAGAGCGATGAAGGAGATGACGTTTGCAGAGCGGCGGCCAGGGAGAAACGTCTCCAAATGTTGTTCTTTGCTCAGTTCTTAACAAAAAGGAAACGTTCAAATTCGCTTAAAACAGACATGAGAGCTGATTCAGAGGAGTGATGTTTGACGGCGGCGTCCATCTTTGTAATGTAGGCTACAAAAAAATCCCAGCGCTGTCGTCATCGTGTGAAGCCCGCCCCAAAGTTTCTGATTGGTGCCGCGATTTCTGTGGACTGGAAATGGGTTTGAATGAGCTCTTTTGCCAGACTAACTTTTAGCGCAAATCTAAATTTGCCGGAAGTTGTCTGGGTTTTCCCAGACTATAATCAAACACAACTGAACCAGCTAATTAAGATCTTCAGGAGCACTTGATAATACATACAGGTGTGTTGGATCTGAACTCTGCAGGTATAGGTTGTGTCTCAATTAAGGGGCTGTTTACACAACACCTGAAAACGTAAACCTTTTTACGCATTTTTGAGCGTTGTTTACACGGCAACGGCTTTTCTAGTGCCTAAAAACGCAAACTTTTGAAAACGGGTTTTAAAGTGCAAGTCTCTGTGTAAACAACAAAAACAGGAATCTCTGAAGACGACGTCATGCACATGCGTATTATGTGTATTATGTCTTTCATCGCCATCTAATGGCCTGGCAGCAGAATGCAGCATTTTTAGTGTTTTTTTGCAGATCCATGTGAATGGGGATCGTGTTTGTCGTCTATGAGCGGGAAAAAATCATCCTTCGAAGGACTTGGATTTCAAAGGCCTTGCCTTTGAAGGCAGCGAAGGTCGGACTGAGCATTGTTAATAGGATAGTGTAGACTATGGAGGATATAAATTTCATATAATGGCATCTTAGTAGGATACAAGTCAACTTTTTGAACTGCTTTACATTTGTGTCATTAGATATTTGAGTAAGTTGAAACCGAATACTTACTTTTAAAAGTGTAATTTGGTAATTTATCTAAAAAAATACAGTTGTCACTGGCGCGCAATGAATTCTGGGGTGGAAAAGGCAGCAAAGGATCCATCTGTTGCATCCTTCATTTAATGGGAAACGAAGTTCGCATTTGGAGAAGATTTCAGATTGCGACAGCCTTCCATTTCACAGCGGTAAAGCAATCAGTCAATGCAGTCTCTGAATTGGGAAGCAGCAATAGAGCAATAGGCGGCACCCTGAGCTAGACAGTGCATCCTCTCAAAAAAGAAAGAAAGGAGGAACCTGAGGTGATTTATTAAAACTGACACCTATTAAAGCTTCATTAGAAGGTTCCAGTTTGACTCTGAAAGACATGTCCTCAGATTGAGCTGTTTATTTCCAACAAGCAAAGCACAGCACAAAGACTTTGAGGTGTTATTGAATTACATAAAGCTTACATTTACATAAAGATTACATAGCCCCTGGCTAATATCAGTTTGGTTTCAAAGAAGAAGCAGTTTCATACTTGAGGTACACAAATATAAAGTTTAGAGTTCACAAGGTACAGCGAAGGTATATCGTTCACAAGGTACATCGTTCACTAAGCTCCTAATCCGACAGAATCACATTGCTTCGAACTTTGAAAAATCAAAAATCAATGTCCACAGTAGGTTAATGATGCTTTTTAATCATGTCTGTTGAACAGTTCAAAAGACTCTATAACTGAATAGATGAGACTGATATAGACCAGTGTAGGCAACTCTTTAAAACAAAATAAAGAATGCTTTAAAGCAATATCGAGTCTGTTTCGTGGTAGTTACAGTGGACTTGGTTCAGTCGGTTCTGACTGGTTCAATCACAGGTCTGTTTTGAGATAGTAAGTTTTGGGTTTGAACTATTGCACAGTTGCATCATCTGCGTCAATACCACTATGCATTTTGACTGTTTACCACTGCAGCTACTGCATGTAACAAACTAAAGGGGAGAAGATACCAGTTTCATGAAAATATCATGATGATGTGCCATGAAAGAGACACATTTGTAAAAAGAAAATAGTAAGTAAAAGAAGCAAACCAGTGCAAATCAATGCAACATTTGTTAACATGGCTTTATTTTGCCCCTTTTTTAAGTTTTATTATTGTAATTTTATTTTACTACTTTTTGTTATCATTCATTTTATTACACTGTTTTATCATTACTGATATAAGGAAAACAAATAACACGTCAATTAAAAAAAAATCAACAATAGCATAATATTAAATACAATAATTGAATATAGAAGAATATAGATTATATTATTTTAATAGCATTAATGGTGAACATGATTTCACCCAGTACAACAGGAGCCTGGATAAACATCTTTATGGGGTTGACTGCTTTTTCTTTGCATGATTGTGTTTATGGGGTGCAATATAACATGTATCCGTGTTTTTTCTTTTTTAAAAAGTCTTATTTTTCATAAACTTCACCTTTATTGTCAGCTGCGCTCTCCTCTGTCCCCTGAACGAACGGTTCACTTCCTGAGTCTATTAAAACACTCCCTCAGAATCACGTAGTGAGCTCAGATTGGTTAGTTTGGGCCGGTGTGTTGTGATTGGCTAAACTGTCGCTCACGTTGTCCGGAAGGTTAACGCCCATTACCTTTACGAGCGATACGGGCATGCCAAAGGTGGATACCATAGATGGTGGATACACGTAAATAATGATGTTCGAGACTGCAGTATCAGTGAGGCAGAATCAGACCGAGAAAGCCGCGATGAATCGAGTCAAGCAGAACCTCACCACACACGGCTCTTAATAAAGGTTTCTGAATGATAATTTGCTACATTTTTTTAACTTTATACACGTTTGTTTTACACAATAGCATCTGACTGGCAATGGTAGCAACTGACTGGCCACTAATGTTAAACACAAACAGCGTTGGCAAGTTTATACGTTCTTGATCAAATCGAAAATAAAGACATAAAGCATATATACATGAAAAATACATTTACAACATTAGTACTTATACAAAATTCAGGTCCATAATGTTTGTACGCGTTTGCCGTAGACACAAAATAGCCTAACTAGTAGCCCATTAAGCCTACAAAGCCAGCGCTGGCATTTGAAAAAAAAATAAAACACAACGCTACGTCGGGAATTATCATGCAAATACATTTAAAATGATTAAGTCTTAGCCTACTTACAGGTTGTGGCCCAACAACTGCTGACTCTGGTTTTAAAGTTGGAACTGCTTCATGTTTTAGAAACAGTTTCTTGTTGAATCCGGTGTTGAATTTCGTGGAGATTCTGGAAGCTGTCTTCCGTAAATGCGCAGCACAGAGAGCTAGATTACGATCGTCACTTTCAGGAATATAATCAAACATAAATTGTATCCATTGTTGTCGAAGTATAGCGTCTGTGGGAAGCTCGAAACACAGAAGACCTGACAGCTGCGTGAACACAACACTCGACTTGCCGCAGAAATTTGCGCATGCCCTTTCCTGCATTTTCCGGAGGGAGTGGTTGATGCAAATGTGTGGGTTAGTGACATACCATAACCTAGCTGTAGTCCCAATCGAGTCGTTTTTGTAGGCAATAATACTTCCTGATTTTTAAAAGACGATATTTCTGCTTACACTAAACTTTCAGCGCTGCAACTTTGCAGATACTGTTCATGAACCAACAGCAACATTACACACTATTTAAAAACATGGATCGACATTCCAAACAACCAATCAGATTTGAGGGACAAGTTTGTAGCTTATATCAAGTTTAGACTTAAAATCAGGGTTAAGTTTAGGTTAGGCCCCTACATCAGTGTTATTCACCATCATTTCTCTGATTTTAAGGAGAGGTTATGGGTTTTTTAACTTTAAACACGTTTATTTTACACAATAGCATCTGACTGGCAATGGTAGCAACTGACTGGCCACTAATGTTAAACACAAACAGCGTTGGCAAGTTTATACGTTCTTGATCAAATCGAAAATAGACACAAAGCATATATACATGAAAAATAAATTTACAACATTAGTACTTATACAAAATCGTTTGTAGGCAATAATACTTCCTGATTTTTAAAAGACGTTATTTCTGCTTACACTAAACTTTCAGCGCTGCAACTTTGCAGATACTGTTCATGCACCAACAGCAACATTACACACTATTTAAAAACATGGATCGACATTCCAAACAACCAATCAGATTTGAGGGACAAGTTTGTAGCTTATATCAAGTTTAGACTTACAATCAGGGTTAAGTTTAGGTTAGGCCCCTACATCAGTGTTATTCACCATCATTTCTCCTGATTTTAAGGAGAGGTTATGGGTAGGTTTAAGTTTAAGAGGTAGGGATAGGGTTAATATGTTGACCCAGAAACATGTCTTCCTTGTCTAAATCACCTTTACATTTACCGTACATTTAGACAAACTACTGTATCAGGGACCCCATCAGAACAGGTATGCAATGTTCTTCTACAAACTCAGTTCACAGTGTGATGCGGGAAAAATTAGGACATTTTCACGGTACTTTGTATTCCTGTTCTGTAGTGACTGGAGGGTGCTTTTTACTTAACAAAACACACTGCATTAGTGTAACCTGCTGTACATTCTCATTATTATTAATGCTGTGTGCTTGCTCCCTAACTCATCTCCACTCTTACATAATGCAGGAGATTGCATACCCAGAATAGTGCTGCGTTGCTTCAGGGAGGAAAAATGAATAAGTGTCATGTTGTGTGAATGTTAAAGGACAAAAAGAAGAACACACAATCAGTGTCAAGCCAAACGTCCAATGAAATGAGCAGAAGGGACGTATTGAGCACCACTCGTATCATTCAGCAAACGGGATGTGAAGCGCTCAGATCTCTCCCTGAGAACAATGTTCATTGCAGTGTTGCAACAACTGCGTATTTATCGCGTACAGTAAGAACAGCTGAGCTCGGCAATGTTGAACGAATGCAGTGCTGGCTCTGATCTCAGCTCAGAGTTTATCGCCAGCACTGAGTCATTAATCGATGCAGCTCAGCAGAATCATAGCGGCGTGAAGTTTGCCCATCCAGAATGATGCCGCACTGCTGCTATGGGGCCAATTGACTGTAGAGGGCTGAAATTGTTTTTCCTTCAGCATCTGAGAGGTTCTCCTGTGGGATGGAGGAAGGGAGAGAGAACGGGGAGGGTCTATGTGAATTACTTTGATGGCAAGGTATTTGTCAAGAAGGCAGCAGATAGGATCTGAAGTCTGTAGAGGAAAGATAGTGCGGCAACAGCGAGTGGATCTACCCGCTGACAGCTCCCTGTCATTCATTCACCTCTGAAGTTCAAAGCCAAGGCTTTCCACGCACTCCTAATCAATAATGACATGAACAAAATTTCACACAGCTCTCATAAACTTTAATGGCTTTTCCAATTACTCTGACTGACAAATTTAGACCAGGGCATTAAAAAGGCTGAAAATTAACTATAACTTAGCCACTCATGTGCATCCATGCGTACATACTGTGGGATTTGTTTCTCATCTAATTGCGAGTTATTTAGAGGTATGCAAAGCTGTGAAGGGCAGAAATGACCAGATAAAAAAAAAAGGAGTGTGATTTCATAGGGTTCGTTTTTATTTATAATGGGAGATCGAGGTCTTTGTATCTGATGTGTCTTTGTGTTGACTCAAGGGTTTACACTGCTGCGTTGGCTCTGTAGAGAGAAACACAGACCACTGTCATGTCAAAGAGCATTTACATATAGCTTTGTTCACTTGCCCCTGAATGCATCCGAGTAAACACTGAAACTACTGAAGACATTTGTATACCGCAGGAGGCCTATTCCCAGAGAAGGGTTAGTTCACCCAGTTTTTTTTTTATTAAATCAAAGAGATTTCTGTCCCTCCTTTGAAAGTCTACTCTTTTGATGTTTCAAATAGTTCATTGAAATTGTAAAAATAATCAATATGAATTTGGCGGTTTATTCAAACATTTCTGAAGAGACACAATCGGTTTATATGCCGCCCAGATTTAATTTAAGCTTTTATTCACTTATAAACATTCATCAACTCACACATCGGTTGTGGTAAATGGAATCTCAAGCACGTTCGCTTGATGTGCGAGAACCAATGAGGTTTGTTCACGTCTCGTCAATGGTTGAGCTCATGGCTGGTGAAACGATGTGGTTGAAGCAAGGAGGATCCACATGCAGCACACTTTATTCAATAAACTGAAAACTTCAAAAATTCACATTGAAAGTAACAACACAAGAAACAGTGTTGGGGAGTAGTTAACTACAAGTAGCGTAGCTACTAACTTAACTACATTTTTCAGTAGCTTGGCAATAGCTCAGTTGCTTTTTAAAAAATGTAGCTTTTCCAGTAGCTAACTACTTTTTGTATCAAGTAGCGGTGTAACGCGAGCAAAAGCTACATTGCTACATTGTTCGAGCCTGCTGAATCAGCGCGATGCAAAGATATTCTTCTTGTTAGATTAGAAACTCATTTTTTGCCATTACCACCACCTGTTGTTTAATCACGCATCTTGCGGCTAACGGTTCACTGACGTACAGAAGTGGGTTGACACACCCATATTATGATTAAATAGCAAGACGTGACGGCAGATTTGGAGGATGGAGAAACAACTAACGTTAATTACCCATGGCCTTATTTGTCCAAGTTCAATCAGTATTTTTGAGAAAATGTTCTACATGCAATTTACGTTGGATGTATATTTCGTTCTCGCAAGCTATTTGTTGCACTTTTGACACAGTCAGAGATATTTTAGTGT
Organism: Hybognathus amarus; assembly: GCA_030378365.1. Classification (NCBI taxonomy): domain Eukaryota; kingdom Metazoa; phylum Chordata; class Actinopteri; order Cypriniformes; family Leuciscidae; genus Hybognathus; species Hybognathus amarus. Next base: position 193,737 of record JAQIUQ010000614.1, read on the forward strand.
TGTGTGCAATAAAACAATACTCTTTGAAATCGTAAAGGCATTGCCTTGTTTTAAACACTGAAATATTTTACTTAAAACATTCCTCAGATACTTATTCAGTTATTTATAATATACATTCTTCAAAAAGCAAAAGTAGTTTCAATGTAGCTAGCTACTTTTTGATTGTAACTTGTAGTGTAGCTAAATACTTTTCTAAACGGGTGGCTTGACTGTAGTTAAACTACTTTAACTTACGAAGTAGATTGTCAAACGACAGTTTCAGAGTAGCTTCCCCAACACTGACAAGAACTCACAAGGATTCAGTCTTGTGCATGAACGCGTTAATGAACGACGTTCACTGAACTCGTTGCACATTTTCGCCGAACGCTGAACTGAACGAATCACTTTTCATACCATGAACGCGAACGAGAGCGCGCTGACTTGTCCGGAATGAACGAAGCAGCACGCGCAGTTCACGTTCACTGAAAAGTCAGGTTTTACCTCCAACTCTCGTTTTGAGTCCGCCGAATCCAACCCCCGACAGTATTGTAGAGACTTTGTCTATTATCACCTCTGGGTATGTTAGACGAGGTCGAAGTATTCATAGTACGGGTAACGTGAAGGCCGGGGGAGTTGCAATAGTATGCATACTTGGCGTGGCGAGGTAGATCTGGCCGTGCTGCTGCCGCGATCATCACTGATGATCTGCGCTTTTCAACAACGAGTGATCTTTTGAACTAAACAGGTCTTATCTCACTTATGTTTGTGTGTCATATGAATATTAAATGCCCCATACATGGAATCAGAGTGCCTACTGTACGTAGTAAGTTAAGTTGTTCAGCGGGTAGCTGTTCATTTTCTTTAGACAAATATAACCAGGAAGATTGTTTTATTATAATCAATGTAAATGGCATTTTAATCGTTTACTCACTGTTTACTTCCTTTTGAAGGTGTGAAAATGTGTTGGTTGAGTATTGCACATTGAGCAGGGTAAGCCCAAGCTAATATGACATTACAGTACATGACTACTTTGGTCTGGTTTACATAGTTACTGCCGTTCAAAATATGCTGGATTTTTGTCAGTATACTGATCTTTCCCCATGAACCTAAATATACCTTTTTAAAGTCCTGGGTAATTTGGTTCATGCTGGCTAAATAAAATTCACTGAACATACAGTATACCCTGATTGCACCTTATTTCCAATTGCTACATATCATGATTACACATTATTTAAGGGGTAATACATTATTTTTCTCCTGGCTATAATAATTGTCTCTTGTTTATTGGTACAATAATTTTGATTAGTTTTGGAGTGGCAGTGATTTGCAGCTGGTAATGGATGGTAAAGAGGTTCTATTGAGTAAGATCGTGGCCTAAGAATTTAACAAATGAACGTGAACTAGTTCATTTTTAGATATGTGAACTTAGTTCATTTTTTTAAAAAAAATTAACTATGAACATGAACTAGTTCATTATAATCTGTGTGAACTGAACTTTGAGCTAGTTCTTTTTAAGTATGAACTGGCACAACACTGCAAGGATTGGACTAAAACACAGGGCTTAAATACAAGGACCAAACAAGATAACAAGAGGGTGTGGTATACATGAACAAAAAGGGGAACACTGTGAACAGGACTGAACCAAAAGCACAAAGACAGGGGGAACACAGGCAGACATTACAAAAGCTGGATTTACCTCTTGTAATTATTACTGTCATGAGGAGATATAATTTGTAAATAATTGTGTATATATAGTATATGATTAATCTCAAATAGGATGCATTTTATTGAGTTAAATAACCCGCTAGCAAGTGCTTTGAGTTTACCTGTGTTCTTTCAGCACTTCAGCTCAAATAGCAATGCACAACTAGCCTGGCTAACATCTGGGAACCACATGTTAATTTTCTCGTATTTGAGGCGTGGTTTACGAATGCCCAGAGCCGTTTATTGGGTGCTACGAATGCGCCTGTACGTAGCTAATAGCCAATCGTTTCAATTATACCAGATGATGTAGAGCGACATAAATTAGACTAGGAAGAAGACGATGCCTCAGTGTTTTATGTGTACACGATGGCGTATGTATTGAAGGCTGCATCGAAAGATCATGACTGCTTCAGTGCGACACATAGACGTCATCATCGTATTGCTGCTCCCTCCCCGTTTTGTGATTGGTCCCCTCGCTGAGGCAAAAATCTGGTCCATGGTATCCAGACTGCCTAGCAGCATGAATAAAACTGCGCTGCGCAAAGGCAGCATGGGAAAACCCAGGCAAATGCACAAGTAATAATAACTATGATGGGGACTGTCATATTACATAATATCACAATGAGAACACTATTTTTATAAATCGGTGTGAATTCATTGGGTTTAGTTGGTGTGTTTTTGCGGTAACACTTTAGAATACTGCATCTTACTTACTGCATAACTAATAAAGAATTAATGAAGAACTAATAGGTAATTCTTTATTAACACTTAAGTCACTACTGTTAACTACTAAGGAAGATGTGTTAACTAATCAGTATGTAATATAATGTTATGATTGTGTTAAGTATCATTTAGTTAATCAATAGCTAATGAATTCGGTCATACCTCCTGAAGAACTACTATTAATTATCCATTAATTAAGGTTCAAGAAAAATAACTATGAAGTAACTACTAATTAACAGTCATACACAGTCAGTTTGTCATTCTTCAGCACTAATAAGAAAGATAAGTTCAGACATTTACCTATAGGCTCTGATCTGCAAATAAGCAAAAACATATAATGTATATTACACCTTATTATTATACTTAGTTCTTAAACATTTTAAACTTCTTTTGCACCATTCAAGTTCCGGCAATATCGCGGTAGCCACATACACTGAGCCTGGGTTCTCCCAAGGTTTTTTATGTTTTTCGTTTTTTTTTATTTATTTTCATTCTGTCACCTGATGGAGTTTTGGTTCCTTGCCACTGTTGCCTTTTTCACCTCTCGCAAGTAATTGTCATGTATTTTACAAAGGTTTAGATGATTACGTTAATATATATAGGCTATATATATATATATATATATATATATATATATATATATATATATATATATATATATATATATATATATTATGTGCTAGTCAAACGATTAAAATATTTAATTCGCGATTAATCGCATTAATGTCATAGTTAACTCGTTATTAATCGCACATTTTATATCTATTCTTAATGTCTTTTGATTTCTTTTTGTTACATTTTTTTCTCATTTTAATGCTCAACATGGAAAAGTGGATTGGCTTGTTTAGTGCAAATGTTTTTTTTTAATTATTATTATTGAAAATAACATTGGAATAGTGTTCAATTTCACTCTAACATATATAGCCTAAATAATCTCTCACACAATGTAACACTGCCCATCAATAAAAGGGTGAAAGAAAATACTGACGAGGTCCTTGATATTGACGAGGGGGTGGAGAATTTGCATCATCTGTGTTTGTGTGTGTGTGTGTGTTGCTTGGCCATCATCAAGTGGTGTTTCAGGCTGGACGTGCTGCGATGATGATAGCTCAGTTCATAATGACAAAACATACAGATCGCTTTGGTCTTGTCAATGGGACAATTTGGCAACTTTTTAAAAGTAAACTTTACATTCAGAATCTCATTGGCATCCATTTCGGCGTCTCGCACTCGTCATCCATCCACTCAAAACATAATGTTACTATTTGGCCGGCTCGCAAGCTGAAACGAGTGTGTGCGGCACAAAACGGAGGACGTTTCGTTGCTTCTTCGAACCAAAGCGCAAGCGGATCTAGCTGAGACCGGAAACAAAACAACAGGCACGCCGCGCACACCGTTTGGGCTTGCGAGCCGGCTTTGAGTGGATGAAGAGCGCGAGACGCTGAAATGGATCAGGACGCATGCCGCGTCCTGTTGCAAAAGTATGTGAAAAAACTACAAAGTTTGCTAGGACAAAAAGATCGTTAATCGCGCGATAAAAAATTAACGCCGTTAAAATGGGTTTGCGTTAACGCCGTTAATAACGCGTTTAACTGACAGCTCTAATATATATATATATATATATATTTTTTTTTTCTTTTTTTTATTAAGTTTTATTTGAGTCAGAAGTATGTGGTAATTCTTTATTAATTACTAATGGGTTCCCTATATTTTCACTTTAGAATACTGTTTCAGGTTCTAAGTAATTCATGAAGGACTATCTAATAATTATTTATTAATTACTAATAAGTTCCTTATATTTTTACTTTAGAAGACTGTTTCAGGTTATAAGTAGCCTAATTCCTAGATAATTATTTGATAATTATTTATTAATTACTAATGGGTTCCCTGTGTTGTCACTTTAGAATACTGTTCCAGTATTCCTCAGTCATTGCCTCAAATACAGGAATTTACTCAGTGGCATTTTATGCCTGAGGAAAACAGACACACACAGTACTGTATATAAAATGTACAAATAATCTGAGGTAAGTTTTGTATGACTGTTCAGTAGTTACTTCTTAGTTATTTTTCTTGAACCTTAATAAATAGATAATTAATAGTAGTTCTTCAGGAGGTATGACAGAATTCATTAGCTATTGATTAACTAACTGATACTTAACACAATCATAAAATTATATTACATACTGATTAGTTAACACATCTTCCTTAGTAGTTAACAGTAGTGAAGAAGTAGTTAATGAAGAATTACCTATTAGTTCGTCAATAATTCCTTATTAATTCTGCAGTAAGTAAGATACAGTATTCTAAAGTGTTACCGTTTTTGCATGTTTCTACAGGAAGAGCGCGACAACAACAGGAGTTACAGTACATATTCTGACTAGCATGCAACTGAGTCAGCGTTGGTGACACATTGTATTAGTCCTTATATTTGATTATTAAAAAAGTCATTTAACCCCTTAAGTGTCACCCCCCTTTTTTTGAATATAGATGAAAATACACATTTCAAACTTAAATGGTTGTAATTCAAGAATGCTTTGGAATATAGACGTAAGATTGGTCTCGTTTTAAAGAAGACATTTGGCAGATTTTTGTAGAAGTGAAATAAATTAAGAATGTGAAACAGAAAAAAAAATTATAAGTTTGAGTTTATGAAAATGTACAATATAAAAAAAATATTATTCATATTTTATATAAAATATATATTTTTAAAACCTGTGCGACTCTAAAACTGCAAAAAAAAAAAATAATAATAATCAAAGCCAAAAATCTTCATAAGTTGTGTTTCAAATTTTAGGTTGATATCTCAAAAAATGAGCTTTCAGTGAGATTTTGTTTGGGCGCAGTACCACACTTTTCACTAGATGACAACCAGACTCCATTACTGCCCATATAAGGGCGCCTCCATTTCCATATGTGTTTTGAGTGATCTGGACCATTATTTCCACAATTTTCATACAATTTATGAAGTAGACATCCTATTCAGAAATAATATGAGAAGTCTGGCAGATTTGATTTGAATTCAACCTCCAAGAAAAAAAAAAAAAAACAAAAAAACAAGTATGTGCGTTATAGCTTTCTGCCACATCTCAAATGGTTAATCTATCATTTTTTTCTTTATATTAAAAAAAAACGTCAGACCTTTTTTCTAAAATAATTGAATGGAGGCTATCTTTTGAACTCTAGGCATGAAAACAAACTGGTTTCTACCCTTCTTTCATGATTTTTCATGTTCGTCACAATTTCAAAATAAAGGTAAAAATAAAGGTCTAAATAAAGGTCTAGCCTTAGAGTATGAAAATATTCTTGTTGCAAAATGATAAATTACGGCTCCTATGTAATATATTTTAAAAATCACCAAATATAAAAACTAGAGATTCTAAGCTTTCAAATGATATATAGTTTATCAAGATTAGTTTAGGGTTAGTATAGGATAATACTGTTTTAAAAATGTAATGGATTTGGGCCCACCGAAATGATTTAATTCAATGATCAAATCACAATTGACTCATTTTACAATCCTACTAGCCTTTTATTTAGACTTATTCATTTGGTGAGGAACATGTTTTTTTTCTTGTTTTTTTTTTTTCTCTTCAGTATTTGCACACCCTGTCATGCTTTTGGCTATATGCCACTGCAGTAGATGCATGCAGTATTAAGGCCAACAATTAATCAAGTAATCATGTGAATTTGTTTAAACTGACATCCCTAACACAGACATTAACTTTATATACGCAATGTTCATTCAAAATAATACTGTAAGAACAAGAAATATTTTCATATTGGTTGGGACTCTCTTCCTATCCATTTTCCATTCTCGTGTTCTTTTCCTTTTATCTCTTTGCTGACCTGTTTATTTCTAGACACATGGGCTCTCACAGGAGCACAGAGTTATAAGTTTCAGCTCTCTGTGCATGTCTTCACAATGACACCAGTCACAAGAAGGGCTGTGCATCTGAATAAAGCATCTCAGCTGGAGCTGAAATCTCAAAGGCCTCTGTGTTGCGGAGGAAAAATAATCCACAGAAAACCTGTCCAATTTACCTGTCCTCATAAAAACACCTGTCCCATGCTCAAAATGTTGCCACATACAGTACACAGAAGGAAGAAAATGATACGACCATCAACTGTCAGCACTAGGGTTGCATATCATAAAAAAAACTTGCTTACTATGCAAATTGCATTCCTCACTTACATTGTGTGCTGAAGCTTGACTGGTCTCATATGGTGCTTTTGGGGAATACTTTTAAACAGGTTGTGCGGTTCCCTCAGCAGGTTTTATTATAAATACAAGCACATTTAAAAAAGAAGCATCTGGCAGTGGACAATCTACTTACGCACAATGTTTACATTTCGCATTGAGGTTATTTTAATGACCACAAGCAGTGTATATTTAGGGATTTATCCATGTTGCTGCCGAACAGAAACCTTCAGTCTAATTGGGGCTTAGCTAGTAAACTAAGGTTAAGCAAAACATACGACTAAAGTATTCCGCATTCTTATTAGCTGTGCCAAAATCAAGTAAGCTGCAAATCTAGACATTGTGTTAAAGGTGTCCTCCTGACTCAGTCTGCACTAAAAGAGAGGCAGCAACATTATACTGCCTTCTGGGATTACCTCATTCTAACGGAATTCTAGGTTACTTTTCTTTGTGAATAAGGCAATCCCATTGAGTGAGATTAGCTAAGTCAAAAACATTTCTAATTGGCAGGTGGAGTCAGAAATCCATATTAAATAATCTCATCTTCGCAAAATGATAGCATCAAAACATTAGAATAAATTGAGTATCCCTGTGCTTCACATGAGGATGTGCTTCATGTTGTGAATCAAATTAGTAATTCAGTTTCACAGTGGAACATATGTCACCCACATATGCTTCAATATCAAGGTGGAGCTTGCTGTATCAGTAGTAGTAGGACTATTGCTGAAAGACAGGAGTTTTGAACTCTAAAGATTAGGAATGATTCTGTCATTTCTCACATGTATAGTTAGATGATGCTATAATTTGGGTATACGTTTTGGTATTTGGGGTGCACTTTAGACTGAATAGGATGCTTATCCACTTAGTGTCTTCCCAGGCAAAATTTCATGGCTTGGCCAATGTAGCTGTGATTAGGGAATGGGTCCTACATGAGTTTTTCCATTAGGTATAGACCCTAGATGTGTTTCATGCCAGCCCTACCCTATCTCACGAACCAATTCGATACGAATTTCACGACTGATTAAAAAGTGGATAATTCGTACAACCTTTTTTCGATACAAATTCGTACATATTTGTCTAAACCTACGTGATGGGTAGGTTTAGGGCGGGGTAAGGGGTAGGTCATTGAATACGAATTCATACGAATTGGCCAATTCGTAAAAAATATGTACAATTTAACAAAATCATACTAATTCGTACGAGTGAGGTCGTATGAATTGTTACGATTAGCCGCCTTGTAAAATTCCTGTGAGATCGGGCTGGTCAGCCTGATCTTAGCCCCAGTATAAACCAACAAACAAACCCATGTAGTACTTCAAGCCAATTTCGTGTTTAAATTGAGCTCCACCATTGAGTGTTGGCTGGGTTGCATGCTAGGACAAGTGTTTTGATCCTGACTCTGGCTATGAGATGGGGCTAATGGAAGAAGCATACTAGATGTGTGTCATGGGAGTACTTGGGAAGGTGTAATGTCAGCTGGCCTGCAGTATTGTGGATCAGCTGCAGAGGTTTTATTGCTGGAAGTCGGCCAATACTGATTTAATGTAAATCGAGAAGAGAGAAGACTAGGGTTTGTACCAGAACCTGACTTCCCTGGTCTAACTTGGCAGATTGTTTGCCGGAAGAATCTGCATGTCTTCACTCTGGTTACTATGAGTTGAGCCAAGACATTGTCCAGTGTGACACAAAGGCTCTTGGCTTTCTGTGTGGGCGAGATGATTGAGCTGTCTATTGAAATGACAAGATCTTGGCCAGGATGAAAAGCAGCTAAGTTTAGCTCAAGATGATGGACACTTGTAGTCCCTACTGATGGTCTCGAGACTGCCTTTATGTGCGGTCAGGGCGTTATTTTCCTCTGTTTCCAGAGTTATATGACCGCATACGGGTTGCACTTTTGTCAGGACATGCACTTCCTTGTCTTCACAGTTTTGAATGGTCTTGGAAAATCTACTTTAGCAGTATTCAATTTCCATTTACTGCAATTTTATCAGGTCATGGGAGTGGATCCCATGAGCTAGCTATGTGTTGCAACTGAGCAACAGTACAAGAATTTCTACCAATAATGGGGAGCAGTGCCTGTTGTAAGGTATTTGGTTTATCCGGCAGTGTGGTTGCTCAAACCGACTCAAGATGGTTCAAGTGTATAAACAAGGCTAGGAAGTTATAAGTCCCAATGGAGATAAACAGAATTATAAAAAGCACCTGTATGGGTGTAGTAATTCTAGATATTTGAACCATCTAACAACAATTTGAAACCTCATCACAATGCAGTAACCAAGAGAGAAATATGCCACTTATTGGACAATGCTTTCTTGAGCCATGTCATTACTGCCTTCCACACTCCTTCTCTCCAGGGATTGCAAACATCAAATAGCTGAGAACTAAATGTCCCTATGGCACAACGGAGGGAGTCCTGTTCAAGGCTAAATACAACACATTTTAAAACCAACCTCAGACTGAAATTTAAATGATCTGTTTTGGGCTGTCCCCTGTCTGCAATTTAAGGTGTGGGAATGAAAAAGTGAGAGAGAGTGGTTCAAATCTGAGGTAAAGTTTTCAAGATAAATTGCTTATCAGAGATTACGTAAGTGGTGGTCGCTGCCTGACTTTGCACAAGGACGGTCATACAGTCCACACAGTGCCCTGGAGAATTCTGGGGATTTTCACACATCATGTCACTCCAGCCCACTGATGAACTGACAATGAGTTGGGAATGGGAATAAAAAGATGGATAATGATTGAAGGAAGTGTTAAAGCTAAAAATAGTCTAATGCAACTGCCCAGAGTCTTTTCGTCATGTATCTTGCGCATGCGCACACACACAAATGTTGATGTTATGAAAGCTTAAGAGGACTAATTACTGAAGGTCTGTTTAAAGTATTTTACTTAAAATAATAATAATAATAATAAAAAAAAAAACTTTTGCTGATAATTTTCTCACACCCATTTCATCCAAGAGATCCATGTCATTCTTTCTTCAGTTCGACAAGAAATTAAGGTTTTTGATGAAAACATTCTAGGATTTTTCTCCATATGATGGACTTCAATGGGAACAAAACGGTTCAAGGTCCAAAAGACATTTTATCATCATTTGAGTGGCATTGAACAGATGTATTAGCCAATGGGCACATGGTTCTTATTTATGGATATATGTTTGGAAATAGAATTCAAGAAACATGATTTTATTGTCTCCATGCTGGTAAAGTTTATTGTAAGATGCATAAGCATAATTTGCATCTGTTATTTTTAAACAATATAGCATGTTGCGATAATTGCTTCAGCAGGCAGCAAAAAAAAAAACAGAGTACGATATTGAAAAAAACGAGGTGTTAAGTTTACAGAGGTGTTTTTTTCACCTGAACTATTCTTTATTTTCTAAATAAGACAAACTCTGTAATTTTAGCTCAGCACTAACAGTTAACCTCTTGTTACAGAGGTGAAAAAGTGGGAATGATAATACATACTTCTGACAGACAGCATACATTTTCAAGCTGTTTGTCTTATCTCACCTTTGTTTAATTCAGTAATACAGTTTATTCTCTCTCTGTGTAACTTTTTAGCGATTTATCAGTTTATGCATGATACTTTTGAATGATTAATGCCATTGATTTATCATACAATCTACCATAAAATACTAACTAAAGTCATACTGGTAAAGTCATACATGCATCCAGTCTGAAGAGTTCAATTCAAAAATAACCGCTCCATTTGCTCCATTTTTTAATGAAAGAGTTTCATTAAAAATGGAGCAAAGTCAGTCCTTTTAGGCAAATCATGCCACTCGGCTGCCATCTTGGCAACGCCTCCGGGCAGCTATTTCGGACTAACAAGACCAGGCTCCTATCTAAGTGAATGGGCAGAGAGTCAGAAGAACAGCACTTTCACTGGTCACCGGGACATAAAAACTGCATGTATAGAAACAGCAGTTAAAATATGATAAAAAAAAAAAAAAAAAAATAAAAAAAAAAAAAAAATTGCTGAAAAAGTTTGATGACTTTGCCCCAAAATAAGGTTTAAAACACCTTTTTCCTCACAGGTTATACTTCTACTACGCATGCCCAAGGGTTCTCTCCCTTTCTGTCTTGTGCTACACGGTTTGAAACACAGTATGTGCACGCTCTTGCTCGCTCGCTCTAGATTCCCCTAGATTTAAACTAATTTGCAGGCATCAGGGAGTCGCCATCAATCTACGGGAGACTCCCAGAACTTTCGGGAGACGGGACGTGTGATATTTACACAACTCAAACATATCAAAACTGCTGCCTATTCAAACAGTAACATATTTTCCACTGTCGCAAACCTCAACTGTGCGCATGCGTCGGTGGAAGCAGACGATAGGCTTAATGTTTTCACGGCTTGACTGTTATAAGCAGACAATCGGCTTTCCAGCGGGAGGGCAGGACACGTGCATACAACCACCATCTTTGGTGTTACAGGAACTGAACGTACTGTATTACTGCCTGATGAACGTTACTGTGAACGCGTTCATTCTGGTGTCTGTGAACGCACGCTCTCTCAGTTTAACTTCGTACAATAGGGTGCCAGATTTATATAGAGCCTTCCAGGCGAAAACCCGGCTAAAATACACATAAACAGGCCTTAATATTTAGTGAAAAAACACCCAATCTGGCAACACAAGACACCAGTGTCACACCGCGGCTCGACGTCGACAAAGCAGCGAGCGAGGAGGTGTCGTATGATCACTTAAACAGGTTTTATGACGAGATCAGTGAGGATGGAAAAAATCTTACATTTCTGTACAAACTGCCCGTCAATAAAATAATTGTTGTCTGTGGTTGTATATGGGCTGTGGCAAAAAAAAATAAAAAAAATAAAAAATAAATAAAAAAAAAACCTTGCAACATATGGAAAAAAGAACTATGAATGAACTAGTTTGTTTTTTGAAGTATGAAGTATGAACTGTACTAGTTCATTTTAAAATGTGTCAACTGAACTTTGAACTAGCTCATGTAGAAAGTGAACTTCCCCAACACTAGTTGTATTAAGGATTGAAGAAGTGGCATGTCTTTATATAAATAGTCTATGGCAAAGTCCAGGAGGCCTAGACACGACTGTTTGAAAATGAAACTTCCTTTAACTCGATAAAACATTTTAAAAAATGTAACACTTGTGGTGTGGTGCTCAAAATTGGTGAGACATGAGGCAATAGCCATATAAATCCATCCACTCTTTTGAAACCGGTCTGTAGGGATGTGTACGGTTTTAAGTTCTTCACTAAAGGACAAAAAAATAAATAAATAAATAAATAAATAAATAAAAAATCCTAGTTTTTACAGTGCAAATTGTCCAAAGCACAGCATATATATTGAAGTTCAGATGCAATTTGAAATTTTCTTCTAAAATGTCATTTTTATCAAGCTTGTATATTAAAGTTCAGTAATTTCCCTTAAATGGCAATGAAGATTACCTATTAATTGTCATTTAAGTGTAATTACTGAACTTAAATATACAAGTATGATAAAAATGGTCATTTTAGAAGAAAATTTCAAATGGCATTTAGAGGCTTTTGCATCTGAACTCTTCATATATATGTAAGATGTTCATATATATATATATATATATATATATATATATATATTAAAGCTATACAGTGATAAGAACAAGTTATGTGAACCATTTGAATCTGAGATTTCTGCATTAATTATTCAGATGTCTTTGGAATCTGGTCCATGAAGAGCGTGTGTAAGGCAGGGTATGTCCACAGACTCGAGACTAACATGACATTTTCTCACTCAAACCAATGCCTGCTGCTTCTTACATGCTTTTATAGTGCATCAATTCATCTAACAGGAGAAGGTTAGGACAGCAGTTCATGACATCAAGACAATGACCCAAAGCACACAAGTAAATCAACTGTCCCTCGAGGTCCTCTTTTCAGCAGTTCAGTTTCAACCTTGATGAAACTCGCCTACCTTGATTAAATTTGTCCAAGTGTGTTTGATTAGGTTTGAAGCTAAACTCCATAGAAAAGTGCACCTCGAGGGCCAGAGTTAAGAACCGGAGAACTAAAGAATGGCAGAGCCCTGACCTTAAGTCAATTCTGATGCTGTGCCACAACAGCTGTGCTATCAAGACAACTCAAACAGGTTTGTGGGGTCAGTCAGATGATTCAAAATAAGTCAAAAATCTTAAGCAGCTACATAAAACTTGTGATGTAGAACGTCCTTTATCACAAAATCTTAGAGTTGCTAAATTCAAAAGTTATACTTTCTCCACCCTGCACTGTGAACGATAACTCTAAGTTTTCAATTTCCATGTGAAAAGTACAATTGTTTGTTTGATATAAGTTTAGTCAGAATTAAGATCGAACCACATTTTAAGTGTAATCAATGAGGAAATCTAGATATTTTCAATTCAGATATGTTAAAATTTAAAAACACTGAAATATGTTCCTGGCTGCTGCTGCTGCATCCTAAAACCATTTCTGTTGTTTACTCGCCTTTTTAAATGCACTCTACTGCACCGTGACCATGTCAACAAGAGGTAAAGATAGAACAGAGAATATAAATGCATCACATTTTGTCCATGGATTCCATGTCCAGTTTGATGGAACAATGGAGTCTGTGAATGCAGGGATGTTATAACAGAAGCCCTGTGAATAAACCGCTCCATGTCGACATGCGAGAAGCACAATTTCAGATGCATTAAGTACACAGGATTCAATTTCCCTGCATGCACCTTCGCTGTCAGACTTCTTCCGTCTTAAAGAGAATATATATAACGCACTCACGCACACACCCTTTCATCTAATACACATGCACATACACAAAAATGTTGAGAATGTACATGCAAACACATCTATAATGCTGGGGGAGACACTTTTAAACAAGACAACTTATTATACATCTACGATACCACCCAATGAAAGAACAAATGGGAACATGTCGTGTAACTGTTGTTGTGGCGTCCCACAATGTCAATTGAAAACAACTGTGATTGTTAGACAGCATCTTCTGCAGGCAGTTCTTTCCCAGAATAAGCTGGAGAGATGTTGGAGTAGACTGTAAAAAGTCTGGCTATGTGAAACTATCAACCTTGATCTTGGAAGCAATTCATTCAATATTTTAAGGAAAATCCCATGAGGCCAAAATTCGAGCTTCAACTTAAAAGAGAGAGACAGATGATGCAACTGATGAGGGTTTACAATCTACCATACATCCTAAATTATATAAGATATATGAACTTTGTTCAGGGGTTCATTGGCTTCAAGTCTTTACTTAGACTTTACACAACAGTTGTAGAATAAAGAAGGGTTTTTCAAACTAGGGTTCGGGGATAGAGGGGAAAATGGTGGAAAAAACTGTAAAAACATAATACATTTTACCAAATTTAACATTACTGTTCCATTTTGCTTTCTAAAGACTGATCAAAAGATGAATCTCAATCATTTAATTTAATTTTTACTTGGGCTTGCTGCAGTCTTTGAAGACCTTCAGTTTAGCATAGTTTGCAGCAATATCACATTCCAAATTTACTGGTTCCAGTCTCAAATTAAATGCAGCCTTTTCCATTTCTAGAGCCTGTTTTTGCATTAATGCAGATTTGCGAGCAAGAAGGGCTGCTTTATCAGCAGTTAATTTTATACTCATTGATGACACTGATGATGGTAGAACTACGAGATTTATGTGACGTCTAGGACACATTCGAAACCAGTGTTGTTTTTGGCAGCCCTTTTAGTTTTAGTCTTAGTCTTTTGGACGAAAATGCTTTTAAGTTTTAGTCATATTTTAGTCACTTGTAAACTTAATAGTTTTAGTCAAGTTTTAGTTGACAAAAACAAAAGGTTTTAGTCAAGTTTTAGTCGACGAAAACACCAAAAGGTTTTAGTCAAGTTTAGTCACTTTATAAGTGAAAACAAAAAGTTAATAAAAGAAAACAAAAAGTAGTCTTTAACAAATTAATTTAGGTTAAAAAGTACTGGAAATGGGCTTAGGTTTGACAGGTTTAGCAAGTGTTGCAATTCATAAAACAAGCTAACTTTAAAACCTTTGCATAGTAAACTAGACGTTCTCATTGATGGAGAAGCAGTGCTGCCATTGTCAAGCTGAATTTCATTTTCACATTGGGCAGAAATCTTTTATCCCCCATATTCCAAGTTATAGTTTTACCCCTGAATATTAAAAGCTATTTTCACCAGTTATCACAGTAATAAATGAATGGTGTAAAGTTTAAACAACAGCAAAAAACTTTGAGCTACTAGAACATTACACACAGATAAAGTGGTAAAAGTGGAAACACTGTTTTACTCCAAAAAGCCAGGAATAAAAACATTCTTACTTTGGCAATTGTGGCTTTATTTGAGAAATTGCTAAAGTGCAATGAACAACGTAGTATGCAACAATAAGATGCATATTATTTGTAAACACAAACATTATACAACCCTGTCTATCTTTAACTTGTGCAAACTGCAAAGTTGCAAACATTCTTAAAACAAAATAATAAAATAAATATCTAATACTGAGGTGCATAGAACATGGGTTGTTAGGAATGCATACTTGAATATAAAGTATGAAACAAACATGACACTTGGAGTGATAAACACTGTATTTGGTCTTGGTTAGTTCGGTATTGTACACTTAAAGCCCTGTTTTAAGATCGTTTCTGATGAAATAGAACGGTTAAGGTTGAAATTTGGACAAATGCTGTTGTCCTGAGAATTTTAGATTTGTGCACCCACACAATCATTCATAAAACGCATTAAACATTAGTTTACAAAGACGTCAAACTCACCGAGTGGTCAGGGATGTTCACTGATATGCTCACACAAACATCGCTGCAAAATATGCTTTCCAACAGGTTTTATCCTAGTCCGATTCTATTGACTTGACTTGGTACAAAAACTACGATAAAACCCTGTTGTTGTGTGGAATCTGGTGCACGCTGGGCACACCCGATAGGAAACGGCAGCATTGCTTTTTAGCTCAATACAGACAGATTTCACACAAAACAGGCAGAAATTGCATGCACTGTGAACTTCAGACTTATAATAATTTTCGTTCGTCTCATCAACGAAAACCCGAAAACATCTCGTCATGTTTTAGTCACCTTGGAGCTATTTTTAGCTAGTCATCGTCGCATTATCGTCATAAAAAAACGGTGCGTCAACGAAATCATTTCGTTATCGTCATCACTGACGAAAACATCACTGTTCGAAACACGGTCACTTGGCTCGATGAGTGTTTGTGGATCATTTTGAACATTTTTCCACCTCTCATATTCACCCATAACGTTCTCAAATGTATCCATTTTAGGCTCAAACCAGTCAACGCGCTCATTTTCTCTGATATCATCAGATAGTTGTTCTTGCACAAGCCTATGAGCAGCAGTGCTATAGTCGAGACTAGCTCACTCCAGTCCAAAGTTCGAGACTCGAGACCAGAGAGGTTGGATAACCTAAGGTTGGGTCTCAAACCAGACTTATAGATATCTTTAAGAATATGTAAAATATTTGGTGGTAACAATAAAATTGGCACTATAATCAAACAGTAAATATACCATGAAATCATGTACACTATAATGCTAAAAAGGCCACATAGTGGTGTAGGGAATGTCATTATGATTATTACTTACAATTATAACAATCAGTAAGTGCTCTTTCACAGAACATTACTGCACACAAATTCTGTGTGGCTCTTATATGCAAACTGAATTATGGATAAGGCATACATTTTCAATACATAGTTGAGCTAGAGGCTCCTGATCACATCTGACCTGGGTCCTGCTGCATTTGTCGTACCGTGAACATTATAGTCTCAACTCATTCACAGTAGTGCACAAGAAAGTCAGCAATCATTGGATGTTTCAATCAAACAACAACTTAAGAAATATTAACATACAGTAATAATCATGACATATTTTGAATGGGTCTTGAGTGGATTCGGGAATAAGTCAGAGTCCCAACTCCCAATATGTTTGAGTACGAGTCAATTCCAAGTCAAAATGCACACGAGTCCATGACAAGACCAAGTCCATTAAAATCTCGAGTGCACAACACTGATCAGCATGGCATAAAAAATATCTCTGCACTTCTTGTTATTGATTCCACATCACAACCCTCAGCAAGCAATGCCTTTACTTCATTCATCCTACGTGTGCACACACCAAGCTTTCCTCTATGCATAGAACTGAGGGATCCAATGCTTTGTATAACTTTTCATTTTGGACATTTCATCAGCCATGTTTGACACAAACAAGCACAATCAAGTATCCAGCTTTCCATAAAATCAGCAGACCACAATGTACAGATAAGCATCAGCTTCTTGTACCATGCTTTGATCAAAGCCAAAATCCTCAACCACAGCTTTTAGAAATAAGTTAACCCTTGTTTACTCACGCATTGGATGAATTTCAGAATCCTTCCAAAGATGTCGATATGTGTCACTCAAGGCTTGATCATTCCAGATGTAGGCCTTGATTGGGCATACCACATGCTTGCATGTCCTTCTTGAGAATTTTTTGACTTAATATAGTGGCTTATTTCCTTCTTAAGGCACTTCCTTGAGGGAAAGTATACTTGATGCTACATTTGTTTTAACAAGACTTGAGCTTTATTGTAAACAAAAAGGTGAAAACTTGAAGACAAAACTCTGTGCTCCAAAACAAACAGTGCTGTGTAGTGTAGGTCAAAAAAACTGTATCACTTCCCCTCTCCCTTGCCACATCACTTCCTGTTCAAGATGGCTACCTTCAGGAAGTCCCCAAAAAGGGGTTCAATCAAGACAGCAGTTACATACAACCATGACATTAAGTAACATTATTAATAGCCTTATGGCTCCTACACTAAGTGTTAATTAATACAATGTTTTATGAACAAAGCAGCAAGCCAAGGTAGTCTAAAATCTAACATCAAAATTAACCAGTATATAACTCAGAATATGACTTAATAGCTCTAAAAACACTTAAATACATCATATATATATATATATATATATATATATATATATATATATATATATATATATATATATATATATATATATATATATATATATATATATATATATATATATATATATAAATGTGTTTTGAATGTCAGTGGTTTCATGGTTAATTTATGTAAGAAACCTGCAATTGTTACCTTAAAGAGCAATTACTTCTTGTTTTTTTTATTTTTTATTTTTTTATTTTTATTTTTACTTTTATTTTATTATATATATATATATATATATATATATATATATATATATAATAAAACAAGAAGTAATTGCTCTTTAAGGTAACAATTGCAGGTTTCTTACATAAATTAATCATGAAACCACTGACATTCAAAACACATTTATCTATGATAGCAAGCCTATGCTATTTGGAAGCACACTATGATACTAACTTGTTAAGCTCATGCATTTAAATGTTTGATTTGTTTACTAGTATGCTAAACATCACTTTAAGTTACCATTTGTCTAATGTAAAATCTGGTTCCTGCAATATACAATACACTTTTGCCCAGATTGCATCAGCATGAAGCATTACATACAAAGCCTAAACCACATCTGAGGCAATCTTTGAGTACATTCAATAGGTAGGTGGGACAGTGATTTTATTGAAATTGTCAGAATAACAAATTTGTAGCCATACATGACTGAAGCCGAGCCAGCTGAGTATCTTTGCTTATAAACCCCCCCATAGCCTAAAGACCTTGAATGTTAGCTGGGAGGATGCAACATCAAACTTGTGAAAGTTGCCTGTTGGAGATTTCGGGATCGAGTTTTGCGCTGCATGTAAATAGCTGGCAGCGATGGGAAGCCTCTGCAGAGCTCTGACAATTTGCTTCTTCATACTTCAATGAAAAACAAAATTCCTTCAGCTTCCAGACGCAGCTTGTACAGAGTGCATGTAACAAACCCTTTGATTTCAGAGAATGTATTGTCTATGGCAGTTCACAGTAACTCTTAGATCAAGTAAACAACAAACATTGAAAACAACCAAACTTCTCGATTACTGACTTGTAGTTTTAATGGCTTGCTATCTTAACATTCTAAAGTGCAATGTATATTACGTGTACATTAGCTTAAGTGCACATGCAGTTTTACTGTATAGCCTTTCAAAGTATACTTTATTTGTCTTGTAAATGTACACAGTCGGTCAAAGCATGCACATTACGACCACAACACTTGCACTTCCAGTGACTGGGCAATATCTTGCTATGAGTTCTAACTTGTATACACATCTTTTAGTTGTAGAGTTGTACAATGCAGGTATTTTCTAACCTCTTTAAAAAATATATTTTCATGATTAGTAATCACAACATTTTTTATTTTGACTTAAACAATTTATTTAGTTCAGAAAACATATAATTTTGAGTTTGTGATGATTAAATCACTTTTTCCATTTCAATGAACTTAAAATTTAAAGGCAACAAGGTTACTTACTTTTTTAAGTTAAACCAACAATATTTTTTACAGTCTACCCTATAGTGCATATTTAATTAGATAATGCATAATTTGCATATTTAAACATTAAATTACAGAAAACTTGTAATATATTTTTTTCTCATCTTAATGCAAGTAATCAACTGGGAAAGTTTCATGGTGATATCTGCTAGTTAAAAAAATGACCCTATTCACCTGTAGTGTCTCGCCTTATGTTCCATTTCTGTCTTTTAATTATTTTTTTTTTTCAGTTTTATCTTTGACTATGAAATCAACAGCCCCGGGACACTGTTGCAAACTAATTAAGTACAAAAACAACAACAATGCACTGACCATGTGGATACAAAGTACAAGTTTGTGTGACACACACTTTATGCGGACAAACTACATGTTAATGCATGCAACTTTTTTTTTAGTTAAACCTACAAGTATAGCTGGTTTAATTAAACATGATAAATGCTTTTATTTTCTGTACAGGCCTGGACTGACCACTGTCTTGTTCGCCCTATTCATCCTCTTTCCAGCATGCACAGGGAGATGAATACTCAATATGGTTGTAACGTCAGCTCAGAGGAAGAAAAGGTGAGGTGAAGCAGATCTAATGCAGATATAGCTTTATTAAAAAAAAAAAGCCATATCAACATGAGAAATCAATGCAACAGTGTACTGAAGCGCAACCAACACCAGACAATGAACAACTGAAACTGAGGACTTTATATAGAATAGAGCGGGGCACAAGCTAACGTTTTTTGAGTTTCTCAGTTTGTGTAAACCTACATAGGGTTCACAGTATTTATTTTTTACCACATTCATTTCACACATTTAGTGCAATTATGTTGTTGTTTCATTAATAGAGTGTATATACATATATTTTTATATATTTTTTGTGCATATAGCCCAAAAGAAGTGAAGTGAAATGTGACGTGTAATTTTTTAGTTTGCAACAAAAACAGGACAACACAAAGGAGGAGAAGATGTATTCATATTTTTATTTAATTATTTTTGTCTCCTTTATTTTAGCAGGTGATGTCCCATTGAGATATTCAAATCTCTTTCACAAGGGAGCCCTGGGATACAAACGTTTAACCTAAAAAAAACAACCTAAACAAACAAAACAGATTTACAGTACATGTAAAACAATTTAAAAATGACTTAAAGTGGTCATTGAAAACATTGTGCATTGTTCAAATTTGGAAGATTTAAGTAATTGTTTAAAATGTTCAAGTGAGATAAAAACAGAAAGCTTCAATACTTTTTGGAGCAAATTCCAGTCGAAAGCATATTCAAATTAAGTTGTTATGTGTGGGATATTTAGAGTCAGAATGTTAACGGAGCGGATATTGTGAATGGAGTGATTCCAGGTCAACAGACTAGCTGAGTAAATTACCATTAATTACTTTATAAATAAAAATGTGCCAGTGGAACCATCTACTCAGACCTGAAGAGCTAAAACCAGTCGCCTCATAAAGACGACAGTGATGAGTGTGTGACTTGCCGTTCGTAATAAACCATAATGCACCATGGTAGACTGTGTCAAGTGTGTGCAGCGTGGTAGAGGCAGCATGCAAATACATAACATCCAGTCCAAGGATGGTAAAAAAAAAGTGGCACTGATCAATTTCCTCCTGAGCTTGGAGAGTAAAACAGAGTTTATTTCTAAAATAAAAACCCAGCTTTACTCTCAGCTTTCTCACTAATTTATCAATATGAACTTTAAAGGTTAGCTTTTCATCAATCCGCAGATTAGGAAATGTACAACATTTTCAACTGTTTAGTTACCCAATTGATTTCAAAGTGATTTTATATGATTTACTAACAAGATTAATTTAATCAAATGTATATATTTTGTGGCATATTACTGTTAGAGTTAGTACTAGCTATCTGTTGAACAGTTAAGAACAATAGCACATATTAGCATGCTAAGTGTTTATTATTACAATGTTGTTAACTTGTTAACTTTTCTCAGTATCCAGTGTGGAAATGGCTAGAGCGATTGATTTGGCTACTGTGCGTGACTTTGTGAACTGCATCACCTTGGTTTTACCAGCGTTTAAAACCAGTCTAAGATCAATGAAGGTAGCCTGTAATAAATTAAAACATTGCTGTAGTGAATGATAAGCTTGAGCTAGGGTGGGGGCGTAACAATATAGTACTGTGTAGCATAGAGGTGTATTTTGCCATTATCTGCTACAGAGGCAATGGTGTTTATGTAAATGGTAAACAGGACCGGACCAAGGATAGACCCTTGAGGGACACCTCGCCGGTCCCTCAGTGGGACAGAATATGTCCATTGACAACTACAGTTTGAGTTCTATTGGCAATATATTTCTAAACCAATCAACTGCCTAAGTGAAAAAGAAGATTTTATTTATATAGCACCTTTCCATAGCTCAAGGTCAAGGTACATTACAATTCATTTACACACCCACACACACATTGCAAACACATAAGGACATACTATAGCCGCACTATACAAAATACAAGTTAGACATGTTTTTAGCTGAGTCTTGAAGGTAGCCATAGATGAGATATTATGAAGTGTAAGGGGTAGGGAATTCTATAATTTAGGAGCATTAACACTAAATTACCTTCCACCTACAGTAGACAACCGAAAACAAGAAAAAAAAAATCTAAGGGGCCAGAAGGGTGGTAAGAGTAAAGTAGATCAGACAGATATGGAGGTGCAAGACCATTAAATGCCTTAAAATATCAGAAGTAGTATCTTAAAGTGAATAGGTGATGCCATGGGTAGCCAGTGAAGATCATACAGTGGAGAAGTAAGAGCAATGGCAGTAAGTCCCAATTGTTGAGAGTGAAACCTCTCATAGTTCTCACAATATCTCAGGGTTCAGCATCTGCCCCTGTTGCAAAGTGAGAGCAAAAAAAGCATGTCCTCACAGCACACTATGCAGCTTTAAAGCTAGAGCCTAAGGCAGCTGGATGAAAGAGGTCTACAGGGCATGATTTATATCGTAACCAGCTGAATAGGCCAATATTTCAGTGTTAGTGTGAATACCTTTCAGCATCACAGGAATGCAAATGAAATCATGAGAATGAGACTTTCGCTGATGCTTCGTCTTCCTCATCGATCACAGAGTGAAACACAAAACCTGGTTGTGTTTGGTAATTGATGCTGGTAATCCTTTCCCATTGACTGAGAAATGTTAAAGGGATGGTTCACCCAAACAAAGGAAAATTCTGTCATCATTTAGTCTCCCTAATGCCTTTCCAAACCTATATTTATTTAGTATGGATAGTATGCACATTAGGATGCAGCTAGAGTGTGACTTTTATTTATACTTATATAAACTAATATAATTTATTTTACAGGACAGTTTAAAACTCATAACCATATTTTGTTGTTACTTGAAGTACTTAGAGTGCAGTGTTATGTTGCATCATGCAGTATTTGTCATTTAATAGTAAATGCCTATTTTATTTGTGTACATTTTAATAATTAACATAAAAAGCACACTCTTTTTACAACTAAAATAACAGTAAAGGAAAAAATGAATTCCCAAAAATTAAAACGGAAAAAACTGAATTTGCAAAAATTAAAACGGAAAAAACGGAATTTGGGAAAAAATAAAACGGAATTTGGGAAAAAATAAAACGGATTTTATAGGGCCCTACAAACCCCTACTCCCTACCCCCTATATATGGGGTAGGGAGTAGAGCACTATATAGTGAGCTCACCAGCATAATAGAAACACCACTTTCAGACACTACTCTATCGTCTCTCGGCCCCGTTGATTACATCATCTGTCAGCTGGTGCTGAGCCGGCTCTGGGCTAAATAGATTTTTTTAATTAATAAATTACATTATATTGAGCTTATTTCTCCAAAATTTATTTCTCAAAAATTGGCCGTTTCTGTTATAATGCGCTACTCCACACATGATTATAACTTATTTTTACGATCAGTGCAATGCATGATGGTATGTAGGGCTTAGGTTAGTGACCATCGGTTGTATAGTACTTTTCAAAATGCATTCTGGGAAACATTGAGTGGACTATATAGGGTATGATAATCATCACTATATTCGGACAGCACTACAAAATGGGCGAGCTCACTATATAGTCCACTATATAGTGAGTAGTGGGAGGTTTCGGACACAGCATATGTTGCTGTCAGTGTTCTCTCTCTCTCTCTTAAATGTACCCATCAGATTAAACACAAAATTAAATAAAGGTCTGACTGACTTTTTAAACTGTGAATTTCATCAAGGGGAAAAGCAGTCATGGTCAACTTTGTTAATTTAATGCTGTCCTAATTTGCATTACAAATTTGGAGAACAAACAGTTGATATTTTCAACCATTATGGTTCTGTTGCTTGAGTAAAATGTTTTTTTTTTCTTTTTCTTTTGAGAGCAGTGTCCTGTTAAATATTCATTAAAAGACTTGGTGTTTTTATTTTTTTTTAATATTAGGCTTTTCACAGTTAACTCACAAGCATGTGAATAAATACCACTAGCCCTAGAAATCTAGACACACCCTAGCGGCAGAAAAAAAATATTTTGCATCTACTGTGCAACTCTCCATTGGCTTGCGAGCTGGAAAAACCAAACTCTGGTCAGGCCAATCACATCGTGTATAGAGTTGGTGGGCGGGCTTAACACAATGACGGCAGAGCTGTGACGGTTCCGCGTGATAGGTGACTTCCCTGCTATTTGAAAACAAAGAGGACACTGCTGGCGAACAGTTATCTTTCGAATCGGATTTGGCCGCGACTCTGGAGGACTTGGAGTTAAGAGAACATCATACGGCAAAAATTTAATAAATCAACTAGCTCGCTGGTAGGATAAACCATGGGACTCACTTATCCACAGCTGTTTGTTGCTCTGGTTGGTTGTAGCGCTTGAGGGATTTTGATAGACAACTGTTTAGCCCGCCCCTCGGATTGAGGCATGCCGATTGTGAGTTCCCAGAACTAACATCTTGATGTAGGTCTGGCTTTGCCAGGCTAAAATACCACAGCTTACAGCATTCATTAGTCACTCATTCAAACATCACTTAGATAAAGTGCTACAACATGTCTTTCTTTCACAAAATTGTTTTTCATCTTGTGCTTTTTTAATTCCTCCTGAGACACACACATACAAAAATGTATGTGCAAAGTTCTAAGAGGCAAATCCATGTCCCAATTAGTGTGTTAGTTTAGTCTCTTTATCTCTCTTTCTCTTTTTCTGTTTTATTTGTGCCACATAAAAATAAACTGGAAGATCTTAGAAATCTAAGTTCTTAGGAATCTCTTAAAAAATAAACACCAAGTGCAAATTGCCCATTTTGTTGTCAGAGGCCATTGACACTATAACTCCACCCACCAATGTCTGTTTGAACCACACACAATTACAAAAGAAATGCTATGTATAACAGGAGCAGTGGGGTGGAGAGTAAGGCAACTGGCATAAGCTTTTGATGCGATTGACCCTCAAGTTCTAAATCCGCCTTCTTTTGTTTCGAACAACAAAAAAGTGCCAAGAATGCGCCTGAACACATCTCCGTTTTCAGACCAGGACACCCAAACAATGTGGCGCAGGATGTGAAAATCATAACTGCGTTGGGCTGAAACTCACAAAAAAAAAAACACTTGCATCGTGACTAGCGCCGGGTGTATGATAGGGCCCAAGGAAATAAAACTGAGACATATAATCACATATTAATATGTTGCTATTAATTCATACTGTTGTGTTTTATAATATACTACTAACTAAGATGCAAATAAGATCTGACAGTATAAATAGCACCTGAACAACTATTTTAGCTGTCACGGCTAGAGAAAATAGGGATTCAGGGGAAGACTCTAAATTGGTTTAGGTCATATCTGACTGAAAGAATCATGGCAGTGAAATTCGGCCAGTATACATCAAGTTCTACACCACTGACATGCGGTGTGCCACAAGGCTCTATCCTGGCTCCAACACTTTTTTCACTTTATTTGCTGCCATTGTGTGCACATTGGTCAACTTGTGTTGTTTTAATAGTGCTATACAAATAAATATGACATTGACATTGACATTTTACACTTTGTGTAAACTGAAAAAAAAATGCTATTTTAACTTGTAAATAACATCTACTGCCTGGAGTGCACACTACATCGAATTTCACACACTTTTGCGTCACCATATGCACGGATTTCCCACCCATAACGCTCGTCTAAAAGCAGAATAAAAAGCGATAACGCAACGCCACTTATTTATTTTTACTAATTTTAATTTTGCAATACAAATACAAATCAAATGTATTTTACTACATGTGCTGTTTGATAATTACATTTAATCATATTCACAATCATTCTGTAGCACAGGATATTGTCAAGTCGCCATCGGATCTTTATAAACTCCATCAGTCACAGTCCCACCGAGAGCTGTTCACAGATGCTGGGATGCTCACAGATGCTCTCTTTCTCACAGTGCTTTCTAATAAATCACACAGAGATAAACACTGTGAGGTTGTGCGGTACTGAAGATGCCTTCTTTATTTTTATATTTCCCTTCATTTGTTCTCTATAAACATAAGGGAAATGACAGGTTTTCTTTTGTCCTTAACCCTTAAACAGGCAAGAGTGGAAATTGCTAAGCAAAAAAAAAAAAAAAAATCATTTTTTATATATATATATATAATCTAGACTTAAATAAAGCTTAAATTTTATATGTTTTGGATTTTATGAATTGTGTCTCCTGAGATACGTTGCCTGATTAGGGCATAAAAAAGGACCATGTCATTAGTATTCCTGCCACTGTATGTTTAAAAAAATATCCCATCCTTCACCTGATCTAATGTTGACAAATCATATATCATTAGAAAGCGTATGTTACCATAGAAACAGTACTCTAAATTATTTTAATGGGCTCCTCCCCTTTTGAGCATCGTCTCATTTCCAATGCATTCTCATCCTTTAGCGTCATATGTGACGCTATATGCAAAAACGGCGCTATACTACACACATGGCATCCGTTATTGTTAATATAACACGTGCTGTGATGGTTAGGTTTAGGTGTGGTGTAGGGTAGTCTCATATTACGCTAAAGGATTTATGACGCCTTGGGTTCGCGTGTTATATTAACGATAAAGGGTGCCATTTGCGTAGTATAGCGCCATTTTTGCATATAGCGTCACATATGACGATAAAGGATGAGACGGGCTCCTCGCTTTCATAATTTATGATCAAAACCTTTTTTAATCTTGACAAAACACATATTGTCAAAAAAGTCTGACTCTCAAGGTTTCATATTTTGTGACAGAATTGATATTTGGACAGAAGTATATTAATTTGTTATGGCAGAATGCATAAAATTAAATTAAATGGAATCCAAGTCACCCGGTGGTTACTTTTGGTATTATGCCTAAACAAAATCTCATGGAATAAAGTCATTGAAATAAAAGTAGTTATTCTTCTATACAAAAAGTATTCTCGTCGCTTGATAAAGTTAAGATTGAGCCACTGAAGTCACTTGGACTATTTTAATGACGTCTTTAATACGTTTCCAGGCCAGCAAGTTTCAATTCCTCAAGAAGCCTATGGACTAGTATGCAGGAGTGATCCAGCTCTCAGATTTCATCAAAAATATCTTAATTTGTGTTCCAAAGATGAACGAAGGTCTTACGGGGTTGGAACAACATAAGGGTGAGTAAACAGAATTTTCATTTTTGGGTGAACTAACCCTTTAACTTGATGAAGAAAGTACAAAAGTATTTTTTGGTGGATTTTTTTAGGCATTGTATTTCATGGTGCATTTTTTATTAATCTTGATTTCTCACATCTTGTGTGCTTTTCTAGGCGGGTCTGGGTGAATTGTGGCACTAATAGAGTCCAATGAACTTGCAGTTGTGCACAGAAGATCAACAGACAGGGTCAGGATTTTCGTAAAATAATAGATTATAATTCAGATTTTAATGGGTATACTTATACATCTTATTAAAAGCTTGAGGTGACTATTCACTGATAGTATATAGACAAGTGCGAGCAGGACATTTTTTATATATCATTCTGTGGTCTGAAAAAGAAGATACTGCATTGGAACAACACCAGGGTGAGTCAATTGTGACTTACTTTCATTTTCAATTTAGGGTTTTCCTTAAAGGCAAATAAATATGACAGTTTTTTTTTTCTGATTGAATGATTCCTTTAAGAGATTAAACCATCAAGGCAGAACAGCTTTTTGCATAACACATTCCAATATTTTCTTTCAAGCATTTATACATGCATGAGGAAAATTGGAGGGTGAGTCATGTGTCAAAACAATTTTGCTATCTTCAGGAAAAACTTCCAATTTCAAATAAAAGGGCCTAATTATTGTCCGATGCAAATTGAAATGCTGTTACTAAGCCATTACATGCGAGTGAGGATTACATTCTTGCCTTTGCACGCCACTTTTCCACCATTTTGCTGATGTTAAGGGAAAATTTTGTGACTCCACGATAATTAAATGGCAGCAGCAATTCATAGATAATTCTAAATGTGAATTACCAAAATGCACACGGGTCTCATTAAATGATGCTGGAACATCTACGATCAATACATTTTAGGCATTCTGTCTAATCCTGCTTTATTACCAAAACTTCAATGCAACTAATTAAACGCTCAAGGAGAGAAATGTTTGAAATGCCTTTCCGGAAAAGACATTAGGAACCATTAACATATTACTCATGCTAACAGTTTGACGATCCGTGCTTGAGCGGCTTCTTGGGACACTAAAGCCACATGAAATGGAAAAATTAAAGTAAACACTTAATTCGTAAACTAATTCTGCTGCTCGTGCAATGGCTGTGCTTTAGAGCTCCGTTAATGGAGACTGTGATTTCAACAGACCGTGAGTCACCCTAAAAAAGGCGTCTTATTTTTCTGCCTTAATTTCAGCCCACAGAAAGAAAGGTTTAATGAGGGGACAAGCTGAGAGCTGGAAATGACGTTTTTAATGATTTGTTTAGAATCAGTCAGTGTCAAATGTTTTATCTAAATAGGGAAGTAATCTTTGACTATTACTTAAAGCAATCAAACAAAATGCGTCACTATAGCACGAAGTGTGTTTATATGGGTTGGGTAGGGTAGGTTTAGTAGTGGGTTGGGGTGCATGTGTATTATACATTTGGTATAGAATTAGTGGTGTGGGTTGCGTGTGTATTACACGCAAATGAACTGTGTATCAAATAATGCACGCAAAAGTGCTCTTCATATGCACGTAAAAACTAATTTTCGCATATAAATAGCACGATAATACTAACACAGTCTCATCCCAATTCGTCATATAACTGACGTCTTGGGACGTCTTTTGACCATTCGTCAATTTATGCCTTTTTAGGGCCCCCTTAAACGTCGGTAGATGACGATCCCGGGTCGTCATACAACTGACGCTTTACCTTTAACGTCAGTTAGGGGACGAGTTGGGTTTAGGGTTAGGTCTGGAGTAGTTAGGATCCGATGAACGTCATCTACCGACGTTTAAGGGGGCCCTAAAAAGGCATATATTGACGAATGGTCAAAAGACGTCCCAAAACGTCAGTTATATGACAAATTGGGATGAGACTGCGCTGATAATACACAGTGCATGCTGTAGAGATGCATTTACGTGAGAACAGGCTGTTTAAAGATATAACTGTGCAGTATTATCTCTTTTGTTTAAAATCAACATTAAATCCTTTGATTATGCTCAATTCAAGGACAATTTGTAAAGCGTCAACTTTGTTAAAGGGGACATATCATGCAAAATCCACTTTTTTTAGCCCTTAAATGCTGTATATTTGTTGTTTATAAGTATAGAAAAGATGAAATCATACTCTTCAGGTGCTTCGTTTATATCTTTATATTCTGTTTTGGTCATGTTTTGCAACCTGTTCAGAGTTTTCTGTTATCTATGACGTTTTTTGAACAATTACGTCACAGTATTTGCAGCGGAACTGACAAATAAGGACATCGACTACCGGTCCAACACTTCGAGCAATCCGCCATTTTTATTTCTCACTCCGATTTTGTAGTCTAAGCTCAGGGATGCAGAAGTTACGAGAGGGTAAGTCAAAATGTTCGGTTGTTGGATCTATCTAGCTGGATCTAGCCTTCTATCTTTGGAGACGACGAACAGAGCATTTCAATAAGCTGTAAATATCGTTAATAAAAATAAAGTACTTTACTTTCTTAAAACACATGGTGGTCATGGTTTAGCAGTACCTTTGTCTTTCTTTGTTTTTGTAGCTTTACACATCTGCAGTATTATTGTTCTTGAGTTGCAATGGTCATTTAGCTGCTGTGTTTTCTGATGCTTTTCTAAACGTATCA
The DNA here is from genome assembly GCA_030378365.1 of Hybognathus amarus. Lineage (NCBI taxonomy): Eukaryota > Metazoa > Chordata > Actinopteri > Cypriniformes > Leuciscidae > Hybognathus > Hybognathus amarus. The sequence goes on from JAQIUQ010000614.1 coordinate 223,003, forward strand.
GTAATACAATACAGATTTTTAGTGGTAAGATTAGACCGTAGTCATTTATCTCGTCAGTGAGCTTGTTTTAACAAGAGAAATAGTTGACTTTCACTAATAACACAGCATAGTTACATACCACTGCAATACATCCATATGAAGACGTTGTTCTGCTGGTTCGTCGTTGTCTTTTTCAAATCGCTCGCTCTGGCTCGAACATGTAAGGCTTGATTTAAGTCTTTTGTTAACGTGTGAATAAAAATGTTCTTTGAAGCTATAGTATATAATCGTATATCTCTAATCAAACTACAAAAATGGCCAAACGAGGTGGAGTTGAACCGACCGTGAACTCAGCGACCTGGAGAGTGGGCGGAGTATGACACATCTCCTTTTTATTTAAAGGGGCCGCTTCAAAACGAGTTGCTCACAGACGCACATCAGAAAAGGGTTAGAAAAGTGGCCTGTGGAGCTATAATAATGAGGAATTCAGACCCAAGCATTGCAGTTATGCTTTATATAGATCACAAATGTATGATTTATATGTAAAAATGAATTATTTAAAAGCTGTACCATTTAACCAATAACAGCTAAACTACTTGCTAGTAAAAACTTGCTAATGACAAACACTGCAAGTCATTTATCGGCAACATAATGATGATATTTCTGTTAAGAGAAGTGCCTCCCTTATGGTTTGTTGTTGTTAACACATATTCCTATTAAATAATGGATTGCTAGAGAAATGAGGCATAAATTGCTACGCAATAATTGGAGCTTTGTTCAGTCTTCCACAACCTTCCTCTGCCATCTTAACCACACGTGAGCAGAATGTGAGTTTCAAGAGAAAGAATTACCATTAGTATTCTCCATCTTGCCGTTAATAAAATGTATTAAACATTCAGCGCTTCTGGCTTTCCGCCAGCACCTGAATTGTGGACAAATATTGCTTTGTGGGCTTTGACTAAACAAATCTTTTATACATTTACAGAGAGACTACTCTGCTCAGCGGTGGTTTAATTTTGAACTCTTTGACTAATTCTCCTCTCGATGTCCCTAATGTCCTCTAAACTGCGGGATGTGCTTTTTACGGCTACCTGCTTTTACATCTTCCTGCTTTATCTGGCTCTTTCAAAGTGTGGCAACTGGGTGCTTTCTGAATAGATTGATTTCATACTGTGCATTTTAATATATTATTTTTTTGTTTGCTCTCACTCACTCACACAAACACATAAATATGCATTAGCGATATGATGAATATTTCTGGGTTATGTGATATCTAGACAGCAGTTGTGTGACTGTTTTTGATTGGCACAGACAATAAGTCTGACACATTTATAATCAAATGAGAGTAAATTGCGAAAACGTTGTGTACATTACGGATGCATACTGTATAACGTTTGATCTAAATTGCACAATTTTTTTGAGCCAGGATTATTGTTGTTGACTCAAACTCAAACTATTCAAAACCACTTTTGTTAATTGCAATAACGCTGAAACTTTGATGTTTGATGTAAACACACATAGATGTTACTTTCAACTATTTTAAAAGGACAAGTTCGGTATTTTACAATTAAAGCTCTGTATTAAGATAATTTCTGATGAAAATAGAATGGTTAAGATTGTTTTTTTAGACATATGCTGCTGTCCGAAGAATTTTCAGTTTCTGTGGTTGCACCCAATGGGATTGTTTGTATTCTTTCTGTAGTCTTAGGCCATGTTTACACGGAAACGATTTGAAGAGAAAACGCAAAAATTGCGTTGCGCTTATCGCTTTTTTATTCTGCGTTTAGACGAGTGTTATGGGTGGGAAATCCGCGCGTGTATATGTTGACGCAAAAGTGTGTGAAATTTGATGTAGTGTGCACTCCAGGCAGCTAGGTGGCGATGTGACGCACTGCCACACAACAACACCAAGTCTGTGCGCCTGCGTACAACCTTCCCTGTCTAGCAGGCACTTGGGTTTTTACCCCTTACACGGAACGCGACCGTGGAGCACTTTTAAGATTTTCACTCTGGAGTGTTGTTTCACTTTTTTTGCGTTTTTAAGCCCCAAAAACGCCGTCTTTTACATTTTCACCCGCAAGCGTTTAAACAGGGCCTTATGCAGTCGCGGTATCGTAGGCTACACTATACAGGTGGTTTGCTTGCAATTGGCAAAGGTGCATTATCGCCACCAACTGGGCTGGAGTGTCTATTATTCAAGCTCTCAACGGAAGAATGTATCGTTGTGAGACATTCAGAAAATAGGTCTACAGTTTTACAACGAATGGTAAAACATCTGTTGGAAAGCATCTTTTGCAGCGATTTTTGTGTGAGCATATCAGTGAACACCCCAGACCACTCGGTGAGTTTCACGTCTTTATAAACTAAAGTTTTATGTGTTTTACGAAGGGGTGCAACCACATAATCCAAAAATTCTTGGGACAGCAGCATCTGTCTAAAAAACAATCTTAATCATTCTATTTAATCAGAAACGAACATAAAACAGGGCTTTAATTGTAAAATACAATTAAACTTGTCATTTAAGCTAATAATATTTTAGAACTTTAACAACTTTTTTGGTCACACTTTAGCTAAGGATTCAATTCACACCATTAAATTGATTATCAGCATGTATATTACTAGGATATCAGCTGTTTATTAGTATTTATAAAACACATTTTAATGTATGACCAAATTCTGCATCCTTAATCATACCCAATACCTAAACTTAACAACCTTACTAACTATTGATGCGAATTAATTAGGAGTTTATTGAGGCAATAGTCTAATAAATATGTATTAGTTAATAATGAGAATCTAATCTGAAACTTATTAGGTATGACTTAGTCTCATCTGGATTTAACAAAAGTATTTCTTGACCATTTTGAACAAGTTTTACTGATAAAATAAAGTCTGAAAATTGTCCTGGTAAAGGCAGAAATGGTAAAGATCTGTAAAGTTGTATAGAATTTATGTTAGAAACTTTTCAGCTTCTTCGAAATGTGCAAAACCTAATATACAGTACATTTATGAATACCTACAAATATGAATGAGATCACTTACCAAAGCACACATAACGGTTTCACGTTAACATGCATTTCATGTGGGTCATTCTATCTGTATCTAAGCTAAACTGATTGCTTCCTGTTTTTGCAAAAAGCTGTGGTGGCCTCTGTCACCTTGGTAATGAAATACAAGTATCGCGGGTAACAGAATTAATCACGCTTCCCAGCCCTCCTCTCGTCCTATCACACTTCCCATCTAAATGAATATTGGCCTTGGTTCAAATAGTCCTGAGAGTGTTTCATCTTGAGCATGAAATCAAATTGAATCAAAGTGAAGACAGAGGGACAGGTAATATTACCATGCTCATTTCTGCTCCTAGACACATTTGCAATAGAGGGAACAGACATGGTTCCTCCTGCACCATTCCTCCCTACGGAATAGTGTCTGAAACTCTTAGAAAATAAAGTCATGGGGTTTTATTTTTCAACAAAGGATTAGTAAAAATGAGGTGCTTAACCTTCAGAAAATCTGAAAATGTGACAGTCAACCTCAGCATGTCAAGCTACATATTATACGTGAGGTTTTATTTTCAGTTCATTGTATATGTTTGCAACTTTTGAAATCTCAGCAAAGCTTTGCAACTACATGTCAACTAACTCTCCCTAGAGTATTAGTAGACTGTTAGGTTAGCTTTAGGCATTAAGGTTAGTAGGATAAGATAAGTTTACATGTAGTTGCAAAGTTACCTTGCACTCGCAAGGTCTCTCACTTGCTTTCCCTCTCTGCCGCGTGCGCTCGCTACGCGGTTTAGAGCACAATCTTTGACTCCCGTGCATGCTCGCTCTAGATTCTGGGAGATTTTAAGTAATTTGTGGCATAACTAGTTCGACCATGAGTGGCTCAAAAGGTAGATATATAGATAAACTCATCTTCCAGGTATTTGACCAACCTCAAAAGCATCGTTAGCCAACTATGGTCACAAGTTCCGCGTTATCAGCATAGTTCAACGAGTTTGTGTTTTCCGAAACAATCGTTCCAACAAACATTCGCAAACAGCATCGCAAAGTTGTGTGGTTTGAACGACAGCTTCTCAGACCTGTGGTTAGAGGCTTAGTTTCTATGTAGCATCACATTTGGATGTAATAAATAATTTTTTCTGAGCAATAAGCAAGCTGAAATATAGTACAACTGGTGCCTTTTATTTAGAATACATACAAATGTAATTTACATCTTTTAGTTTCTCAAAAGATTTAAAGTACATGCGTTTAAAGAGAGGGCCCATGGGCGAACATCTCTACTGATGTAAGAATCAGAGCCAAATATTGAATCTGGTAATAAAGTAAAATAACTGAGAACAAATTAAAAATAGTTCTCAGATGACATGTCTGTAATTTATATTAACAATTGTAGCTTTAATTGGATCTCAAACGGGTTTCATTACATAGTAGTTATCTACTTACGGCCAATGCGTGAGAGTTGGCAGCTCTGGATTTGTCTCACTGCTATCCTGATGAAATTACGTAAAATATTATATCAAAATGTGAAAGATATACATATATATATATATATATATATATATATATATATATTTTAATACTAAATTTTAAAATAACATTTTGAAAACAATCATTGAGCAATTGCAAACTTCAGATGTTGTACTGTATTTATTAAAGGTAGAGTATGGGATTTGCAAAACGGCCGGCAGATTTTGAAAATACACAACTACCTTGTTTCCTCCAACACTGGCTCTGACTCCACCTTTTCGAAGAGGGGGATGGTGAGAGGGGGTATGGTACAGACCGCTTGATTGACGCACTTACTATCCAATGATTCCAGGTGGTCTTGGAAATGATTGGCTGGAGTTTTACAAGTCCTGCCCGTTTCAGAGATTACTAAATTGCTAAAAGGGTTAGTTCACCAAAATGATAAATCTGTTAGTAACCCACCCTCATGTTGTTCCAAACTTCTATGTGTCTTATTTGTTCTGCTGAACACAAAGGAAGATATTTGGAAGAATGTTTTAATCAAACAGATCTCAATCCCTATTGACTACCATAGTATGTATTTTTCCTACTATGATAGTCAATGGGAAATGAGATCTGTTTGATTAAAACATTCTTCCAAATATCTTCCCTTGTGTTCAGCAAAATAAACACGGAAGTTTGGAACAACATGAGGGTGAGTAAATACTGACAGAATTTTCATTTTTGGGTGAACTGAACCCTTTAATTTTTGTTTCAGGCGTCTAACTCAGTGACTCTAATGGGTTTGAAATAGGATTTCAAGTGATTTAAAAAAAAGGTCAAAAAAGAAAATCACATACCCCACCTTTATTACATACATTTAAGCTATCATTACTAAACTGTCTGAACTTGACCAGACCATATTTATGAAAGTCTGCATTCTCCTTTATAAAAACATGTCCTTATGCAGCACAGACATACATTCAGTTCAGTTTTAATTTGCACAGTTCAAACTGTACTACAGAACAAGAAAGAACCTCCTGGTTTAAATAATCTGGTTCTTTCCTTCTGATCCCCTTCCATCATTATCATTTTACAGATTTATTTTTAAATGCTCTGTGCCGCTGAAGCCTGTTATCTCTTCTCTGTGGTACAGATTTGGGTGCGAATTTGAAGGTGCCTTTAAGTGGACAAGCATGATTAAAAAGATGCATATCGCATAGCTTGATTATGGGCTGAGATATGTTCAATTAAAACTGGAACAAATCAAGTGGGACTCTGTCGTTGTTCCACTGAATATTAATTCGGCCAATTAACGGAGATAAATTCGAATTTAAAATGTAATTGGTTGTTAGATGACACTGTAAGGAAGTTCACACAAGACTCGAGGAAAATAAGTTAACTCAACCTTTAAGCTAATAAATTATTACATATCCTGCTTTTTTATGCTAACGGATTCCTCATAATACATGTTTTTTGTGGAAAAAAAAATTATTTCCGTTATTTATTTATTAATTGTTTTTTTTTTTTACCTTGGAGAGCATTTAAAATAATGCCTTTTAAAAAGAGGTTTAAAATTGATTTTAATATAAATATGTTGTCTTTCTGTTATCCATAAGCTAGTGTGGTCAAAATAAATACATACAAAAGTATCATTAAGATGATAAGCATTCAAAACTTTAAGTCTCTCACTTCAGCCAATATGGATCAATGATTTTGATGACATCACTCTATTCTTCAGCTTCTCGTCAGATTTTCTATCCAATGAAATGCTCTCTAATCTACAGCATTCCGCCCCCAAATAGACGCTGAAGTCTACTATTTTCTACATGGTGAATGGCACATAGTTTAGCCTATAGGGGACAGGGAACAATTCAGACATTGTAAATATGCTTTCCATTGGGGTCGAACGTATTTCTTGTTTCACGTGAACCTCCACAGCGCCCACAGAGTCATCTCCAAATTCTGCACAGAATGCTATATCTAAAAGCGACATGGACGAGATGGAGAAACGATGGAGAAAGGTGGAGAAACGGTTCGAGATTAAGAGGAAGCTGCTCTTTACTGAGATAAACAGCTCTGGGTGAGCCGTGACAAACTAAACGCTATTGGTCATTAAAAAAGGGGGAGGAGCTGTTTGATATGTAAGTTTCAAGGCACATCTGTGGGCATTCAACAGTTAAACCAGAAATGACAATTTTACAACCATTTACTCATGTTATTAGTGCTCTAGTTTTAGAGCTTTGTAGGGCTGTTTACACTTTTAGTTTGATTCTCTTGGTTCTTTTGGTCCTGACCAAAGAAATAAATTTAGTCCTGGTTTGCTTAGCGTTCACACCGATTTTTAAGACTGATCCTAAATACGCAAAACATTTTTTAAAAATTGAAATCGTAATTTTTACGGTAAAAAACAGCAGCTGTATTGTCTATTTGTCTGAAAATTTGAAAATGTACAATAAATATAATTTAAAAAAAAACGGCAGCTGTGGTTGCCGCAAATTTACCGTCAAATTTACGGTATAGCAATGTTACTGGTTTTACAGATACTTAACCCTCAGAGACCGACAGGATCACATAAATATTTATATTATTCAATGACGGATTTATCCGATTTTCTTAAAGTTTTTTTTTTCCCCAGCAGAAAGCTAACGAGCTAGCCATCACGGGAGGAGTCTTTGGTGTCTTTCTAGCCTTTACAGAAGGTTTTCTATCCAGCCTGGATAGAAAACGTTGTGCATGATTTCCAAGTTTTTTAGTAAATAACACCAGTTGAAAAATTAATTTTAAAAATACCCTCAGGTCTCTGAGGGTTAACTTAAAATTTACAGTATTAAACCGTACTTCACTGTTATACTTCCCAGCTAGGGTTGGGTATCGGTTGGGTTTTATCCGATACCAGTACCTACTCTGTATTTTTTAAACGGTTCCGGTGCCTAAACGGTTCTTGAAACGATACTTAAGAAAACGAAACCGCACACACTTTGTCAAAAAAATAATACCCATTTATTTACAGGGCCAAACTGGACACAATATTAACTTACAATATAAATACAAGTAACATATGGTAATAAATAAATAAATCAATATAAAATAAAAGTTCATATTTACATATTATCAAATAAAAAAATATTATATCAAACAATGTAGGCTAATTATACTGGAGATTAATAGAGATTACTACCAGGGTAATATAATATCGACATGGCTACAGGTTCCCATGTTTTATCTGCTTTAGTCATGTAAGTTATTTTGTCATTTACTAGTTTAGCTCTTAGCCAGTTTGATCTTTCGTTCCCACTGCGTCTTATGCGCAGCTTTGAGTAAACATATGAAAGAGAACGTCTCTGTGTAACCCATGTTCTCTGAATAGGGAACGAGACGCTGCGTTCGCTGCCGAATATCTCGCGCTGCTTTTCGGCAGAGAACTCTGAGGAGCAGATGATGCGCGCGCTGACATAATATGACGACGTGATCGTCAAGGCGGCGCGAATGGTGATTCTATATCCATAGACAATCGTTATTCTGACGCGTAATTTTACACGTGAAATGTTTGGCTTTCTGGATTTCACGGATTCACTGGATTTCACGTGTAAAATTACGCGTCAGAATAACCGATTGTTACTCTGACAGAATAACACGTGAACATTTCACGTGTGTTTAATCTCCTCGCTATCAGCTGACGTTTTGGGAGTCTCCCATATTGATAACGGCTCCCAAATGATCGCAAATTAGTTCAAATCTCCCGGAATCTAGTGCGAGCGAGCAAGCGCGCGTGCGAGACAGATCTCAGTGCTTCAGTAAACCGTATAGTGCGCGCACGTCGGAGTGGGAGAGGGAGACAGCGAGAGACTGCATGTGTGCGCCTTATGCCACCGCATGCCACAGACTCAGGCATCGAAATCAGGCACCGAAATGTTCATTCTTATTCGGTCTGGTTACTACCGTTTACGCCAGAACCGGTTCCCTATTAGAACCGAGTTTCAGTACCCAACCCTATTCCCAGCCTAGTGTATCATTGTGATCCACTGACAACCAACATTCATCACAGCAATGATGAGTCACGTGATCAATCACAGCACATGCGCATTTGATAGACGTACAGGCGCATTTGATAGACATTCGTAGCACCCAGTAATACGGCTCTGGGCATTCTAAAACCACGCCAGGCTAAAGATGTGAAGTGTCACACAGGGAATTGTGGGAATGTCAATTAATGCTTTTTCACTGTAAATTATACAAGGAGTTCAAAAACTGTATTTAACGGTATTTTACAGTAAAATTACATTAAATGTACCATGAGATCTATCACAGCTATTTACCGTAAATAGTACAGAAAGTTTCTGTTAACCAATTAACAGTTTTTCACTGTAGAATTTTTACAGTCTTTTACCATTAAAATCACAATAATTTTTTACAATTATTGTTTTTCTTATTAAGTTTACAGTCATAACTGAGGCGTTCCCTTCCAAAGGAACTCACGCTGCATTGATTGACACTGTGGGAACATTTGTTTGGAAGTCTTTTCAGTAGTGTTTGTTCACTTGCTTGGTGCACACCAGGGTTCAGATGGTAGAGTTCACACTTAATCAAATGAGCCTCACCTACAGAGAAATCGCATCAGAGTCACACTGTTATGTTTCTTTTTGTGCTTTTGTTTTTCCCTATCTCTTGCTATTTTTCTCTCAATCCGCTATTTTGCTTCTCAGGTCCCTGCCGAGTGGCTGTGTCACCTGTTAGTCATCAGGGTGTCTTCTCTGCATCCAATCTGCCGCCACCCCACTGGTTTAAAAGCCTTCCAATGTGCCTTGTGCCCAGTTCTGATCATGGATATCCAGTTTACTTCCAACCCAAGATCCTGAAGAAAGAAAGAAATAAACTGACAAAGATTCACAGTTTTCAGCAAGAATATTTGCTTATGGAAGCTTGTTTCCACCAATGGAATAAAGTGCTTTAAATCTTTTGATTCTGAGATACATATGTGCAATTCTGACTTTTTTCTATTAATTTGAATTATTTTAATTTCTTTCATATCTTGCAATTTAGAATTGAAATATTTAAAGCACCTATTTTGTTTTAATTATTATTATTCCATGGTGGAAACAAGCTGAAAAAAGTTGGAATTGTAAGATACCAATGTGCAATTCTGACTTTTTTTTTCTCAACTAGTAATTTTAATCATTTTAATTTCTTTTATATCTTGCAATTCATACTTTTTCTCTCAGAATTGAGATATAAACTTGCAATTGTGAGAAAAGAATCTGAATTATGAGTTAAAAAGTATCAATTACCTTTTTTATGTTTTCATGGCACAAACAAGCTTCTACAGATGAGCAATTTTCACTTATTTTTCACATAAAATATCACTGTCTGAGACAAATGCACAGAATAAGTAAACTGCACACTGCAGGGACACTTGGACACGGACACATTTGGAGTCATGTCCAGCGTCTTTAATGAGGCCATACGTCTGTTTCTTTATTCATCCTTCACTGACTGAAATAAACCCATTCATTTACAAACGGGCTTGATGGCTGACGGTAAAACCACAGCGCCCATGGCGTGTGAAATGTACCGAGCAGAACATACATCTAAATTTGGGAGCATCAGAGATTAGTGGAGACATTCACAGTTGGCCAGAAAGGCTTAATGAGCCGGTTAATGATGGCAGAGCCATTGATATGCCACAGAATAGGTACCCACTGATTATACTTATGATTTTTTCCTTCCAAAAATGTGGAAGTCTCCTAGGGGTAGAGCAAATGAGTTCATGGCCTTTGAGTACGCATAAAGCCCGTTAAAGCTTTTGAGCAGGAAAGCATGCTTCGTTTGAGAGCGGAGAGAAACACAAGGCGGGCTGTCATACCAGATGAGTTCGAGGCAAGGTTCAGGGTTATCCAGGGTCTGCTGAATAATATTATTATTGTAATATGAAGTGCTCTGCTGCTTCTAGCCTTATGCTGAATCACGCTGTTTTTTTGCGGTTACAGAAAGCCCCAAAATAATTGGAAGCCATCATAAATACAGTATATATATGCTAATATAACAGCAGCTTTTTAAAACAAGAAAGTGCTGATTTGTTTACGCCTGCGGCTTAGACGACATAAAATGCTAATAGAAGCAACCATTCTTTAAAAAGCTAAATCTATAGGGTGCAATTTTATTTCATCACACAATACCTTGGCTCTAAAGACATGGTAATGACGGCATGCTAAACAGTCTGCTAGGATAATAGATTACCCACAATTAAGTAGGAAAAGAATACTAAATTAAAGTATTGAAGTTCAGGCTTGTGCAGCGTATGACAAAACGTGTTCTCAGGAACAGTCATCAGCAGGTCTAAATGGATGATTTTTGGTATGTTCTTTGGGAGGAGATTTGCAGAAATGTGAAACTATAGTCAAATGTGTTCAACCAAGAGAATGGATTGAAGCATAACGTGACATCCCATATATGACATCAATGATGATACATTTCATTTATATTGTACTTTACATCCACAATGACAAAAATACCACCAATAAATCATACAAGTTAACCCCATGACTTATGCGAGGTATTCTGTCTAGCTTTTTGCAATTGCATTCTCGCACACATTCAACAAATCAGACGTCCTCTTTAAAATAGTAGTTCGCAAAACAGTTCTACCCACAAACACAACATTTTTTAGTCTTTTTTAATAGTTAATCTGCCAAACTGTAACATTTAATATTGTTCTTACTAAGAATTTTTTTTGTTAACTTTACTTAATGTCCAATAATTTGTTACACTTACTTAAAATTTCTTAGTAATCTGTACTGTTTGCATGCTATGCCTTCGTTACTCAGGAAAACCTTTACTTGACTGGTTTGAGTACCATTTTGGCCCCTCCCCACACATTGCCATTGGCGAGGCAGGACAGTTCTTTTTTCTTGAAATTAGTATTTTTCACTAATTTCTTCCACTTTTGCAGTCATCATTCTTCTTATTCATCTTGAAATAGTCATCGTGAATGTTATTGTCAATACACTATACAATTTTAGGAGAGCATCAAAATTCTTTAGCTGACTTGTTGATTTCCCTTTTCTTACCATTATTGTGATTAATGTTCCCTTTGGTTGGGCACTTGGAACGTAACTTATATTTAGGGCCCGAGCACTAGCTGTGCGAGGCCCTATTGAAACTGTTGGGGTTATTTTTATTTTATTTTATTTTTTTATTTTTTTTTTTTTTTTTCTGCAAAGTAAGCGCCATTTTCGCAGCCGCAACATGCTCAAAAAGTCACCAAATTTGGCACGCATGTCAGGACTGGTGAAAAATTTCGTATTTTGTGGGTTTCGCGGATGGGCGTGGCAAAATGGCTCGCTAGCGCCACCTAGAAAATTGGAAAAAATTAGCCCCTCGTCCACGTTCAACCTACATGCACGAAATTTGGTGGGGACGTGCATCATATCAAGACGCACAAAAAAACCTCAAGAAACCATACCCTAAACTCGACAGGAAGTCCGCCATTTTGAATTTGGCGGCCATTTTGGGACGATTTACACACTCCGTACTTTAACGAACTCCTCCTAGGGATTTAGTCGGATCAACTTCAAATTTCTGCTGTGCCTTCTAAAGGCATTGATGATGTAAAGTTGTGCTATCTGCGCGTTTTCGTCGATGGGCGTGTCCGTGGCGTCGATGATTCGCCATGAAACAGGAAGTTGTAGTAACTTGGCTGTAAATGCCCAGATATGCACGAAATTTTACACATTTGACAAGAGTCCCGCCCTGAACAAATCTACATGCTGACAATCACCCACAGTCATAGCGCCACCTGCTGGCAACAGGAAGTGACCTGTAATGAAGCGGCCCCCGCCGCATTCTTGACCGACATGTATGAAATTTCTGTGGTACATCTACCATGTCCAGACGCACAGAAAAGTCTCCTGGAGCGATGCCCTGAAACTCAACAGGAAGTCGGCCATTTCTAATTTTACCGCCATTTTTGGATGATTTACTCATTGCGTACTTTAACAAACTCCTCCTAGGGATTTAGTCAGATCGACTTCACATTTCTGCTGTGCCTTCTAAAGGCATTGATGATGTAAAGTTGTGCTATCTGCGCGTTTTCGTCGATGGGCGTGTCCGTGGCGTCGAATGATTCGCCATGAAACAGGAAGTTGTAGTAACTTGGCTGTGAATGCCCAGATCTGTGTGAAATTTTACACATTTGACAAGAGTCCTGCCCTGAACAAATCTACATGACGACATTCACCCACAGTCATAGCGCCACCTGCTGGCAACAGGAAGTGAACTTTAACGAAGCTGCTTAGCAAATTCACAGCCGCACCGGCTCAGCTGCAGAATATGTAACGCGGCCGCCTCACATCCCGACGCGCTACAGGTGCGAGGGCCCGCCCATCGCTGCTTGCAGCTTTAATTTTGTAATTCTCTTCCTATTGATTGCTGTGATACTTGATACAATTAAGTTATGCTTACTTAATAAAATTAAGGCAACGAGTTTGCATAATAAAATTAAGTAAACTGAACTAATAGTGCACTGTAATCATAATTTGTGTGAAATGCCATTGTACAGTACTTATATGCAAACTGCGGTGAACTCTATTATAGGTACTGTACGTTTTCGTGTTTTCGCAAACATGTAGGTAGAAGTTTTTTAACCTGTGTTGCAGACTTTGATTTGTTTGGGAATACAAATATATCTTTTAAGGTGCAGTATGCAATTTTTGAATAGATGGATTGGACCAGAGCACCAAGACACACTTATAGCCAATCAGCAGTAAGGGGCGTGTCCATGACAGGGGAAGAGAGAGAGCTCAGTGCACAAGACAGACTTGAGCAACATGACTGAAAGAGAGAGATGGCAGACAAACTACAAAATAGCAAAGGGTCAGGGGAATATAACTTTAAAAATACGGGTTACGATCAGGCAAGAGGAAGCACCAGTGTTAATATCAGAGAAGCTTTCCAGCGCATACGTAGAGCTTAAAGGAGTAGTTCACTTTTGAAAAACTTTTGCTGATAATTTACTCACCCCCATGTCATCCAAGATGTCCATGTATTTCTTTCTTCAGTCGAAACGAAATTAAGGTTTACGAATGAAAACATTCCAGGATTTTTTCTCCATATAATGCACTTCAGTGGGAACCAAACAGTTCAAGGTCCAAAAGACAGTTTCAGTGCAAACTGCAAACTGTTCGAAGGGCTTTAAACAATTCCAGACGATGAATAAGGGTCTTATCAAGCAAAACGATCATTCAATTAATACATAAATAACAAAGTTTAAGTTTTATTAGCTCAAATGCTCGCCTTGGTCTGTTCTGTGACACACGTTTGTGGCTCTCCTGTTCGTACTCGTTCATCAAAATGAACAAATCTTTTTCCAAGTCATTTGGTTCATTCAACAAATGAAACGAACGAATTAGACTCGGAAACAGATTCGTTAATTTTGATGAATGAGTTCAAACAGGAGAGTCACACAGAACAGAGCAAGGCGAGCATTTGAACTGTTATTACACAGTATAAAACATTGTTTCTCATGATTTTCGCATATGGTGTTGTAATTCAAGGAGGGTTTTCCCAGTCTTTTCTAATCGCCCCTTTGGCTCAGCAATGTGCAGATTAAGAGTTGAATGAAATGCCATACTTTGTTGTGATTTTTGTGTATGTATGGTAGAAAATGTGGTCTACTACAGACAACAGTGTTTTGTGTTGCTGAGGAGCAGAGGTGGAGAACACAAGCTTGTCTACCTTGACCTGCAAGAACTTGACGCTACACTTGATTTTTGGGGTTAAATATACCTTTAAAAAGGTCCAATACCTGTCCAATAAAAAAAAATGGTTAAACTTTCAAAACTTTCAAACTTATGACATGTCATGCTTTGCAGGGGGGCTTTAAAAGGGGTGATGAACAGAGAAATAAAATTTTCCTGTCATCATATTATTTTATTTATTTATTTGTTTATTTTACAGGGACAATGCTCATTAATTAACAGTAAAATAACTGTAAATGAGCCAGAGTTACCTCAACAGGCTAATTTTAATCTGTTGTCCCAGGCCAGTTGTTATGATGGCAACCTAAAATCAAGATATAAAGCAAGATATTATAAGATATATTATATTATAAGAATATCCTGTAAGTTTCAGAACTGAAAACGTACTTGTTAGTCCAATAAAAGCTTTTATTGACACCAGGCTCAGCAAACGACTCGTTTTTCAAAGTGGGGAACTATGGCGTCAAAGAGGATAAAACACCACCCCCGCAGAAGAAGATCAACGCCTAGTTCAACACGACCAGTTTAGCCCCGCCCACCGATTCGCGCATTACACTCATAGCTAAATAACATAGATGCCTACCTAGTGATGACAAACCGGATCGAGCTACCGAGCAATACAGAATATTGTGCAGCGCCTGGTTGTGGAAGAAGTCGCTGCATAAGCTTCCTCTGGATTCAAATAGGACTGCATGGTTAAACTTGATTTTTAATGACGTTCCAGCTGATTAGGTTAAAACATTGTCCGTCTGTTCACTACATTTTACTGAGGATTGTTTTGTAAACAAGACTGGATTTGCAGACCGATTTAGATTAAAGAACGCTGCTGTGTCGTCTATATTGGATCTGGCAGGAATTGCGCAACACACGGACTAACATGGGCGAATCATTCCGGCTGCCATTTTACAACATTGGACATTTTCAAAACACAGACGGGTGAGTTGAAACTCATAATATGCAAAACTGTTATCTACTCACAGCAGTGGGCGTTTACTTCCAAGTCTTCAATACGAGACGCCCATAAAAACCGAGCGTTTTTGAGCTAGGCTCAAAACTAGGGTAGAAAATAGCCTATTACTTATTAATTTTGATGTTTTTGAATGTAAAAACCAAGCAAACGTCATAAGTTGACCTCAGACAACAATATAATAAAATTTAAAAAGCCAGTTCATAACCCCTTTAAGAGGGCCAATCATAGCTTGAATTTGGTTGATATCTAGATAATCAGCAGCTGAATGCGTGAGCAAATGATCAAATATTTGAACACGTGAGCTTAAAAGTTGAGTATGGGCATTCAGATATGTGTGGAAATCTGTCAATGTTTGTAGGTGCAGATCCTGTGTGTGCCTGACCATCAGTGAAGCTCTTAAGAGATTCTGAGTCACACACTGTCTCCATCACCACCCCCAACAACCAATGTTGAAGCCAGCATATCTCCAGAGGCTCGATAATTGACTGAAGTCTCAGTGAGACTTTGATGGCCGATCTTTGCACCAGCATCTGTCATTGACGGCGTCCTTCAGAGGGGTCGTCGGAAAGGTGAAAGAGGCGAACCATCGCATGCAATAATAACTGAACAAGTGGGCTGATTACTGAAGGATTCTGGGAGATTTACAGGGATCAGCAGACTGCTGTGATGGAGTACATTTGCATTGGTTTGCAAACAATTTGGTTTTTAGATTTGATAATTAAATTCCATGATCATTGTAAAATGGGCTTCTGTATCGAACCCTAGGGTTCTTGACTCAATTTTAAAGGACCCTTTATGAAGGTTAATTGTCTTAAATCATTTGCATAATACTTTCATGTTTAATGGTTGTTTAATTTTTTTCTAGTGAAAACATAGTTTACAAGGTCTTTAAATAATAATATATTTTATTAGAATTAAAACAGACAGAAGACAGTTCTAGACAGGACCCTTTAAGGTTGTACATATTCTAAGAGTGTGTCTATAGAGTCCTAAAATTGTCGCCGTTTGGTAAATTTCACTGTTTTGAAGCCACAATATGCAATTTGGCCTATAATTTGCACCGAACCAATGAGTTTTTATGTGGTTTGGGGAATCCTCCAAAACCCCGGAAGTGTTTTAGATAAAACAATTATGCAATGCTGTTTTTAAAGCGTTACGTCTTGTTCAATTCACTTCTAACATATAAAAGCAATAACACACTTACATATTATTTGAAAATGTCCAGTTTTTGGGTTATATTATTAATTCCATTCAATTGCATATCTAAATTAGTCAAACATCCAAATCAGTTTAGTAGAAATTAAATTGAAACTGCTCAGACACACACAATAAACTGACAGTTGTTACACTGTTCTATAAAGACACGATGACATGAACGCACAGATTTCTCATTATTTTTAATTACACCAGTCCACCCAAAATAGTTGGTACAATAATGAAAACAACAGATGATTATTTAAAAGAATGGTAAAATGACAGAGGGGTTTAATAGGTTATTATAAAATGTAAAAAATGACATTATTTAGATTTGATTACAGCTAATCACTATCTCTAATTACTCTAGCTATTCTCTACCACTCCTGTAGCTTTTTCTATCTGTCAAATGTAAATAATGGAGTTCTTTTCCCCAGTGAAAGATGTGTGACATGTTGACATGATTAGAGACTGACTTGGGGGCTGAGGGGGAATCAATTTAAATTCAATGTTATATATGCAAACATGAAAGATTTATATGACAACAAAGAGAAAAAAAAAGCTGACATACTGCTGTCACATTTGGTCTGTGTTTATGTTGGTCTTTCAGTTGGTTGTTTTGAGAGCGATTTGTTATTTTTTAAGTTAACAAAGGACGCTGCTGTGAATGGATCCAACTTTATTTTCTACTTTATTTTACAACTGCAGCTCTGATATTATAAACCATATATTACCATTATGAAAGCATACTTTTGTCTTTGGAGTCTAAAGACAAAAGTATGGTTAAGTTTCAGAGTTCATAAGTTCATAAGGTTAAGTTTCAGAGCAGGGCTGTAGTACTCGAGTCCGGTCTTGGACTCGAGTCCGGACTCGAGACCGTTTTTCTATGGTCTCGGACTTGTCTCGGACTCGCTGGTATTTGGACTCGGACTTGTCTCGGTCTCGGCCACTGGTCTTGCCAAATATTGCGTTTGGTCTCGACTCGAGTCCAACATTTTTGTATGCGTGTTCATTTATTACTAGCCTATCAGGGTAACGTTAAATTAGAAAATGCCCAAATTAACCGACCAAGTGCTCACTACAACGGAGCGCGTCTTCTCATGCTGTTACTATAGTTACTGGGTGTTGCGCACAATTCTAATGATTCCCGCAGGTCTCCCATTTATAATGTGGGATATTCCCGCAATCGTAATCCACACAGATTATAAAATCAAATCATTCTTTTAATAACTATCTGCCAGACGCAATTTCACAAACCGCGTGAGTGTTCAGCGGTGTCGCGTCTTCTCTTCTCTTCTCTCATGTGTTGTGGAAGCCAAGCATCAAGCACTGCCGCAATAATACACACTCGCGTTCAGGAGTCCGGACATGGCGGAGTATTCACTTGCATTCGGGCCAGTAGTGCATCGTGAATAAAGCTTAACATTTGCACGTCTTTTTAAGTCTTACCAGTTTAACATTCAAGTAATTTTAAACTATCAGTCCTTGCGCGCTCTCTGGGATGACTATGCGCACATTAATAGAAAATCCGCCTCAAGAACAGCTGGCCAGTAACAAAAGTTATTTTTCACGGATTAGCTATATTGCTTTAACACTCAAATCATGTCAATTTCGGTCTTCGTGAGTATAATGGTCTAAACATAGTCGGTTTTGTCTTAAATAAGCATAAAACGCATGCTAGTATGAAAAGAGAATCTATGCTCTTAGCTCTTAAAGTGACAGCAACCATATGTGTCGTTCATTAATTTTGTCGTCAAAACAAGAAAAGAGAGCTTTAAGTTAAAGGAATCAGGACTATGTTTAATTTATTCAGGACTAAAATACTATGCAGTGTTATTTTCCATTTGATTACTTTATTCAGTTTCTGTCAATGAACACTAGTGTAGACCTATTCAAAAACGTTTCTCTTTATTTGTATCTTTATTGTATTGATTTGTGTAACTTTTTTCAATTTAATTGACTATTTAAATCAAGCCTTGTGTTGTGTAAATTCTTAACAACATTACCCCATTGTAAAAAATGCAATGAGCACAAACATTTAAGCAACATAAATTAAAAAATTTTGTTTGGCAAAAATGAAATTCAGGCCCTGAAGACTTTTTTTTCCTGTCCTGGACTCGATCTTGACTCGGACTCGAACCTTTTTGGACTCGGTCTTGACTTGGACTCGAAACTCTTTGGACTCGGTCTTGACTTGGACTCGACTAGTCCTGGTCTTGGACTTGTCTTGGACTCGACAAAGGTGGTCTTGACTACAGCCCTATTTCAGAGTATTAAATAATTATGCACTAGATTCACAGATCTGGCAGATGACTTAACATTACACATTGGGGGCCCTATTTTAACGATCTGAAACGCAAGTGTCAAAGCGCAAAGCGCAATTAACTTTGTGGGCGGATCCCGGCGCTGTTGCTATTTTCCCGGCGGGATGAATGCCTCTTGCGCCTGGTGCAAATCTAAAAGGGGTTGGTCTGGAGTAGCTTCATTATTCATAGGTGTGGTTTGGGCGTAACGGAAATAAACCAATACGAGCGTCATATCACATTCCCTTTAAGAGCATGATGAACGAGATGCGCTTGTTCCGTGGCGCAATTCTATTTTAACGGCGCATTTACCAGGCGCGCTTCAGCATGGGTTCACAGCCGAGGAGATCGATGTTCTCGTCAGGGCCGTAAAAGAAAGAGAAGGGACACTGGGCATGGGACAAACCCACCCAAATTAGCTTCGGGTTAAACATGCATATAATAATTTGGGTAAATGTGTAAGCTTTATGCCTGTTTTTCCCATCATCATGGACACAACAATGATTTCCCTCATGTTTATATATTTTTCCGTATAATAATGTATCATTTGCAAAAAGTAATGCATCTGTGTTGATGAGAGAATCATCTACAGTGTATCCGCGTTGTTCACACTCTGTATTATGGCCAAGCATGCACGCTTAAAATAGCATTTGAATATACGCGCAACGCGCCACTGACTTTAGACCAGGTTTTTTCTGGTCATTGGCGCAATTGTTTTCTGGAACTGCAAAATAGCACCAGGGATTGTTTGCGCCGACACACGCCTCATTTTTGCGCCAACCCGCCCAGGAAGCGCAAGTTCATTTGTTAGTTTACCGACGTGCGTCTGTGGAGGAAAAAAGCCCGCTTTGCGTGAGTGCAAAATAGGAATGATAAATGCGTCAGTGTATAAGGTCATTTGCGCCGGGTGCAAGAGTAGAGCCCTGGGTCTCATTCATGAAACACGAGCAGAACGATTTTTTGTGTAAATCGTGTGTAAAGTGGTTCTGGCTGTAAATTTTCGGATTCATTAAAATGTTTGTATTTTCCAAATGTTAGTTGGTACGCAAGAAATCTACACCTGCTCCCAGCCACGCATAAATGGTGTGCTTAACATCTAAACGTTTTGCTCATTAATAAGGCTGCATTTTAATTCACCTTAATCAGGTACATATTTAAACAGCATTTTGAAAAAATGGTTTATATAGTAATTACATACGGTTTTTCTTTTTACTTCTATTATGAGAGCCAGTAATTTATGGAAGCTTGTTTCCACCACTGAATAATAAAAAAAAGTGACTATTTCATCACACAATTGCGTGTTATAAAGTCAGAATTGCGAGATGTAAACTCGCAGAAAAAAGAAAAAAAAAGAAACTTGAGAAAAAAAGTCGCAATTACCTTTTTTATTTTTCATTCTATGGTGAAAACAAGCTTTCATAAGTAATAGCAGATCTGGTGATCGATGGTGGTCCTTCTCCAGTTTGAATAAGATTTTTCCGAAGACTTCTACTTCGTTTAAAAAAAATAATTCGTTTTTTGCTGTCAAGCTTAATGTCGAACCATTTTCTTCTCACTTCTGGGACTGTTCGATTAACAGATGAAACTCCATTAACTGCATCTGTAATATGCTGCCAAGCTTCCTTTTTTAGGACCTGATAGGCCACTATGTACGCTTGAAAATAAAATTGGCGTTTTGAATGAACTTCTGATAATAAAACTTCAATTTCTGCATCCGAGAAATCTTTCTTTTTCATTCGCATTCATGTTATTATATGCCTATATATAGACGTCAGTCGGATATAATGGGCGGGATTTATGGTAATTGAGAATGAACGTGCACGCGCATCCCATTTACGACTGGTTGGAATTCACAAACACACACACACATTTTACTATCACATCTGACATTTACGAAGTATTTGTAAATCAGGAGAAGAGTTTTTGGTAAGGTCTCGTTACACGCAAATCACTCTCATATTTACGTGTATATTTACGAATGTTTCATGAATGAGACCCATTCTTTATTCAAGGAACTATTAAAATACAGCAGCTTTATGTTTCAAGGTTTTGGTCTGAGGTAGGGTTCGGGTTAGACCACTAGGAGGCGCCTTCTGGCCCATATATATCTGTGTCTCACATTGACATGTTGGATGTCTACGCATTGGCAAAAGCGTCAGTATATGACGCCTTGGGATGAGAACGGGCTGTCAATGGAAGCTTTAGCATTAAGTTCTGTCAGAAAGACTCAAATCGTTGCGTCACTAATTACCTTCTCATCTATCCAATCATGTCTAATACTTGCAATATAAAAGACCGGTACTTACACATGTTTAAGTTCGCAGATGCTGATGCTTTCATTGAACTCCATCCTCCCCACCACCTCCAAGATGGTTCCTTCCCTTCCATCCTCCCCACCACCACCAGGATGATCCCTTCCTAAACCTCCCAGGGGTTCGGCTGCGCCCCTGCCTTCGTCTTCAGGCAGGAAATACCGAGTCCGGACCCCTCGGATTGCGAGCTATGGACGGGGCCTGTGCCAAAGAACTTTATTTCTTGCTGGGCTATTAAGGGTGTCACGATTTCGATTTTAAATCGAAATTCAATCGAAATGAATTAAAATCGAAATCGATCGAAATTAATTCAGAATCGTCGATGCTGCCACGCCCCCATGTAACGTCTGTTCGGCTTGCCAAGCAGAAAAAAAACACGCATGTTGAAGTGCTGCGAGTCTCCTAAGCCATTCAAAAGATAGCATGGAAACAGCAGATGCCGGAGACCCGTCGACAGAACGTGAACCCCCTCCTCTTTCACTGAAGTCGCAGGTGTGGACGTTTTTTGAATTTCCAGTGAATTCTGTTGACAACGTTCGCGCTTCAAAAAAGCCCCAGTTTGCAGACATCCCAAGTCCTGCCGAAATGCCGGGAGTCTCCCGCATATTGATAGCGGCTCTCTGATGCACGCAAATTATTTAAAATCTCCCGAAATCTAGCGTGAGCGAACGTGCATGCTGAGACAGAAAAAAACTGTGCTCCAAACTGTATTGCGCGCACAATCAGAGAGGGAGAGAGGGAGAGACCTTTGCTTGTGTGCCTCTTAACGCCCGTTTTACACACACTCTGTTTGCAACGTGTATGCGGTGCGTATTTGTTTCTGTACCCATGTTAACAGCTTCCAGTTGCGGTGAGTACACAGCAGTGCAGAGATCGTTTCCACACCGAGTCTATTTCTGCTGTGCTGCAAACGCAGAAATAAGTGACTAGCGCACGGTTTGTGGTCAAAATGAACTCAGATTGACCTGAAAATGTATTAGTTTCTCTATAAATGCATTTAATTCAATAAAATGTAGTGATCTCACCATAAATGTATTTAATTAAATACTACTTTTCATATTTTTACTTCAAGACCGGGATTTTTAGCAAAGAAAACTACAATTTACCTCAACAAGGACATAATGAACGACATTCTTTCTCATTCGTGGAGGTAGAATAACAACTTCTTTGTGACAGGCAGGATTTATTGTATTAAAATTTATGTAAATGCAAAAGAAAAGGCAGAGCCGGCTGTTTTTGTCAATTTTAATTTAAATAGACAAGTTTTTATTTAAAATGTTTGCGATTTTAATATAAGTAGCCTACATGGTTAAATATTTGACCATTTGCTTGAGAAACTTAATATATATAGAAGTAATGCATGTAATAGGCCTACGTTGTTTATAGTGTTTAAATGGGCATAGATCCATTCAAGTTTGTATAAGTGTACAAAGAAAATCGCAATGCTGACAACTTTTTTTTAAATAAAATTTGCTGCAAATCTTCAGAATTTGAAATAAAAATAGTGAATATGTGTTTGTGGTTCAGCCACGGATCAGTTACGCACTGCAAACGCAGCATATGTAAAGCACTTTAGCGAGTGCTGCTCCTGTATAAACCGCAACAAGCACTGCATGTGCACTGCATGTAGTATGTGTGAAATGGGCGTAAAGCACATGTAATAAAGAGAGCATCCTGATTGGCCAATTGATAAAAATCGAGAATCAAATCGAATCGTGACCTAAGAATCGAAAATGGAATCGAATCGAGGATTTGGAGAATCGTGACACCCCTATGGGCTATCAATAAATTTATTTATTCTCCCGAGTCTTTCTGGTAGAACTCCACAAACAACTCATATCAGATTTTAGACAGTAAAACCCACAACTTTACCGTCATTGAAAAGTATTAAGACTCAGTCTAGACAGCAGGTTTTAAACAATAACCCTAACATATGAATAGCAAAAACTACTGTGAAAGGCAACATTTTCCATTTAAATCAACCTTGGAGTCAAAGACATGAATGTGGGAAGATTTCAGTTTGTAATACTATATAACAGTGCAGTTAGATTTCAAGACATGTTGTTTTTTTTTTGCATCTGTGTCTTTGGGCAGCCTGCCATCTGAGAGCAAGAGAGCTTCAACAAACTCCCAGAGCTGAGACATGGATCACTAAAGAGATTAGCAGTACTGTGGGCTATGGTCCAAAACATAACCGTCTATGAAGGCAGCATTTTAAAGCGTCAAATGCACTCATGACTCTACAGCTGTTCCAAACAACAGGCTACCGATGCTGCCTACAAATATCATTTGACCAATGTTTAAGGCATCATTGCATGTGTGCATCTTGGAGAATGCAGTCCCAGGTTGCATTGTAACGACAGTAGTAGACATTGAATGAGACACTTCGATTCTAAATATAATTTAAATTACATTTATGCTTGTTATCCAACTCATTTGGGCCCGAGCACTAACTTCATTAGGGCCCGAGCACTAACGGTGCGAGGCCCCTATTGAAACTGTTAGGGTTATTTTTTTTTATTATTTATTTATTTATTTTTTTATGCAAAGTAAGCGGCATTTTCGTGGCCGCAACATGCTCAAAAAGTCACCAAATTTGGCATGCGTGTCAGGACTGGTAAAAAAAAATCTTATTTTGTGAGTTTCGTGGATGGGTGTGGCAAAATGGCTCGCTAGCGCCACCTAGAAATTTGGAAAAAATTAGCCCCTTGTCCACGTTCCACCTACATGCACAAAATTTGGTGGGCACGTGTATCATATCAACACAAAAAAGTCTCAAGAACCCATACCTTAAACTTGACAGGAAGTCCGCCATTTTGAATTTGGCGTCCATTTTGGGACGATTTACACACTCGGTACTTTAACAAACTCCTCCTATGGATTTAGTCGGATCGACTTCAAATTTCTGCTGTGCCTTCTAAAGGCATTGACGATGTAAAGTTGTGCTATCTGCGCTTTTTCGTCGATGGGCGTGTCTGTGGCGTCGATGATTCGCTATAAAACAGGAAGTTGTAGTAACTTGGCTGTAAATGCCCGGATCTGCACAGAAATTTTACATATTTTTAGTCCCGCCCTGAACAAATCTACATGCCAACATTGACCCACAGTCATAGCGCCACCTGCTGGCAGCAGGAAGTGACCTTTAACGAAGCAGCGTAGCAAATTCACAGCCGTACCGGCTGAGCTCCAGAATATGCAGCGCGGCTGCCTCACACCCGACGTGCTACAGGTGCGAGGGCCCGCCCATCGCTGCTTGCAGCTTTAATTCAAAGTTTACATTTCATAACTTTCTTTTATTTATTGGGAATCAAACCAATGACATGTGTTGCATGTGACATAAAAGTCATTTATGGTTAGGATACTGCCTACACAGACAGCAAGACAGCTTAAGTTTTGGAACAGAGCCAAAATGTGAAACGCTTAGCTGATATCATTTTCAATAAAAGACAAGGAAAGTTTTCCAGGGAATTTATTTCCAGCAATAATAGGAGAGAGGTTTTCTTTCTGTTGCAATTCAAGCCATTTTATGACCATTTTCTAGGAAGCATTGTGTGAGGACATTCTGACAGGAAATGCAGACAGGCGCTCAGAAAGTGGACGACAGAGGTTCCTTTATATCGCAATGGCTGCCAACAGGGCAGCAGGGTAGCTAATATGCCTCACTTAAATTCATTAGCCATAGTCTCATAAAGAGAGTAATTATTAGAAGTCCTGCTCCCCCGTCCTGTTAGCATATGAAGCAATTATAACGAACAACTGAATGTTAACAGGCTCATTAGATAGCGGAAGACCATACAAATGCCTCATTTCCATACAGGGCCTGACAACAGACAAGGCCAGAAGAGAGACACAGCCAACTGGAAGTGGTACTTTAGCCTTGTGACATGCCCCCTTAAAAATAAAGCTGTTTAATTAAACTGTCTTGCCTTAATCCAAATGACTTCATTCCTGAGGGACACATACAGGTCTCATTCCCGGCAGTCCATTAATGTTGAAATGCTGCAGGTCACCATGTATATAAACGTGCTATTAAGCACCTGCAACATCTTTGCCACTAAGTCGCCGTATGCCAGTGTGTGACGCTCAAGCAGTTTGTTATTGGTAATTAGTTCAAGCAGTGAACCATCAAAAAAATAGGGATTTATCTTTGTAAAACAACATTATCACATTGAGGCTTTGCAGAGATAACGGTTTAGTTGATTTGAAATTCAAATGTGCTATCCATTGACATGTTATAATTTCTTTTCCTCTTTTTAGACACTTGTTTTGACAGGAATCCCATAGAATTTGTCTGAATCACTTTAGTGTGACACAGAATATTAAAATGGTCTATACACATTTTGTGGATTTTTAACATGACCTTGTGGTATGGTAACCTAAGGATTGTCAATAGAGCCAAGCTGTCCAAGATAGTGAATGAGGCAAGTAAGATAATTGGCAAGATGCAGAGACATTTGAACGATCTTCAAAAGGCTTCAAAGATAGTTGAAAGATAGTTGAGGATGATCATCTCATCCTCTCTTCATGACGAGTTTCAATTTTTGCAAGTGTATTGCAGGTTTTTCTAATGTGTATTTACAACACAATCTCATGACCAATACGAACGTTTGTAAAAGGTGGCTAATTCATACGTCCTCAATCGTAAGATTTAGCAAAATAGGGTTGCAAAATTCTGGGAATTTTCAAAGATGGAAACTTTCTATGGCAATTAATGGGTATGTAAGGGAATTAACAGGAATTTATTGGAATAAACAGGAATAAAATGGGAATTTTCAAAGTTGAGGGTTGGCACTTCATAGGGAACTTAAATATAGTTGAGGATTATAAATATATATATATATATATATAGGATTTAATATAGTTGAGGATATATTTTGGTAACGCTTCCTTTTACAGTCCAGTTACCCATGTAAATACTATGTACTTATTTTAGTAACTACAATTACTGGGTAATAACTAATACTAACCCTGAACCTACCCCTAAACCTACCCCTGTTCCATGTACTTACCTTATATTAGCCAGTACTTTCTAGGTAAGTACACTGTAAGTACCCTGTAAATACTGTACTGTAAAAGGAAGCAGTACCTATATTTTAGCATAATCTTGACTAAAACAAACGATTGTCATTCAAATACACTTGAATATCCATGTCATTCCTCAATCACATGCACATAGAACACTGCTTACTGCATGGCTATTGAGACAACACCCCCTACTGGCACTGTGCATGCCTCCATCATCACATGTTCAGAAGCCCAAAGCACAAGACTATTGAAGGCACACATTTGAGCCTGTGGACTAAACAACGTAAGTTTAGATAGTATCGGGAAATATATTTATTAAATGTTTAAATTGCAAATATCACATACAAATGTATTACGTGCAGGTTGCGGTTTCTGTTTGCATCATCACAACATTTCGGCCGTAACCAAATATGCGCTTTTGGGCCATTTTCAGCCGAATATATGCGCTTTTGGGCCATATTCAGGCCCAATATTCGATGCATCCCTAATAAATAGTAAGGCTAGCTAAACAACTGGAATGATCTTGAAAACATATTGCAGGAGGAAGAGAAAATCACCCTAGTAAAGGCCAATTTATACTTCTGCGTAGGGTGCGTGCAGTAGGTACGGCGTAGCATACGCACAGACGCATACCATACCGCGTACCCTTCGCCGTAGCCTGACGCGCACCTCCTCAAAAATGTAACTACAAGTCGCGACGACGCAAGATCTGTGATTGGTCGGCTTGTTAGCGTCGCATTTCATCTTATGCATTTCCACACGCACCATCTCACACATTTCCGCACATACCATATCCTCCGACGTCTTCTCTCATTTCTGCGTTTTAGTAATTTCACTAAAATGAACTGTTTTTACACGTCAATAAGCTCCAACTCCAACATGATCCGCTTTCTTTCAGTCGCTATTGCTTGTAGTAACCTAGCCGGGAGGAATCTAAACACAGTGGAACATTAAAACCCTCCGCCGCCAACTAGCGTTTTGAAGAAGTACTGCAGAGCAACCAAGACCTGAACGCAGAAGTATAAATGCTCACAACGGCATTGTCTACGTGCGTAGCCTACGCCGTACACTATGGCGTACCCGCAATGCAGAAGTATAAATTGGCCTTAACACCACAGCAACCACCCAGAACACCTTAGCAATTTACCCATAAATTTCCCGCCGCTTTGAAACCCAAAAATCGTACAAATTCGAATTGCCGTGAGATCATGTTGGTATTTGTGTGGTGATGTATATGTAATGTGAAACCAGAGACAATTTTCCACAGCATGGATAATAATAAATTAAAGTTTTCTTATTCTTTTGTAATGTCAGAATTGACAGAGGTTTAAATAAACACAGAAAAATAAATAATTAAAATGAATCAGCTTGTGCTTTGACTTTTCATCTCCTTGATTACTTCATTACATTTGCAAATTAGAGAGTTGTTGATGCGGATTTGTCAAAACAACATCTACCTTTATGAACACGATGCAATATGATAACTAAAAAAAATATCTTTTAATGTTTGCATCAGCAGGAGCACATTTGAAAAGGTCAACGAATATGAAAATTAAAACATTATTTATAGCCTGTAATTTGTCTGTACTAACGTATTGTTCAGAATATGGAACATGTTGAATACTGGTAAAATGTACCAACAATCACATTTAAAAATAGACACTTTATGGCAGACCATAAAAATAACCTGTAGTTCACATTTGATGATGGATTTCTCACATTTTTTTATGTAGTGACAGATGTTGTTGCTATGTCAAAATAACACATCTGATCCAGGGGATATGAATGTTTTTCCTTAGGCCGATCACAATGCGCTGAACAGATTGTTTCTCCCCAAAGTCAGAGTGCTGGGCAAGACTTTTTCTTTTTTCTTTTTTTTTTTTTTTAGTGGCTGCTTTGAAGAATTTGACAGGCAAGTGTACCAGTAGCCAAAATAAGAAATGAGCTGCTTTTAGGACCGCAGTGAGCTTTTCTTTGACGCTTAGCATTCTTAAGAAGTCTTTTTGGGCTCACCATCTTCTAACATAAACCTCTACAGATCAGCAGAATCTAGTTCATTCTGACTATATGGTGAGTGATGAAATTCACAACACACATTTTATTTTTAGACCTAGCCACTTGGGAAACACACAGGTATGTGTCCCCATGATTTGCAGTAGGTATGTTCACTAATCACTGCTCTTAAAGGAGTAGTTCTTAAAAAAAAAAAAAAAAATACTTTTGCTGATAATTTACTCACCCTCATGTCATCCAAGATGTCCATGTCATTCTTTCTTCAGTCGAAAAAAATGAAGGTTTTTGATGAAAACATTCCAAGATTTTTCTCCATATAATGGACTTCACTGGGCATCAAACGGTTCAAGGTCCAAATGAGAGTTTCAGTGCAAACTGTTGAAAGGGCTTTAAACAACACCAGATGATGAATAACGGTCTTATCTAGCGAAACGATTAGTCATTTAAAAAATAAATAAAACAACTATAAGCACAAATGCCCACCTTGCTCTGTTCTGTGATGCGCGTTCGTGACTCTCCTGTTCGAACTCGTTCATCAAAATTAACAAATCTTTTTTCGAGTCATTTGGTTAATTCAACAAACAAAAAGAACAAAATGACACGAAAAAAAAAGATTTGTTCGTTTTGCATTCCTTCACATGCAGGTCACCTTCACTTTCATAGAACTTTCTGGAAAAAATGTTTTGCCGTCTATATTCTTTGATAAGTCTGCTTGCAAAAGTAAAAGCAAACCTCTTATTCATTATGTGAACAGTGGAAATGTCCACAGAGTACTTTCAACAAGTTAAGCACAAAACAAATTCTGGAAACCTGCACAATGGTACAGAGAACTTTAGGATTGTGGCGATAAGATCTCCTTGTGCTTTTCGGGGAAGTGAATCACATTTCTGGATTTTCTAAAGTGCTGCACTTGGCAAACGGACCGTAAAATCTCCCTCATGTCAGAGTACTGCACACTCAATCTGAGCAACACACACTGACACAGTGGCGAATATCTTAATAATATAGGCCCTGTGAGAGGCAAGCTTTTGTCGTAGCAAGGGAAGGATCTATGCTGAGCACTGAGAGCTCTACGGATGCTGAAGTCAAGCCAAGTCTGGTGGAAAGCCTCACGTCGGATTCATTTGTAAGTGCATCAGGTAATACGCCGTCGAGTGGAATTTTAAACACTGTATATGGCATTTAATGAGGTCAACAGAGCCTTTGTCATGGTAACATTTGTAATCCCTAGCGAATTGGGTTGATTTACGCTATTTACTTTCCCATTCAGAGCGACACACACACAAAAGCCAGTGAATCACCACCTGTGCAGAGATATCAACACGTAAAGCCCTGATCAAGTGCATCTACATACGTTTAGGTTTAGTAAACATGTTTGGCTTTTTACACATTGGCTCTGTTCCAAATCCTAGTAAGTTGCCTAGAAACATATTTGGCAGTAGTTAAATGGAACCTCATTAGTGACTGATTTGGGGGCATAAGTCACACAAGAGGCTTTACAAATTATTTCAATTGAATATTCCATTAGCATATTGTTGAATGTTGTGTTTGCCAATTTCCAACCAGCTTTCTGTTGTTACCATTTAATCAGTATATATAAATTAACATTGTTTTCTCTCTCCGGCAGCATCCAAAATCACATTCGTCCCTACTACAGTAGATAGACAAACAGAATGTGGTTTTTACCGCCGCAGTTCTGCCGCGGTAGTAAAATTTTAGGTGTATTTGCTGCCTTTTGCCGCTAAGAGGCGCTTCAATCACAGACTTTGAAAAGTGTCCATTTTTTGTGTAATCTACAGCTGCGCCGTGGTAGCCTGGCAAGCAAGACCTATCAAGATGTTAGGTCTGGGAACTCTCAATTGGCATACCTAAATCCGAGGGGCGGGATAAAAGGTTGTCTAGGATAGCGCTAACCAACCAGAGCAACGAACGGCTGTGGACGAGTGAGTCCAATGCGTTTTCCCTCCAGCGGAGCAAGGTGATATATTAAACTTTTGCCGTATCCGGTCGCCATAACTCCGAACATGTCTTCCTTTGTGAATGACTTAAGTGACGTTCTCTTAGATCCAAGTTATCCAGAGTCGCGGCCAAAGCCGAATCGAAAGACCGCTGTTCGTCAGCTGCATCTTGTTTGTTTTTAACTAGCAGGGAAATCACCAATGGAAATCACGGCGCAGAACCGTCACAACTCTGCCGTCATTGTTAAGCCTGCCCACCAACTCTATACACGATGTGATTGGCCGGACCAGAGTTTGGTTTTTCCACAACGAAAGTCAACGGAGAGTTGCTAGACCACACTTTGCTGCAAAATAATTTTTGCCGCCGCTAGGGTGCGTCTGAGATTTCTAGGCTAGTGCCGTGGCTCATTCAGAGCGATTGAAAGTTGGTAGCAGATTAATTCAAGTTAAACGTAGTTAAATTAATTAATTAATCACAATACTGAAATTAAATTGAAAAACATAATGAAAACATTGCAGTAGAAACATATTAGGCTACATCAATGAGGCTTTACAAACGTATAAGACAATAATGCATTAGCGGTCTAACGGTAGCTGTACACTGTATGGTAGGCGAAAAAAAAGTGTCTTAAAATATATGTCCGAATTCATACTTTAAAAGAGTAAGCAAACAGTACCTGGATGATCTACTTGATGATCTATGCAAGATTCCCAAGTGTGCATACAATGGACACTTTACTGTCTCATAAGGCCACTAGAAAGGATTTGTGAATGGCAGTGAAGTGACTCAACGGATGTTGGTAGATCATGTGACAAGGGCAACATAGCAAATGTATTACATCCAGATACATTTATGCTACACACATTTATACTATATAGGACACACTTTGGTAACACTTTATTTCGATAGTCCACTTTAGACATTCTACTAACTATAAGTAACTTTTCAACTACATGTAAACTAACTGTCATTAGAGTATTAGTAGACTGTCTGCTTAATATCTGCTAATACTTTATTTTGTTGGTCCCCCAACAGACATTCAACTGACTAAGTAACTTGGCGACTACAAGTAAACTTATTCTCCTAACCCAAAGTCTAACACCTAACCATAACCTAACAGTTTACTGACAGTCTACTATAATATACTAATACTCTAATGACAGTTACTTGACATGTAGTTGAAAAGTTACTTATAATTAGTAGAACGTCTAAAGTGACTATCGAAATAAAGTGTAACCCACACTTTTTTAGCGATCACAAAGTATTTACTTATTCAAATTAAGTATCTACTCAAGAGAGTATGTGAATTCAGGCAAAGCCTCCATGTCACCTGCACACAGATATACTTCCAGATGATGCAAAATGATGTTTTGCATAGAGCCATACCGTTTTATTGGCAGGCCGATGTTATCGGTCAATATTAGCCATTTTCCAAACTATCGGTATCGGCAGTTATAATGGCCAATAAATGAATATTTCAAAAATAAAATAAAAACGGACGAAACACGCTTTGACGAGTGTTGGAGTTGTATAGTTTGTCCACCAGACGGCACTCTACACAGTCCCTGTTGGCAACACTAGTGTGTAACGCACCACACATCCTGTAACCTGCTGATCCAGCCAGAGTCGGGCAGAAAAAATCAGTTATCCGCAAGTGAGATCATCAGTGAAGTGCACTCTAAAAAATGCTGGGTTGTTTTAACCCAATTTTGGGTAAAATATGGACAAACCCAGCCATTGGGTTAAAAATGTTACTTAAAAATGTAACCCATATTTGACCCAAAATTGGGTTAAAACAACCCAGCATTTTTTAGAGTGTGTGTTCATGGTGAGTTGGTCACGAGACAACCAGGGATCTTAAATACCGGAAGGGGGCATTCACATTAACGCACATCACCACTTTTTTGCCATGGTCGATATTCTCAGAACATGTTCTGTTGTTTGCCCTGGATTTGTTTGTTTCATTAAAGTAGTGCTTGCATGTGGATTTCTCTCCTCTTCATCCTTCGTGCCTCATTGCTACATGGACATCGTAATGTTATTGCACATCTTATTTTTAGCATTGCATTAGAAATAACTGTCTGCGACTAAATCACAAGCAAAATATATTAGATGGTAGGCTACCTGTGGTCTCAGTAGAGCTGCAATCTTCTCTTTGATGAGTGAAACCTCCTCAGCAGTAACTCTTTTCATTCGTCTTTTCATTTTCATTTTCACTCTTTTCATTTCATTTTATACTTAGGTCATTTTCAAATGCCAGCTGGATCAGATGTGCTTTTCGTCTATGCAACATGCTGCATCTGTGCTCAGAAAATACATTCTTAAGCGTCGAGAAAGAGTTTTCGCACATAGAAGTCAATGCCCTAAACGTTAGTGCATGTTTTAAAGGAGTCAGCACCACTGGCATGGCTTGGAAAAAGCTGGAGTACTTTGAAAGAGGTTTGATCAATGTCACTTTCTCATCCTGGCCTGTGGACATTGTTTGCCAAAACTGACTCCACTATTTCGGTGTTCGTTAAATCCAATAGTAGTTGCACTTTCCTCACATTCAAAAAGTTCTCACTACCAGGGTCCAGTTCATCCATGTAGTTGCCATTACGTTCGCTGAAACGACGGATAATACCTCCAAAACAGACAAACAAAAGTCAATAATGCTAAAAAAACAGCTGCTTTCCTGTTAAATGTTCACTTCACACTGACCAACACTTTCATCCACAATGTCTTCTTGCAGAGTCTTGCTGGCCTGTCGCTGCCGTTTCAGAGGGACAGGAACTGCATCATCTGCACCTATACTTTCAGCCCACAGTTTTGCAAACTTTGCATCTGATCATAGACTTTCAATGCAAGAGAAAGTGCTGCCAATGAGCTGGATTGCCATCATTAGATCCATTTGTTCAGCTTGCACAATCCTATTCGGTGGATCCCTCAGGCACAGAACTTTGTACATCACACAAGCAAGAAATTTGGAAGTCGGTTCTGTGATGGCCTTGTGAAGTCCAACAGCTTCAACTTTTATGTCAGCACATTTTCTTGTGGTTGCGATTCCATTCAGAAAATCCACTTGGGTGTTGTGCGATTTCAGCAATACGGACACAGTCTCGAGGTGTCCTGTCCATCCTTGATCCAGCAGTCTTTTAAGATCCTCTCCCTTATACTGTGCAGCTACAGTAAGCTTTTGCAGGAATTTGTACAGTGCATTGCAAGCGTCAACATGGAAACATTAAAGTGACAGGTTATAAATAACAGTCACCTTTAAAAACTCAAACTGGGGGGGTCAGATGGAATATTTTAAACTTGCGTGTGAAAGGGTTAACTAAAATATTATTAATTTAGAGTCCCGTTGAGGGGGAGCCGGCACTGGTTGTGAACTCTGTTAGTCTTTAATATTGAGAGCGATTTTTAGAATGGGCCTTGACAGGGTTACGAGTGCCAAAATGAAAGTTTTTGATAAAAGAGCATGTCACAGCATTTGTATCCGTTTTCTCTTGTCATGTAGCACCACATTTTAAAAAAAAAGTTCACATCTTGCCAGCAGTGATTTCACCCTGTAAGCTAATAATGCATAAAATATACACCACACAAACAAATATTGGGTAAAATAGGCCATGTTTTGATCTCTACTTCTGGCACTGACTAAATTCATTCCAAAAGAAAAGAAAGATGTCAAATTTGCTGTTAAACCCTCAGCTCTTGTAGTAGAAACACACAGCAGTGTTAATTAGTTTTCTGTCATTCAATGTTAATGTGATTTGAGAAAGTACATTACATTTGTACATTTTGAAAACTTTGCTACAGATTTATGATGTTAAATACTGTGGAAAAAAGTCCATAATACTCTGCTGAACAAATCAGCATTGTTGATCACCAGTATACATGTTTTGCATGCCGAAGCTCAGCAAGGGATGCTGGTTGCTGGTGACTAGCAAGGGGAGTTTATGCCAGCCTGAACCAACAAGGAATACATGCTATTATTTTTTGTTATTTTTTTTTGTCAACAGGGCAGTCTGTGAAAAGGGTCCACTCAAAGTTTCATTCACTTTTAAGTCATCTTGGATCTGAGGATTTTGTGCAATCCATTGTGGCATTACATTCTCTGCAACATTTATATGCAGTGCTACTTCAGTTTGGCAAAAGTATGAATCTTATAAAATAGCACAATCATGACAACTACCTTTTGGAACACTGTAAAATAAGGCAGTACAGGCACAGCACTGTTGGTTTTGAAAAAGATCCACTACCTTTGATACAATTACATGCATGAAACAGGAAAACAGAATTTGAAAACTATAATAAACAAACTGAGGTGCAGATAAAGTACAGGCAATCAGTGGCAACAGCACTTGGTGATGGAATTGCACTTTTTTGTGTGTGTGGAAAACTACCTGACAATCTTGCTGTGGGATTTCAAGGAAGTTGAGGGACTAAAGAGACCCCTGTAGTTTTCAGTGTACTAACACTGACTAAAACAGCATCTCAATGTTTGGGTGTTAGGGCAGAATAAATACAGCAGGCACAAAAATCAACATTCATCTGCCATGGCAGCCAGACCACAGTGCAGAGTATTATAGTTTCTGAACTGGACCCATTGTGCATTTTTGGGTCACCAGGTTAGTGTTTAGTACATCAGTGTTTAGTTTCTTCAACCAAAGGCACTTTTATGTCCTATTGGTTGGGTTAGACCCAAAATAAAGTCATTGTTTATCATTTAACACACATCACATACATGATGTGTGTTAAAATTCCAATGGAATTTTATTTTATATACACTCACCGGCCACTTTATTAGGTACCCCATGCTAGTAACGGGTTGGACCCCCTTTTGCCTTCAGAACTGCCTCAATTCTTTGTGGCATAGATTCAACAAGGTGCTGGAAGCATTCCTCAGGGAGTTTGGTCCATATTGACATGATGGCATCACACAGTTGCCGCAGATTTGTTGGCTGCACCTCCATGATTCGAATCTCCCATTCCACCACATCCCAAAGATGCTCTTTTGGATTGAGATCTGGTGACTGTGGAGGCCATTTGAGTACAGCGAACTCATTGTCATGTTCAAGAAACCAGTCTGAGATGATTCCAGCTTTATGACATGGCGCATTATCCTGCTGAAAGTAGCCATCAGAAGTTGGGTACATTGTGGTCATAAAGGGATGGACATGGTCAGCAACAATACTCAGGTAGGCTGTGGCGTTGCAACGATGCTCAATTGGTACCAAGGGGCCCAAAGAGTGCCAAGAAAATATTCCCCACACCATGACACCACCACCACCACCAGCCTGAACCGTTGATACAAGGCAGGATGGATCCATGCTTTCATGTTGTAGACGCCAAATTCTGACCCTACCATCCGGAATGTCGCAGCAGAAATCGAGACTCATCAGACCAGGCAACGTTTTTCCAATCTTCAATTGTCCAATTTCGATGAGCTTGTGCAAATTGTAGCCTCAGTTTCCTGTTCTTAGCTGAAAGGAGTGGCACCCGGTGTGGTCTTCTGCTGCTGTAGCCCATCTGCCTCAAAGTTCGACGTACTGTGCGTTCAGAGATGCTCTTCTGCCCACCTTGGTTGTAACGGGTGGTTATTTGAGTCACTGTTGCCCTTCTATCAGCTCGAACCAGTCTGGCCATTCTCCTCTGACCTCTGGCATCAACAAGGCATTTCCGCCCACAGAACTGCCGCTCACTGGATGTTTTTCTTTTCGGACCATTCTCTGTAAACCCTAGAGATGGTTGTGCGTGAAAATCCCAGTAGATTAGCAGTTTCTGAAATACTCAGACCAGCCCTTCTGGCACCAACAATCATGCCACGTTCAAAGTCACTCAAATCACCTTTCTTCCCCATACTGATGCTCGGTTTGAACTGCAGGAGATTGTCTTGACCATGTCTACATGCCTAAATGCACTGAGTTGCCGCCATGTGATTGGCTGCTTAGAAATTAAGTGTTAACGAGCAGTTGGACAGGTGTACCTAATAAAGTGGCCGGTGAGTGTATTTATCCATTTAATTTAATTTATCTTTTTTTTTTTTTTTTTTTTAAAGGGCATTCGGCAACTATTTCAACTTAAAGGGTCATGAAATGGCTTTTTAAATTTTATTATATTGTGGTCTGAGGTCAACTTCGGACATTCGCTTGGTTTTTGCATTCAAAAACATGAAAATGAATAAGTAATAGACTATTTTCTACTCTAGTTTTGAGCCTAGCTGCAAAACGCTAGGTTTTAAGACTTAGGAGTAAACGCCCACTGTTGTGAGTGGATAACAGTTTTGCATATTATAATGAGTTCAACTCACCCGTCGAATGCACTTGGGGGAAAATGTTCTGAAAACGTCCAATGTTGTAAAATGGCAACTGGAATGATTCGCCCATACATGTTCGACCCAG
Source organism: Hybognathus amarus (assembly GCA_030378365.1). NCBI lineage: Eukaryota > Metazoa > Chordata > Actinopteri > Cypriniformes > Leuciscidae > Hybognathus > Hybognathus amarus. The sequence goes on from JAQIUQ010000614.1 coordinate 259,341, forward strand.
AGTCCGTGTGTTGCACCATTCCTGTCAGATCCAATATAGACAGCACAGTTCTTAATCAGTCTGCAAATCCAGTCTTGTTTACAAAACAATCCTCAGTAAAATGAAGCTAACAGACGGGCACTGTTTTACCACATCAGCTGGAACGTCATTAAAAATAAAGTTTATGCATCTATTCCTACTGGAATCCAGAGGAAGCTTATGCAGACTGTCTTCTTCCACAACCAGGCACTGCACAATATTCTGTATTGCTCGGTAGCTCAATCCGGTTTGTCACCACGAAGTAGGCATCTATGTTTTTTAGCTATGCGTGTAATGCGCGAATCGGTGGGCGGGGCTAAACCGGCCGTGTTGAAGTAGACTTTGATCTTCTTCTGCGGGGCTGGTGTTTTATCCTCGTTGTCGTCATAGTTCCCCACTTTTAAAAACGAGTCGTTTGTTGAGGCTGGTGTCAATAAAAGCTTTTATTGGATTAACAAGGACGTTTTCAGTTTTGAAACTTACAGGATATTATTATAATATGATGACCTCTTAGATGTCAAAAGCTCAAGGAAAATTTGATTTCTCAGTTCATCACACCTTTAATAAAACTGTTTAGAAATAACTGGATGGTTAAATAACCTGTTCTGATAAGAATGGTGACTTTCCCCACTCCCCCAATGTTCCTAGGTGAAAAACCAACCTTGCAACATGAGGATTAATGTCCCGGTAAGTTGGAAATTGGGAGTCTCGTGAGACGCGCGAACGAGCGAGAAACACAAACTGCTTTATGGGAATTTGCCATAAACATACACGGCACTTTTAATGTGTATTACCTCGGTAGACATACTCTAGACGATAAAGTTGACCGGCTCCGATAATAACAAAAGCACTTGAGCAGCGGTAGAAAGGGGGAGGAGGGTGCTGCAAGTGAGTTTTTTTACGACATTGTTGTGAAATATATTCTTGGGTGACCAAACGTCCTGTTTTCCCTGTTTTCACGTCCTGTCCTGGCCATCCTGTCTGTTTTTTTAAAAAGTGATGAAAATGTCCTGGTTTTCATTATTTTTCATTGGGCCATTAAGCGTGTACTTTAAATACACGCTTGCCTTTGCACACAAAATATATGACTTTGGCTTCACCCCCTCTTGTTATAATCAGCGTGTTCCTCAATCTAAAGCGTCAAGCACAGAGCACGTCAGACTCAGAATCATCAGAATACAGAGGCCTATGTGTGTGTTCATCGCAGCCTCATTGGTCTGTCACTGCTTGTCAATGTCAGAATATTTGAAATGACCAATCAAATCCAAGTAGGCTGAATTTAAGTTCACAAAATTTTAGCAGTGTGACGCTTCAGACGCTTCAGTTTACGGTCAAGTGCGAGGTAAGATGTAAGTAGCTAACAGCGTAAAAAAAAATCCAAATGTAAATTCACAGATGATTTACAGAGAAAATTCCTGTGTTTTCGTTTCGGTCGGGATCCGTGTTAAGCAGAATGCATGAACTGCAAAGCAAAGCTGGCACGTACGTGTCAGTGTCAAGGTGATAGCGACCTAGAAGCCCACATAAAAAAGGATAGGCTAAGAGAACATCAGGAGGATTCAAATTGTTTGGGTTTTTTTACTGAAATAATGTAGGCCTAGTAGATTTTTTATTTTAGTAGTAGATTTTTAACCTATGCTATGGCCATGAAAAGATATAGTGTCATGTAAAAGGTGTTAAAAGCTAAACTTTAAAAAAAAAACAGTATTCTATTGTTGCGGGCCAAACATTGAATGGAAAGGATGTATTACTTTATATATTAAAGTACAATAACATAGTTGCAAGTTTGTGAATGCATTTGTCAAGTATTTTTTTATGCATTCTCCCCCACCCCTTAACAACGCCTCCCCAAAATCATGCCCCGCCCATCAACCACGCCCCCGTCCTGTTTTCCAAAACTTAAAATATGGTCACCCTAATATATTCCTCACAGTTGTAGGGGGAGCTCATTGAAAAAAAAAACATGCGACAACAAATGTGAAAATCAGCGATGAAATCGCTAGAACTGCCGAATTCCCCTTTAAAAGGCAACAAATGTATGGCCAGCTGTGATCACTCACAGCACACTAACCAGGATAGTTTTCTTGATAATCTCACTTCCTCACCTTATGAAGAAGTTGAAGAGAGGGATTTATCATTTTTCCCTTCTAATTAATCCTTAAAAAAACAAACAAAAAAATTGCTGAACTGGCTCCAGGAGGATTTAAATGTCAGCTACTGAAATTAAATTACGCACCTGGATCAAAAATGTTTGATCGGATGATGCATTTAATATTGCTACTCAGAAAACAAATATTGCAAACCGCCAGACAGGTAAAATTAAAAAAAATGAAGGTGTCTTTACAGAGTAACACAACAACTCTGTAAACCGAGAACGTGAGATTGATCAATTTTGCAAGTGAAATTCTGTATGTGGCTAAAGCATTATGCAGAATTTATAGCCATCTATCTTCTGTTTCCTGAGCAAATGTGGCGACACCTGTGCAATAAATCATCAGTTGCTCTTGGGCTCTATACAGCTCATCAGGTCTGTTGAGACCTTCCACATTTCAATTCCAGTCCATCGCATATATTACTCTGATAGGAAGATTTACTTTTCTAAAAAAAAAAAAGTTCTGTGTGGTTGCTATGGAGTTGCCAGGTGGATGTGTGCTGGCCCAATTCAAAAGATATCCTCTAATGTTAAAGCTACAGGGGTGTATATCAGAGCAAGGATGGGCAACGTCGATCATGAAGTGCCGCTGGTCACTTTCACTTTCTTGGGCACTTTCCCTTTGAGAATGGGAAACAAATTTGGAAATGTTAGATGGATCGTGGGCCCCGTGTATCACCTGGTTGCCCATTGACGGCAACATTGCCTAGCACCTTTGCTCAAAAAGCTTGTGGGTCTTATCTAGCTCCCGAGCTTGTGAACCTAGTTTATCGCGTTTACGAAATCGGCACTGGTAAGGACAAAGGACGCTGGCTCACAATATATTGGGACACTGATTGTTCTTTTTCTAGCATCATTGATAAATGCTTTGCTTGTTAAATTCATACAACCTAGATTATGCTAGATCAAGCTAAGATTACGTTCCTTACCTATCTGGCGATGTATTTTTATGCTGAAATGTAATAAAATAATGTTTTGTTTTTTTTAAAAAACATGTGTAGTGATTTTAATTTCACGCTTCAGAACTTCCATTTTTGGTATGTTTTAGCTTACCTCAAGGGCATCCAAGATTTTTAAGTCAAACCGTTCTTGTCTATCAGTCATATATTGGAGGTCTATGGTCACCACCTCAAAGAGCATGCACAGATAAGTCCAAATAAACATGATTTAATGACTCGTAAATGTACAGTAAGTACACATTGAGCGGTTTGTGTGAGAAAACAAACGTATTTATATCGTTTTTACCTCGTTACCACAGCCACAAAGTGCCCACGCCCTCAGATCACTTGGACATGGCTGTGGTTACAAGAGGTAAAAACAATATAAATGCTGTTCGTTTTCTCACACAAACCGCTCGTTTCGTGTCTTAGGCCATCAATCTGCATTTACATTTACGAGTCATGTTTCGTAATCATGTTTAATTTGGACTTCTCTGTGCATGCTCTTTGAGGTGGTGACCATAGACCTGCATTATATGACTGACAAACAAGATTGGTTTGACCTAAAAATATCAAAAAATTGAAAATACTGTGGAAACAAAGACACCTACATCTTGGATGCCCTTGAGATAAGCTAAAACATACCAATATTTAATTTCAAAGTGAACTATCTCTTTAACAAACGTGCAAAGTATCATGCAGAGGATTTCATGCACAGACTTTCAAAGCACGGATTTCACAGGACATTTGGTATGTTGTGTTGTTATTTTCATATACATTATAGATTTAATCATGATAATTGATGGAAATACAAAGGTAATATAAAACATTCCAGGATTTTTCTCCATATAATGGACTTTAATGGGGCCAAACGGTTGAAGGTCCAAATGAGAGTGTCAGTGCAGCTTCAACGGGCTTTAAACGACACCAGACGATGAATAAGGGTCTTATCTAGCGAAACAATAGGTGGTTTCATAAAATAAATTAAAAAGTTTAAGTTTTATAAGCACAAATGCTCACCTTGTTCTGTGATGCGCGTTCGTGACTCTCCTGTTCGAACTCGTTCATCAAAATGAACAAATCTTTTTGAGTCATTTTGTTCATTCAATGGACGAAATGAACGAAATCACTCCAAAAAAGATTTGTTCATTTTGATAAGTAAAACAAACGTTTTTTTTGTTTGTTTGTTTGTTTTTTTAAAGTCAACTAATTATTTTAAAGCAACTTTTCACCATAAAATGTGCAGCACACAGATAAACATTTGTGTTTTAATATTCAGGAACAGAATTTAAAATAAGTTGTTACCACTCTAAATTTGTTAGCCTTAGGAAGGTCAAACAAATGAGTTTTGGAGCTTTGTAAGGAAAAAATGTCTTTGATATAGGCTAGCGACAACCCTGTCTTCTATAACGCCTAGTTCCCTTTTTTGTGTATTCCGTAGGCCGAGATTATTTAAATGAGGAACCTTATGACATAAGATTCGGAAAAATTACGTTGTAGTCCTTGGAGCGTGAATTATGTTAAATAAAATGTGTCCCTTTGGAGTTGACTTTGAGCTTTGTCACCATGCAGATCTTTTTATGGTCAAAAAGCAACATTACACACTAACTAAAGTTGAAAAAATGGAAAAGCACAATAGGACACATTAAAGGGAACATTAGCTGGATTTCCATCCAGCCGTGAAGCAAATCTTTTCCAAGACCAACATTGCCTATAGTGCTAGCAACCGCAAGGCCATGGGTTGGATTCCCAATGAAGGCAGGAACTAATATATATATATATATATATATTGCCACTGTATATATCTTGAATCCATTGTATGTTGCTTTGGATAAAATGCCAAATGCATAAATGTGATGTGATGTCAGTGTAATAGCTCCTAATATCTCATATCTCTCGGATTGTGAGCTGTTAATGGCAGAGGGTTAAGGCCCTCTGTTTAACCTTCCTCGCAGGACCAATTGTTGTTTATGCTGCGAGATTATTAGCTGTGTTTGCTAAATGAGATAAGGGTAAAATATGCAGAAGGAAATGATTTGCATAGTTTAATTTGCATAGTTTTAAATTCACCCTCTAGAAAAAGAAACATATCCATCATTTTTGCATTATAAACTGCTTTGAATCAACTCGTTGCCACCATCTAATTTGATAGACGTGGCACTCAAGAGGAAATTTATTTTTATATCTTTTTTTCCCTTCTAGAAATAACGCAGACAAAAGCGTTGCTTACTGTGGGTGAGGCACGAGAAATAGTGAGAATTACAAATTAAAGAGAGGTTTTCAAAACCACTAACCCGAAGGCTTTGCTCATTCGGCACACATTTCTTTTCACATTTTTTTTTTTTTTTTTTTTTAACTGACTTTGGAAATGAATCTCTCTGCACTTTTTTCATTTAGGTCCACTCCCCTTATTCCCCAATTTTCTGTGACATTATTACAAGGACGCACATTGAAATGTCACTTATTTGTCAAAAAAAAACCCCCACAAAACATCACTGCTTTATTTCCATGAACCATTATCCTTCTGCTATAATTTGTTTTGATAATATGCATGCTCATTTTGTAAAAAGTAAGTACAGTGAATTATGTTCCATTTCTGTTAGCATGAGCGAAGAAAACACGGACGTTGCATTTGTAGGTGTCAATTTAAAATGTTACTTTAGTAGTCAACAAAGACATAAAGTAACTGAAACAAAACTTTGTAAAAAATAAAAATCATATTGTGGAGGTTTAAATTACTGGGGTCAAATTGACCCCAGTGGGTAAAAAGTGTTATCAGATTTGAGGGTAACAGAAGGGTTAAAACACACTTAAAGTACGTTGATGCCACAGCAAAAACTACTAGCCTAACAAATAAAGTCCAAGCATTATTAAAAACAAATAATGAGTCAGTCATAAAATAAGAACAAACACACTAACTGCAAGCATTAGATTAATACACTACACTAAAGTTTCAAATAAACTAAGATCTTCTGGTACAGAAATGTAATATAACACTCTAGTCAGTGGTGTAGTGGAAGGTATACGCAGGTATACAACCTATACTAATTTTTTCAGTAGGCTTTGCGTAGATCCACTTCTAAATCCCCTCTGATGTGTATCATTTAGTTGCTAATCCAATCTCGTGAATAAAAAACCCCAGTCAGGGTCGTACCCCTAAAATTAACTCTAATTTGTTGCTGCAATGATTCACCCATCGCAACGACAACTGACCTTCTCATCTGATCTGCTTCAGCACTCAAACACCCACTTGTCGATGTCAAAATATTTGAGACCAATCAAAGCATGCAGGGTCTTTTTATTCAGAGAGGCACGAGCCGAGCACGAATCAAGCAATATCATTTATGGGAACTGAGTATTTAGAAAACCCTACGTATGGCCCTGATATGCAAGAATACTAGTGATTCTATATGTTCTATTGTATTCATTATATTTTATAGTCTTGCATATTCAATACTAATAGTCTTACATGTCACTGTTTATAACACAGAACATTCATCCTTTGCTGGGATGGCAAGAAAAAAAAACATTGGGGCATAAATTAAGAGTATACTCACTTCTCCAGGCACCACTATATCACTGACTATAGTACTCACTGTAGAAATTAAATATAGATGTATCTTTGTTGAAGGTTTTGCTGTTTGATTAACACAGACAGCAGCAGGCATTTATAGGCTGCTGTCACTTTAAGACCTAATGAACAGATCCAATATATTTACGCACATCTGATTTCTTTCTTAACTATTTACATTCACTTAAAGGAGTAGTTCACTTTCAAAAAAAAAAAAAAAAAAAACTTTTGCGGATAATTTACTCACCCCCTTGTCATCCAAGATGAATGGATCTTTTAGAGACAATTCGTTCAATTAGTTCGTTGAATAAACCAAATGATTAGAAAAAAGATTTGTTCATTTTGATGAATCAGTTCAAACAGGAGAGTCACACAGAAAAGAGCAAGGCGAGCATTTGAGCTTATAAAACTTTAACTTTGTCATCATTTCACTTGATAAGACCCTTATTCATCGTCTGAAATCATTTAAAGCTCTTTGAAGCTGCACTGAAACTGTCTTTTGGACACAGTAAAGTGCTTTATATGGAGAAAATCCTGGAATGTTTTCATCAAAAACCTTAATTTCTTTTCGACTGAAGAAAGAAAGACATGGACATCTTGGATGACATGGGGGTGAGTAAATTATCAGCAAATGTTTATTTAAAAGTGAACTACTCCTTTAAGACATAACTGACTGCGTTTACTAGAATACTTGCCGAGATTGGTATTTTAAATATGTGTCCAATCAAGTGGAAGGAGACGTGAAACAGGTACCAATTCGGTGTTTACACACTATCTGAAACGCATCTCTCTTTGTGCACACACTTTGAGTGTGTACAGCTGTATATAGGCCAACAGGGGCGGAGTGGGACCAAAAAATCTACCAGGAAATTTCGTAGACCACCAGCCCTCGTCGCGGCAGGATTTGAATATAGCATTTACAGTTTTACTGATTAAAAAGGAACTTTGTTGTACTATGCTGGAGTAAAGTTCATAAATGGTCGTTCTTTCCCATAGGACTTTGTAAAACTATGTTGGGTGCACCTCTGTGCCTCTAGGGGGGTTCGGGGGCATGCTCCCCTGCAAGAAAATTTTGTAGATTTTAAGGTCTAAAAAGAGAGTCTACATTACATCATCAATGGTGTTTTAGGATGCCAAACAATTATTATAATGTAATAATGTAATTTATTATATAATTATTCCTATGACGTAAAATCCATTTAGCCTATAAATGTACTATATAAATGAAAATGAGTATTTCCAAAGTATATATGTAGCCTACATTACACTATAATATAGGAAAATTAAAATACTTTTGTCCTAATTTCTTCACTTGCAAGAAAAAAACCCTTCAGCTTTTATTTAGGAGAAAACACCAGATGACCATGATGATCGCGTGAGCAAAGTAATCATGCAGCACAAATAGGATGCTATTCTTAAAGTCTTGTGCTGTTTTATTCATTCACAAAGCCATATCATGGTTTCAATTTTAGTTTGTTGGCAAAATATAACGCTAGAGACCTTAATGTTAGGTTATACATTTTACATCTTTACATGTGTTGGGAAAAGGGAGAAGAGAGAGTTCGGCAAAAGCCGGATTCGAACTCGCGTTGAGCACATCAAAAGCTGCATTCATACGCTTTCGCCCTACCACCTACGCCACTGAAGCTATTCCATTTCAAGGGTCTTTTTGCTATAAAGAGGCACTTAGTGCAAATATATGCTGCCATTATCACTCACCGGCCACTTTATTAGGTACACCTGTCCAACTGCTTGTTAAGACTTAATTTCTAAGCAGCCAATAACATGGCGGCAACTCAGTGCATTTTGGCATGTAGACATGGTCAAGACAATCTCCTGCAGTTCAAACCGAGCATCAGTATGGGAAGAAAGATGATTTGAGTGACTTTGAACGTGGCATGATTTTTGGTGCCAGAAGGGCTGGTCTGAGTATTTCAGAAACTGCTAATCTACTGGGATTTTCACGCACAACCATCTCTAGGGTTTACAGAGAATGGTCCGAAAAGAAAAAACATCCAGTGAGCGGCAGTTCTGTGGGTGGAAATGCCTTGTTGATGCCAGAGGTCAGAGGAGAATGGCCAGACTGGTTCGAGCTGATAGAAGGGCAACAGTGACTCAAATAACCACCCGTTAAAACCAAGGTGGGCAGAAGAGCATCTCTGAACGCACAGTACGTCGAACTTTGAGGCAGATGGGCTACAGCAGCAGAAGACCACACCGGGTGCCACTCCTTTCAGCTAAGAACAGGAAACTGAGGCTACAATTTGCACAAGCTCATCGAAATTGGACAAAAGAAGATTGGAAAAACATTGCCTGGTCTGATGAGTCTCGATTTCTGCTGCGACATTCGGATGGTAGGGTCAGAATTTGGCGTCTACAACATGAAAGCATGGATCCATCCTGCCTTGTATCAACGGTTCAGGCTGGTGGTGGTGGTGTCATGGTGTGGGGAATATTTTCTTGGCACTCTTTGGGCCCCCGTACCAATTGAGCATCGTTGCAACGCCACAGCCTACCTGAGTATTGTTGCTGACCATGTCCATCCCTTTATGACCACAATGTACCCAACTTCTGATGGCTACTTTCAGCAGGATAATGCGCCATGTCATAAAGCTGGAATCATCTCAGACTGGTTTCTTGAACATGACAATGAGTTCGCTGTACTCAAATGGCCTCCACAGTCACCAGATCTCAATCCAATAGAGCATCTTTGGGATGTGGTGGAACGGAGATCGCATCATGGATGTGCAGCCGACAAATCTGCGGCAACTGTGTGATGCCATCATGTCAATATGGACCAAACTCCCTGAGGAATGCTTCCAGCACCTTGTTGAATCTATGCCACGAAGAATTGAGGCAGTTCTGAAGGCAAAAGGGGGTCCAACCCGTTACTAGCATGGGGTACCTAATAAAGTGGCCGGTGAGTGTCAGAAAATGTTAAAAAAATGTGTTCTTCCAATCGCTTAATTGGGCCCCAGGTGCGCATGGCGAACTTGCAATAAATACATTTTATCAGACCGGCCCTCGCGGCCTCGATACACTACCGGCCCACCGAGAAAACTTCCGACTCTCCCGATTGCCACTCCGCTACTGTAGGCCAACATAACTGTAAAAAAAAATTATATTTTCAAGATTTGTCATCACAACATATTTTCTTTTGTCAAATCAACTTAAATAATTTATTTAGTTCGGATAACTTATTATTTTGAGTATCGGATGATTTAATTAATCTCCTTCATTGTATTAACTCACTCTTTCCATTTCCATCAACTTAAAATTTTAAGGCAACCAGGTTACTTATTTTTTTAAGTTAAACCAACAATATTTTTTTTTCCACTGAGTGCGCATTCTCTTTTGCATGTTCTTGCGCTTGAATAGCCAATTTACACAAACCAGACAAAACACACAAATGATAAACTAGCAATGCACTGACATCCAGTCATAACCTTTGGCGACCACAGAGGTTTGTAAACCACCAAAACCATGGTAACAACCACCTAGCAACAAACCAGAAAGTTCCTTCACAGGCAATTACCAACTTTTCTTTTAAAAACCCTTAAAATATCTGTTGCATTTACACCTCCATAAACACACTATTCAGACGCCAGATGTTCAAAACTATAATGAGATGTTTGTTGACAGCTGAGGTCTGTTTTTGACAAAAACCCGAAAATTAGTTAGGAGCCTTCTGATTTATCACAGTCTATTTCCCAAAAGGACTTATCAATATTCAATATGCAGCCTCCCCTGGTTCGCATGCATGTGGCGTGGATTTAGTTTATCAGATAAACAGACATATTGAAACACAAGCAACATGTATTACCTTCCAATCTTGCCCCACGGTTACCCCCTGCCTTTGTGCCAGACAGTGTTTCTGACCGATGTGATATCAGGCTGATTGGTAAACATTCTGTTGTCTGTTATGATGACCCTTAATCTGTTCTGGCTCCCATGGCTGTGCGGGGACACACCTGAGACTGGGCTCTGCAAACCTGCTGATAAGAGAGTGTGAAATTGTGTCAGTTTGCATCAGTAATAAAGGCCTTTCTGTGTATTACACAGATGGGGAAAGAGAGCATCAGAGCGTGACTGTACAATGAGTCTGCTAATTACTTCATTCCTGAGGAGGAGGAGGAGGAGGAGGAGGAGGAGTGGACGTCTGTGTGATCAACATGAACTGCTGTATTAGCAGTCGAGGCAATCGAGACACATGGATCCAGTCTGATGAAAATAACAAGTAGGGAAGGTTATCGATTCAAGGTATGATTCAAGGACCATCAGCACTATATGTCAAATTAACACGTTGTAATGCTCCCGATGATGGTGGAAGAGAACTGTGCTCTGAGGTCATTCACAACAGACATTAACACGCATTACAATGGCCACACTAGACATTATCTTGATGCATTTAATATCCGTGTTGGATATATTTAAGGTTAGCAACATTTGTTGTTGCATCATTATTCTTGGTTAATTTAAATGTTCACAATTTGTTATATATATTTTGTTACATTTGATGATTGTTCATTTTTACTTTTTGTCACGATACCTACATCATTTTGACTAATGAACTTCATGACTCTTCAAGGGATTTGTGATTATTTTATAAGTATTTTAAAAAAAAAAATAAGGACTGCATTCAGCAGTCACACATGCGCGCACACACACACTATTCCACTGTACTATACTGTACTATTTCTTCTATTAAAAAAAATAGTACAGAGAATAATCAAAAATAAATAAATAAATAAATAAATACTGTATATATATATTCACTACAATGTTTTAAATTGTAATCGTTTTATGTAATAGTTTCTTTTCATGCCCAGAAATTACTTTTGAAGTAAGTTTGAAAATAAACTTTTGCAAAAAAGTTTCTGATATTTTTTCTTGCCTCACCGAGTAATATCGACATAGATGTTTGCTAATCTGTAGTTTTACTTACAAAGTTTTAACTATTAATATTTTAGTCAAGGCACCAACACAGTTTCCCTAAATATGTACCCAAAAATCCCACTTTATTAAAACATATTACAGAGATAACAGCATAAAAAACATACAAAATTTAATTTATTGAAAAATCTTAGATTTTATTGTATTATTTACTCGATGTATAGATATATATACACACAGTATATCAGTATATAATAAAATCTAAGATATATATATATATATATATATATATATATATATATATATACTGTATCTTCTCTTTTCGAACTGCCTTAATTCTATGTGGCATTAATTCAACAAGGTGCTGAAAGTATTCTTTAGAAATGTTGGCCCATATTGATAGGATAGCATCTTGCATTGATGGAGATTTGTGGGATGCACATCCAGGGCAAGAATCTCCCGTTCCACCACATCCCAAAGATGCTCTATTGGGTTGAGATCTGGTGACTGAGGGGCCATTTTAGTACAGTGAACTCATTGTCATGTTCAAGAAACCAATTTGAAATGATTCGAGCTTTGTGATATGGTGCATTATCCTGCTGGAAGTAGCCATCAGAGGATGGGTACATGGTGGCCATAAAGGGATGAACATGGTCAGAAACAATGCTCAGATAGGCCATGGCATTTAAACGATGCCCAATTGGGCCCAAATGGGCCTAAAGTGTGCTAAGAAAACATCCCCACACAATTACACCACCACCACCAGCCTGCACAGTGGTAACAAAGCATGATGGATCCATGTTTTAATTCTGTTTACACCAAATTCTGACTCTACCATCTGAATGTCTCAACAGAAATCGAGACTCATCAGACCAGGCAACATTTTTCCCTCTTTTTGTAGCCTCTTTTTCCATTTGTCCACATACATTGCTGTAGAAATGGATTATACCTTAAATCTTGTGGCTTGTGGAGAATAGTTACAATTACTTTTCCAAGAAATTCAAATCAAAATAATCCAAATAGGTTTACTTATAAAATAGGCAACACATATCGCTATCGTTTGATTAAAGGCTGCAAGCAACGGCCTTAAAATTCCCCTAGATACCAATCACAACACCCTAGCAACTGCCCTGTGCACCCTAGAAATGTGATTAAAACTACTTGAGAACATCTTTGCAAACACTGGGAAAGTGTCATTCAACCTCCAACATCGTGGCAGCAAGTTTTGCACAAGCAAACACCACCCACAATTTCATCAGGAAAATCCAGTTGTACATGTTTTTTTTTGTTTTGTTTTTTCACTGCGTTGGCAATACAAACACATATTTGCCATGTCAGTAAAGCACATTAAATTGGAAATGGAATAAATGTATATATATAAAAAGGAATGCAGACAGAGAGAATACATTTATTGACCAGTGGTATTGTCTCAGAACACAAAAAGAGACTTTCCATATAGTGTGTCTGAACACAACCATTTCTAGCTTCTAAAGTATCTCGGCCCATAGATGGTCAGCAGTCAAAACAAAGCCCAGTGGAAATATGCAGCTCGTTTGCCATTCCTAATACATGGCCGGCCTTTGAGCAATTACTTTGCTTTGTTCCGTCACCCTCAAATGAGTTTCCTTTGCCTTGCTGCTTTGAGTATTATTAACTCCTTCACAAAGAATTATTTAGTCACCTTGAGCATCTGGAAAGTAGCGCTCAAAGTAATTATCAAATGGGGTCCACTTAGTTTTTTAATTGACTCTCTTGGTTCATTGCCCCAACTTTGGTACGCTTGTCAAAAGTACCTCTTTTCTTTGTGACCCTTCCTGTCAAAGTAGAACTTGTCAACTTTCTCAAAATTTCATTCCCTGTGGTGGCAAGAGAGAAGAGAGAGAGAGATAATTATTTTCTGCTGTTGCTGGACCTGATGGCGCTATTTCAAAGTATTAAGCTTCACAAGCGACTATCACCACTTATTCCAGCCTCGTGTGTCCTCACCCCTTACTGTGAGAAATGCTGTGATGTTTCTCCTGAGAACTCATTTTGACATGTAAATAAGGAAAGAAGATTGGGAGGTATCTTTTGTTCCGTGGCTGTAATAGGTAACTTTATACCTTTGCAGAGCTGCTCTTTAAAACAGTGTTTCTCTCAGTGGTTTAGTTAAAGCAAACCCGTTAATGTTGCAACAAGAGTCAAATCAAGTCATATTTATTTAAAGCACTTTTAACAATACAGATTGTTTCAAAGCAGCTTTACAGAGATAACAGGAAAATGATGCAAACAAGTTTGTTTCCAGAAGAAAATCAGTCCAGTTAGCTTAATTAAGCTTTAATGTTACATATAATATAAGCTAATTAATATATGTGTATTTATAAACAAAGAGTTTTGCACATAAATTAATAAGTCAATGGTGCCAAAGTTCCAATCGTTCTTCAAAATATCTTCCTTTTGTTCAGCAGAAGAAGAGAACTCGGTAACATTTTACAATACGTGTGCACTAATAAACATTAACTAATGCACAGATAATCATGAGTTAATGTATAACTCATGAAGAACTAAACCATTGATTAATGATTACTGCATCAGCAACTAATAAAGAGTCTATATGATTAATAGATTAAGTAATACATGAATTGCTATTAATTCACTGTGTCATTGTGTATTAATTCCTTAATAACATATTGTATTAACTAATAGTGTAAATTAATGTGTTAATTACCACAATTAGTCATAGGTATGCACTTCAACTTCCAGTTGTCTGCCTTAATTAATCATTAGCTAATGATTTGCAAAGGTATCATTATGTTATGACTTTACTTGTTGAGGCACATCATTATTAACTAGTCATTTAGTAATTGTAGTAATTTGCACATGAATTTGCACTAACAATTAAGTAATTAATCATGTATTAATGCATATTAGTGTACCTGTCATATTATCTGGAACGTTGAAACACAAGGCTTTGGCTCATTCTGGTAATTAACATATTAATTAACACTATTAGTTAAAAAATGAGTTATTATGGAATTTATCCACAATTACATATTTAATTAATAACAATTCATGTATGAACTAATACATTAACCTTACAGACTCTTAATTAGTTCCTAATGTGGTAATCAATAATGAATAGCTTAGATAATCATAAGTAACACATTAATTCAGTATTATCTGTGCATTAGTTAAGCATGAATTATTGCTTATTAGTGCACACGTATTGTAAAGTGTTACCAGAAACTCATTTGCAGAATTTTAATTTTTGGGTGGAGTATCCATTTAAAGAACAATTGACCATTTAAAGGGAACATGTTCCAGTATGCTTTTTGGACTTGGTTTCTGAAAGATACAGAATTTTTCATAGTACATGGAGATATTTTGCCTTAAGAGATCAAGAGGTATTTGATTCCTCGTGATGTGACCCCTTTATGCTTCCCTTTATTAAGACCATGCATTCTATGAAAAGATATTTGCCAGGCATATTGCCTTGTTTCTGTGAGATATTATTGGGGCGTAAAATGACCAATGTTTGTTATGAGATGGACTGAAGATAGACAGTGTTACTGTGAATGTTTGCATCAGGATTGGTATTGCCGTAGTAGTCTGTCAGGAGCTCCCAGTGCCTTCTGTTCATACAGAGGGATATTTGATTGGAAGTCTGATAAGTGAGATAGAATCTGTGCTTTGGGAAATGAGTTCTATTCCTGAAGACTCACAACATCATTTCATGTGTAAGCAGCTCCTCTATAGTCATAGGCAGCTTTGCCCTCAGGTATAGTTTCCCGTCAGGGAATCTACAATATTCAGTATTAAATAATATAGTACAACATAATGTAGAAAGACCACAAGTATTCCTGCTGGGAGGATGACAAGCGATAGAGGGTTGATTCACTGCGATCTATTCCCTCGCTAATACACATTCAAATCTGAGATGGCTATTTCGGGATAAGGAAATAATATTTATGAGGAATTTAATTTTTGATGGTAGTCTTCTGATCTGTCTGTAAACATTTTCCAAGATGATTCATGTTTTTTTTTTGTTATTTGTTTTTTTAAACAAAGACATTTGAAGTGGAATGAAGAATATTAGACATTTAATTCAAGCTAGCAAATTAGTACAGGACTGTCTGTGGTCTCTTTAAAAAGGGTTGTGTCATGAGGAATTCAAATTGCCTTGATATTTTGAGAGTTAAAGAGCTTATTTCAAAACTCAACATTCCAAAAAAAAAAAAAAAAAATTAATTAAAAGTGGAATTAAACATTTCTACGGCCAGGTACTTCAGTAACTGACTAACATCAGACAAAAGAACTGGATTGGACCAATCACCTATATTTTCACATCACACTGTGTTCAAAAACGTATTCACAGTGAAATAATGAGATCTCTTTACAGATTATTAGTTGTTTCTAAGCACCAGCATGGCTGATAAGATATAATTCAATCATGACATCTATCAAAATAGGTTTAGCATGTTAATGTATTTGGTCTTGCAGACTCAGATCTGCTACACCAGGGTCCCAAACTCAAATTAACTGGGGGCCGCTGGAGATAAGAGTCTGGGTCAGGCCAGGCCACATCAAGTATTCCAAAAAATAAAAAAAATAAGTATTCCAAAAATGGAGCACAACTGATCCAATCTTCTCAATCTTTATTATTAACGTTTCTTCTGAACTGTTCCTCTGAATTTGAACATTCCTTTTTGTACATGATTGGTTCTTCATGAGCCGTCCTTCTGACAGTTGAAGTTAATTTTACAAACTTTCTTTGTCTTTTTCTTATACACAACATCATTGTGATAGTCATATTTGCTTTTTCTTTTCTTTGTACAACACTATTATATTGTTTTTTTTTTTTGTTTTTTTTCGGAAGGCACATTTCCTTTTATTATACTTAGAAAAACAATTATTGCTTTTGCAATACAAATAATTCTTTTTACACATGTATAGTGTCTCAGGCAAATTACTGACTTTGCACATATCAAAGCAAGCCTTCTTATCAAACGGTTGGACCAAGTTCATCACATGAACTAGTTCAAAGTTCAGTTCACAAATTTTAAAATGAACTAGTTCAGTTCATATTTCAAAAATGAACTAGTTCATAGTTCTTTTTTCCATATGTTGCTACAAGCTTCTTTTTTTCAAAGTTTGCACAGACATGTAAGATTTTCCCATCCTCAACGACCTCATAAAACCCTTTTAAATGAACTAAAAGACGCCTCCTCGGTTCACAGACACTTGAATGAACGAGTTCACAGTAACGTTCATCAGCAGTAATACAGTAGGCTACGTTCATTTCACAGTTCGCCCAAAATATGAACGAGTTCATGAACTACCGTTCATTGAACGCGTTCAGACACAACACATATTACAAGCTCAAAATTATTATTCTCACATTGTTTTAGAGCAAGGTTATGCCAACACGTCGCTCGCAAGCCAACAGTAGCTTCAGCTGATTTGGTGGTGGTAGATCGCCTTGGGTCTGTTCACATATCGCGCTCACATATTTTGCACGCTCAAGTACGTTTCAAATGTAGGCGCGCATCAAGTGCCGAGCGCGCTCATAATTGACGCAACGTGCTCATTTTTTCCAGGCGCAGTATTATGTTTGTACTTCGTGGTTTCTATGACAACTATTGACAACAAACCCACCGTAAGTTGTCACCTGGCTGTCACGCGACTAGCTATGGTAGCCCTAAGGGATAAAAAATAAAAAACCGCAACGACGGGCCGCACTAACATTAAATTTTAATGTCAAGATGGGGGTTGAGTTTGAGACCTCTGTGCTACACTGTGCACGCAGGGCTTGACATTAACTTATTTGCTCACCAGCCACTGTGGCTAGGGGTTTTTGAAGTTATTCGCAAATCTGAACGTCAAAATCCAAGCCCTGTAACAGCAGCACTATTCATCTGGAGGCAGAGTAAATTAAATGAGTGAGTGAGGAGTGGAGTGTGTGCATCAATGCAGTCGGAAAGATGACATGAGAGCGAGAAACGCAGCTGGTATTGTGTATCCTGTGGAATATGAGTATTGGGAGTGTTTCAGATATTTCTGTAACAATGTTTTAAAAAAAGTCTATATTTTCGACAACACAACATTGCCCTTAGTTTATTATTCAGAAGCTTTTTAAAAGACTACGAATGAAACCCCACAGCTGAAATCCACCCTCTTTTGGCTTGTGTTGTCAAGATCTGGGTGCATGTCTCACCAGCTTATCTTTGACCAGGACAGCAGGTTTTTGTTCACCTCGCGAGACCATCCTGATCTCACAGCTTTCAAGGTTTCACTCGCAGATTAGTCTGGAATACTTCCGTAAAAGAAAATTTGGAAGCAGTTCACCAAACGACGTCCAATCAGCGTTGGCTTTGAGGCGGGGTTAAGGTGCGACGCAATCAGCGCAAGCAACGCGATACTGGAAACATTTTCAGACAGCGGTCATGTCCTGAGTCTTTTAGCCGCTCGCTAATGCTTTTCTCTTGCATCCTTCTTGTGAAATATGGACCGGGCAGCTGAAATGGTGCCTTTTATTAGCAATATTGTAGTTACATAAACGGCAAATATCCTTTGCCGACATGTTGCTTGTTTGCCTGAGCTGGCGAGGTTTACCTGTAGCAGCAAGTTAGTACGTCATGTGCTTCGTTAATCTGATTGGTTGATTTGGCCCTGTCTATCACCAACATAGGCCAATCAGCTGTAACCAGTATTCGCCCACTTACCAAAACTACTTCAACGGTAAGAAGTTTCCAGATGGATATGCGGAGCAAATCCATCATGGCAGGAGTCAGGTTAGGTTTTTTGTTGGGTTATAGAGAGCTATGGTATCCAAGGTCATGTCAGCATACCATCACATAGAACAACCACATCCAACAAGAGTAAACGTAAACACAAGAAGCGGTCTAAGAGGGATGTCCAGGTACTAACCTGGATTGTATCGAAAAAAAAAACTTTAAACTACAACTGCCCAACACATGGTCAGGCTACTAGCCAAATGTCAATTTCATTGGTGCCAACAGTATAAATCTTGAGTTGTAGACAATGTGAGACATGTATTGTTCTCTGATGAGTCCACTTTCACTGTCTTTTCCACATCTGTGAGAGCTACAGTGTGGATAAGCCCCAAAGAAGCTTAACACTCGGACTGTTGCGTGCCCAGAATGAAGCCTGGGGATGGATCAGTACTTTTCCGGCTGCAATATCATGGCATTCCCTACTGTGCTTGTTGGACACAACACTGCCAAGGACTACCAGATCCATTTCGGAGGACCATGTCCACCTAATGATTCAAACATTGTACCCTGAAAGGGGTGCCATGTATTTGGCATGAAAATGTACAGAATACATACAGCAAGACTTGTGAATGGTTTGATGAACATGAAAATAAATTTGAATATCTCCCATGGCCTACACAGCCATCAGATCTAAATACATTTGAGCCACATTATTTTGCAGGAGCGAGTCAAAAAAAAAGTTTCATTACCAGCATAACAAAGTGAACTATGATTCGAGCAAGACCACAACAAAACGTGCGTATGGTTAAAAGTTGTTTACCTCTGTTTTAAGTCACCATCATGGTATTTAGTTGGGCACTTGGCGGTTTATACAATTACGCATCTTTCAGCAATTGTTGAAATGCATGCTATCACTAGCTCCGTTTCCATCTACCCATTTTTGGGTGCATTTTGGGATATCTACATAAAAAAATTAATAAAACAATAAAGAAAATAAAATAAAAAACACTGGATAAAAAGTCAAGATGCGCATTAATTAATAAAAAAAAAAACATAAAAAACGTATGCACTCAACTGAATCGGATAATTTCTGAAACCGATATAGAAACATGAGCATTTACTACAATTACAAACACATTTACCAATGGTTGGGTATATTTACCTCCCAGAACTGTCTTACATGACTGCGTTCCCAAAAAGCAAGCTAACATGACTGTTTATTGCGTTTCATCTGCATGCTTTGAGGAGTAGTATATCATATATACTAACATTATTATACATTATGGCTTCTTCAACTGTAATAACTTACATTTTTCTTAGTGATAATTATCGTGAGTTTATTAGGAGTAGAACTGTCCTTTTTCGAATAACTGGATGGAAACGGTGCATTATTCGTAAATGTTTTATCCAATTTTGTATTCCAAGTTGAATTCGCAACTTCTATTGACAGCAATATTATATGCTCCTGACTGCAATTACATTGCTTTTACGATGTACACTTTTTGGTATTGTTGATTGACCGCTAGATTTTGACCTGTAAGTTCCCAAATGACCATTAAAGTTAAAAAAAAATGCAACTTCAAATTTGAGCTTTCATTTTCAATAGTTCTTTCTTAACAAGAGATATTCTCATAACCCCTGTCATTGAACAAACTACTTATATTGGTAATACTAAAACATATTACAGTATACATTAACCTTATGAGCAGAGAAAAGGTCATTAAGACAATTGCAGTTAATGGATGAATATCCACAGGACATCCTGTCTAATCTTCACAGTCTAGCTCATTAAATTCATGGGTCAAATGCGAATGATTGGAGAAGTGATATATAACAGTACACTGATTATACAGGATTTACAAGACTGCCCTGTTCCAACATGAATTATATAACCAAACAAAGTTCAGCGTGGGAAGGTCAGATAAACAATGAATAATGGCTGCTTCTCCAGCATGAAAAACCTAATTTATGTCCTACTCAGTATCATAAAAAACCTCACACAATATATACCAGACAAACTTGATCTAACCTTGTTGATCATCGATTATCAATGCTACTGATGACAGAACAACAGACACAACAGAATGATGTCTGCAAACATTTTGTTATGGGGTTTGATGAGCATATCAAGCCCTTTTGATGTTTATAGAAAGTAAAATATACTTTCTATACAGATACATGCTGCACTCTGTATGGATGGTGGAGTCTCATTCAAAGACAGCAAAACAAATGGAATTATTTATTGGAGTAAAATATTCAATCTGGATCCACAGTGGCATGTCACATTGCATTCAGCGCAACACCAAGGCGAGATATTTTCAAAAAACTACGGACAATTTTTCGCATTAGCAGTGCTGTCCAACCACTTAATGCTGGCCAGTGCATTTAGCCTTGGTCCTACACTAACCCTTGTTTCACAGACAAAGCTTAAACCTAGTTCCTTTTGAGACATTTTAACTGAAAGCAACTTGCGCTGACATATCTTAAAATATGTCACTGCCATTGTTGTCTCAGGATTCATACCACTATTTTTTTCGAAGCCATATTAATAAAAGCGACTTAAAAGGTAACTAAACCCTTAAACAACTTTTAGTTGATGATCTGTAAGATTAGTGATGTTCATTGATTTAAGTACATTTTTTGAAATGTCGGTATAAAGTGTTTTAATTATACAGTATTTGGTGTAAAAACATCCAAGTGCTGCCCTCTTCAGGTTGAACGGTAGATACTGCAGTTGAATTTTCCCATTGGAAGTTGTGGTGCCGCCGTGACAAGCAGGCACCAGGTCACCACGCCCTTTGGCATAGGCTTAGCCCCTGGTATAAAAACAGGGGCAATATTTGTACTGTTGGCACCAATGAAATTGACATTTGGCTATAGTAGCCTGACCATGTGTTGGACAGTTGTAGTTTAAAGCTTTTTTGTTTTTTTGGGATACAATCCACCTGGACATCCCTTTAGACAGCTTCTGCGTTTACAGTTACTCTTGTTGGATGTGGTTGTTCCCGTCAAAACCACTGTAGCGAGTCAGGAGTTGGAATTCGTCTGATTTCACCTGCAGAAACTTTTTGAAAATAAGGATGAAGGTACTGAATATGCAGACAGATGCATTATGGAGGATTGGGATTACACAGAGTGTCAGCCATCTTTTTTGGAAGCTAAGCTAGCAGGCTTTTGTTCTGTGGAGAAAGCCGAGATAGTAACTTTAGGGGTTACCGTCCTCTTCCCGGACATGCCCGGCCGTCAATGTCCGGGATTCAGCTTTTGCTTTCTGCAGTCACCATTCATTGTTTACATTTGCAGATTTTGTTTGTCTAACTGAATTCATTCTGATTGGTGAATCTGAATGTAGTGTTTACATGAAAGCTAAACAAGTGATCGATTGATGTGCGTTTTAACATTGCCAAGAAAATTCCCGCTCCTCCGTAGAGAGATACAAGAGTCAGACATGAGGTAACTTACGTCTCACAGGTGTCACTCATTGGTAATCACGCCACCGGCCCTCGCGCCGTCCTCCACACGGCCCTCACTCTTCCTGCTCGCCACAGTAAACATGAATGGCGACTGTTGAACGCAAAAGTCGAATTTTGGGCGATCTCGAAACACATTTTCGGGCAGACTCATCACGGAGACTCACTAGTAACATTAGCCTAGTCTTGTTGTTTAACTACTGCGCTGTTACCGGTAGGAGTGGCCTCTTAGGGCAGCGAAGCAAGTGCATTCTGGGAGTTGTTGTCTTTCATCCACATTAGCCAAAAATACATTTTCTGGCTTTTCTCAGTCTAGAAAGCTCCAAATTAAAAAAAATAATAATTTCTTTAACACATTTCTTCAACATAAATTAACCATTTTAAATACACATCCATCTTTCCAGAGGTGGAATGACCCTTTAAAAGAAACTAAATGCTTCAATAACGGTGATCACTACTAATCGGTATATTTTTAATTGGAGACACCAACTTACCATAACCGAACAACGCTTGCGTTATAATCTCGTCACTCATAAACAGTGGCACATTAGATAGAGTTACTCTTTTGGCAGGCAAGGAAAGAGGAAGAACTGAAACAAATTCTCCACTAATTACAATTCCCCGCTCTACCAACTCATTAGCTTTTCTACGCTATCCAAAAAACCCACTAACACAGTATTCATCCTGGAAGCGGATAAAACACCAACCACCTCTCTACCAGCCAAGCAACAGTCCTTCATGCTCACCGCAGGCAACATCTTTACTGCACAAACCCTGCGCCCACTAGGCCGACATGCTTCCTAAAATGGATAGCACACGGCCCTAGATTAGTACAACAACAAGAAAACAAAAATACCAGAACAAACAAAGCAAACAAGAGAAAAAGCAGCGTGAAGAAATTGATGGAAAAAAAACAAATCACTCACAGCACCTCAGGCCCAAAACTCGCACCGGAAGTGAGAGAGAGAGAGTGAGACTATTAGGTGAACGTGGAAGATCAAACTAGAGATAAGTAGCTCAGGGTAAGTAGTCTGTTGTCTCCTGCTAATGGTGAGTCTGGTGAGTGTGGTGTTTTGAGGGAGTGATGGTGGAGCCTTCACTCCCAAGTGATCAATCGATCACTTGTTTCAAAACGGTGCTATGTTCGAGCCAACAAGACAGTGATTAAGGCAATATAAAGTTAGATTTGGGAACATATACAACCAACTCAGAAATCAAAAAAAAAAAACCTATGAGTAAAAAAAATACTTTCATGGTGTCAAAACACTCTTTGTCCAGTATTTAGGGCTGTCAACTTTAGTCCGTTTAGTCGACTAATCAGGTCGATGCCGTCTTGGTCGACTGAAATTCTTATTAGTTCGACCAGTCGCTTTTTTTTTTTTTGCCAATAGAAATACATTTTCAATGATTTACTCCCTGATATTTATTCCTTTATAAAGCAGTTATTTATTACTGTATTCTAACATATAATTAGCCTATGTTTTATCCCCAACTTTAAATGCTTTTAGGCTATTTCTTGTAACTGCGCCACAGTTTACGCGCACACACATAACACACTCGGGAACCGCACCTACTGGCTGCGCTGCTGCTCGCGCTCAGTAAGGGATGTACTGGTAGGTAGTTTTGCTGTATTCATTCAGTTCACGCTACTTTAGTCGACAGAATGTTCAAGAAATCTAAATCTTTTGTCTGGCTACATGTTTGTGGAGGTAGGCGACGGTGGCGACCGCGCTGCTCTCATTATGAGCGCGCACATCGCGTGCCTATTCGAAATCAAACTTAGCGCGCAAAAGACATAAGCAGCTCTTTTAACGGCTTTATCATACTGACTCAATAGATTGTTTTCTTAATAGGTTTTTATCTGTATACTTGACTCTATATTTGAAAGTAGCCTAAATAATGTAACAAAACGAAATTAAACTTATATGCTATCTTACAACACAGCCTAGATTTCAGATTAGGCTATTTTGTCTGTTGTTTTAAGAACGCGTGAACAGATCGGCTGGACAAAAGTTAACCCATAGCTTTGTAAGTAAAGAAGAATACAGCCTGTATAAACGAGAGCTTTTGTTAGGATTTTTCATTATGTGGCAGATAGTGTTATATTATTTTGTAGCGTGTGGTGTGATCAGGTGCGCGATTGTGACCGTCACTATAGACCAAGGACAGAGCTCCTCACTTGCAGTTAAACAAATCACTTAATTTTCAAAGAATTGTATTATTATTATAGTTTTATTTATTTTCGATGTTTTTTCGTTTGTTGTTTTATAAATGCTCTATGACAATTGTTTAAAAAATGTTCAATCAAAACATCCGTTTTTTTGTTTTTTTTTAGTCGACTAATCGTCGCGCAGGACAAGACCTTGGTTCAACTAAGGATTTCTTTGGTTGATTACAGCCTTACCAGTATCTTCACGAAATATAATCAAAACTTTTGCAAATCCGCAGGAGACCGTCTTCTGGCAGCAAGAGAAAAATAGCAGAAAGACAACCTGCTTGATCCTGACGAACTATGTAAACGGTCCAAGTTACATTTAACCCCGTGTAGGTTGTGCCCCGCGCTCCCCTACCCTACATTTGAAAAAAAAAGCTGAACGGGATGCTGCATTAAAGCGACATGGAGGATAAAAAGGTGACAGCAGGCTTCTGAGTGACTTTGCAACCCGTGCTTAGCGCAAGACACAAAGGACCCAGAGCCAATGTGAGCATGAAGCCTGCAAATGTGCAATTAAGTGGCAAATGGCTCTTGAGTCGAGAAACATGATGGTTGCCGAGGCATTACAGATATTCCGCAGACCGTTCCGGATGGGAACTCCTGCATGGAACATCTATTCAGCCCTGCCCATGGCTTTCTTGGCATGCTTTCTCCCTGGTGATCGCAGACAAGTTGGAGTTCACAGGAAGTGCCTGCTGTTCTCCACGCTGCCTCTGCGTGGCAAATGTGGATGTATGACAAAAAAATGGCACAATGTAACCCACACATAGTTCCTTGTATTTTGTCCCCGTGAATTACTGATACAATTATGGGGGAATGCCAATATATAAACAGTAGCTGTCAGAGTAACCCAGGATTAGCATGATTGATATGATTTTTTTTTCAATGTTGTTTTCTAGATCTGTTGCAACATGGTGACCATTCAGTAGCCATCTAAGTTCTATTACCCAAACCCCATGAAACCCATTGATTACTGGGTTTTACAGGGGAAAAGATATTTTCAGTTGATAATGTAAATTTTAGTCACAAATGTATGGCTTTAGGAAGACTTGAAATATAAATGCCTCAATATACTTCAAGCGAAACGAAGAATGAACTGGTGTGACAATTTCGAACAAAATCAGGCAAAAACAAAGTTCGTTTGGAGAACAAAACAGCTTTGCAAAGGGAAGTTTCCAGAAAAGTGTGCTCCTACTAGAAAACACTCTCAAATTATCATTGTAAACCTATTTATTTTCAATCAATCATTATCAGCCACAGCAAACTTTTCTCCGAACATTATGACTTAATTTTCTTCAAAATGACATCACACCAGTTTGCATTTTGATTTGTTTGAAGCATATCAGGCCTTTAAAGTCAAACAGGTTTGGTTTGACTTAATTGTTAATTATCTTAATTATGACAACCATGTCATTTCTCAGTGAACTAGTTATTTAAGTTAAGTATGATTATTGAATATTTGGATTTCAGTGCATTTCATTTGGAAAACAATGTGATTCATTAAAATGCATTAAATTACATCCATATCACCAGCTCAAGCTATCTATAGTCATGATGAGTTTAATTTCCTCTGCCATATTGTCAGTTTAAGTTCGGAAATTACTCAACAGCAAACTTTTTTTTGTCATCATCAACTAATCACTTCTAAAACTTCTGACTTCTGTGCATTTGCATTCTGTTTACACTGTCTTTTCTTTCTGCTCCTGTGTTGTTATATTGTACATCTTTAAAATGAAAATTAGCCCTGATTTATAGGGCTGTCAACTTTAGTCGTTTAGTCGACTAATCAGTCGATGCCGTCTTGGTCGACTGAAATTCTTATTGGTTCGACCAGTCGCATTTTTTTTTTTTTTTTGCCAATAGAAATACATTTTCAATGATTTACTCCTTGATATTTATTCCTTTATAAAGCAGTTATTTATTACTGTATTCTAAATATTATTAGCCTATGTTTTATCCCCATCTTTAAATGCTTTAATTTAGGCTATTTCTTGTAACTGCGCCACAGTTTAGCGCACACACATAACACACTCGGGAACCGCACCTACTGGCTGCGCTGCTGCTCGCGCTCAGTAAGGGATGTACCGGTAGGTAGTTTTGCTGTATTAATTCAGTTCACGCTACTTTAGTCGACAGAATGTCCAAGAAATCTAAATCTTTTGTCTGGCTACATTTTTGTGGAGGTAGGCGACGGTGGCGACCGCGTTGCTCCATTATGAGCGCACAGTGCCTATTTGAAATCGAACTTAGCGCGCAAAAGACGTGAGCAGCTCTTTTAACGGCTTTATCATACTGACTCAATAGATTGTTTTCTAATAGGTTTTTATTTGTACACTTGACTCATTTGAAAGTAGCCTAAATAATGTAACAAAACAAAATTAAACTTATATGCTATCTTACAACAGAGCCTAGATTTCAGATTGTTTTTTAGGCTATTTTGTCTGTTGTTTAAAACGCCTAACAGATCGGCTGGACAAAAGTTAACCCATAGCTTTGTAAGTAAAGAAGAATACAGCCTGTATAAACGAGAGCTTTTGTTAGGATTTTTCATTATGTGGCAGATAGTGTTATATTATTTTGTAGTGTGTGGTGTGATCAGGTGCGCGATTGTGACCGTCACTATAGACCAAGGACAGAGCTCCTCACTTGCAGTTAAAAAAATCACTTAATTTTCAAAGAATTGTATTATTATTATAGTTTTATTTATTTTCGATGTTTTTTCGTTGTTGTTTTATAAATGCTCTATGACAATTGTTTAAAAAATGTTCAATCAAAACATCCGTTTTTTTTTTTTAGTCGACTAATCGTCGCGCAGGACAAGACCTTGGTCGACTGAGGATTTCTTTGGTTGATTACAGCCCTACTGATTTACTCACTCTCAAGCCAGGTGTATATGACTCTTATATACACCTGGCTTGATGATGAAAAAAGATAAATACTTTCTGTAAATTAGATAAATATTAAGGATGACCCAAAGTTTATGTAGGGATTACATTTTTCCATCTAATTTACATATCATGATGTCATATGGTGGCAGCAATCTTGGATTATAGAATTTTCTTGAAAAGTCATGTTTAAATGATAAAATAAAGCACTTCTTTCTCCCCAAAATGTCCATCACCTTCTGTATGCTATAATGCACAATACTAAATGCTCAGGTATATAGTAAGTAAACAAACTGTGTAAATCATTACTAATAAATGGTACAACAAACCGTATGCATGTAGTGGTTGGCCTTTTGCTATAGAGATTTTCCATTTACTACATACAGTAGGCACTCTGATTCCATGTATGGGGCATATATTATTCATATGACACACAAACACAAGCAGACAAGACTTGTTTAGTACAAAAGATGACTCGTTATTGCAAAGCGCAGACCATTTGAGTGATATGATACGAGCAGAGTGAGCGTGGCCAGATCTTCCTCGCGTGCGTGCCGAGTATGCACACTATTGCGACTCCCCACCCTGCCTCCACGTTGCCCCCTAACTGTACTATGAATACATCAACCTCGTCTAACATACCCTGTGATAATAGACAAAGTCTACACCACAATACTGTCGCCGCGATCGCGAAGAGGCTCTGATGAAATGTTTCACTCTCACACTAGCTCCGCTTTTGATCACACTGATTCAATGCGCTCTAACTTGAACATTTTGTATAGAAAAATGATGTTGTTTTGAGTGGGGATGAAGTATGACATCCGTTTTATTCAATGCCGCATCTTGTCGAGTAAACTTGACCTTGGCGCCTAGAGGGTTAAAGGGGTGGTATAATGCCCTTTTCACAAGATGTAAAATAAGTCTTTGATGTCTCAGAATGTCTATGTGCAACGCATTCTCATCCTAGGGCATCATTTACCTGACGCGTTTGACATTTCGTCTAAAATCTGACGCACATGGCACCCTTTAGCATCAATATAACATGCTTCGGTTATGGGTAGGTTTAGGTCTGGGGTAATGTTATGGTTAGACCACTTGGAGGCGCCTTCTGGCCCATATATCTGCGTCTCATTTTGACGCTAAAGGGTTCCATGTGTGTTGGATGTCTGACGCATTGCCGAAAGCGTCAGTTGATGACGCCTTGGGATGAGAACGGGCTGGTATGTGAAGTTTTAGCTCAAAATACCCAACAGATATTTTTTTAATATAGCATGTTCATTTTTTTTTTCACTTTTTGAGGGTGAGCTAAAACGCAGTGTTTTTGTGTGTCCTTTTAAATGCAAATGAGCTGCTGCTCCCAGCACAGGGGGTGGAGCTACAACAGCTTGTGTCATTTTACCTCACAAAGACATGCACTGAACATTTCAATAACATTAGTCTTTTAAGTTCAAACTGGAGTCAGACAAAGATGGAGAGATTCAAGAAGATGTAGAATGCTACAGGACATTTCTGAATGGTTAGTTGATGAATTTATGTAGCTTTATGTATAGTTCTCTTCTAGTCATTGATTAGCATATTCTGACATGATAATCTACAAATCTTGTGTCTGGGGGCAGGGTTTATGTAAATTCTAAGGGTTAGTGATGTCACTAACCTGGGAAGAATGTCGTGTAGTCCCTACCAGCCGTTTGTTGTAGTCCTTATAAAGCAATTTCTTTCAAAGCAAATATATCCCTAATAACTTTGAGCGTTGTTTATGCTTGAAAAGCAACATTACACACTAACTAAAGATAGAAACGTGAAATCATAATCACCCACCCCTTTAAATTTGTCTACATTTTACAGATGCATGCAAATAATTGAATGAGTAAATTCCTTGTTGACAGCGACGCCTAAGCTTGACCATGCATTGATTTTTGACGCTTTGGGAGTGAAAACAAGTAAAGCGTTTTTATATCCATCTACCCTTTTTCATTACTGTAAATACATGTATTAAGACGAGACAACTTATTTCAAACATGGTTCTTGCAATTTCGTTTTTTAGATTCTCTAAACAACCAATTAATTTGCCAAGTTCATTTTAGATGACTGAGAAAGTTTCTTTCCATTGTGATGGAGAATGTTTCAGACTCTCATTTGTAAAGCTATAGAGATCACTGTCTAGAGCAGAATGTAATCGATGGAGTTTTAGTCAATATCAAACATGAATCACAGATTAATGCTGCATCCAGAACATTTCAATCGAACATTCTGTAAAGCTGGATGCTGTGTCTGAATATAAAAAAGCCCCAGTATGCACATTTCTTCCAATAATAACATGATAAATAATAAAAAATCCAACTGACTTTAGCTTGGATTTTGAAAAATTAAGTCATCATAGAGACAGCACGTGTGAAGCCCTATAACACTCTCAAACCAATAACAGAAGTCATTAAAGGAATCAGATTCTACTACCATGGCTTTATTTCTTTTGTGGACCTCAAAAGAAGAAATTAGGCAGAAAATTTAAGTTTTTTCTTAATACAATGGACGTGAAGGTGTACAAAAAAGAGCCCTTAAAATGATAAAATGTTAAAATTAAGCAATTAAAAGTGAGAGACTCTATTTTGTCGTATTTTCAGGACTGAAGGGTGTTCTGTCCATCCAATGGAAAAAGGAAATCCTTTGATTGTTTTAGTTTTTTATAGTCAAGCTGGTATGTTTTATCCTATTAAAATCTTATTTGCTAACACAATGCATTGGTTGGTTAACAAAGCAACAAACAAGGTCAACATTGCAATAAACATACACCGTATTTAAACACACAAAGTTATGTCTTTTTATATTATTTTAAGTAGATTATGATCCAGTAAATTTCATTTTGACATGAACAGAGATCTTTTAATGTTGAACCTAATTAATATACTGAATAAATAAATAAATTCAGAAATATGTCAGCCAATAAAAAAGAATGCAACTGGGAAAAAGCCAAAGTAATCAAAAAAAGGTCAATTTTTTACATTAACCAAATAATTTACATTTTGCAAGTACTTATTTTTCCAACATAGGCTATTAGCTTTTGTAGTGTCATGCACATTATGTTTTTGAGCAAGAGCAAACATCTAGCAAGTTGTATATCAGTTTTAGTTGTGACAGCGTTTAATTATTATTTTTTACAGCTAAATCATCTCTGCTGTGCATCATAACCATCCTGTACCTGACCTGCAACCGCGATATTCACGTTTTTTATAAGGCTATACCCTTCTCGTTTTGAACTTCATGCATGTGTATTGAATGTTAAACAAGTTCATAATGAGTAACAAGACTGTTTATCATGGTGTTTTGTAGCCTAAAGAGGCTTCGCACAGACAGTGAATGAGAGAGATCGGCAGAGCGTGCGTGATCACCTGCGTCTGTCTTCTTTAAAGTCATACAGTATATATTTGTGAAAAGGTTGCCGCGTCAAAGGAAAGCGAAATATTTGTCGTATCATCCTTTTAACGTTCACGCCATAGCTATTTCCATAAATGCGCGTCAGAAGGAGTGCTGGTCGGCATCCCAAGCCGCGAGAAAGCCGCGGGAAATAAAATCAGCGAGTCACGCATTAAATAAAGAGCCCGATCTCATGAAAAGTTCGTATCTATAGCACAAATGTCATTTATACGCCAAAAATTGTTTTTACGTGTATATGGTACGCGTTTTCCGCATGCATATATGCACTTTATGGCGTATAATACGCACAAACTCCTCACTCCCAGTCCCCTCCCCCCTAAACCTACCCAAGGGGTTTTCAGTGTGTAGCATATGCACGCAAAAAACATTTTTGGCGTAAAAATGCCACGAGAAGCGCACTTTCGTGAGACTGTGTTGGAGCAAATGCCATATTGATCTCTAATAAGTGAAGCATCAGCTTCAGCATTTCCCATGCGACGCATTGCTGCTCAGCTGAGCCTTTAAAAGTGGATCTCAAAGTAAAAAAATAAAAAAATAACACATTTCATTACATCCCTTTTAATGAATTAGCTTTTTTGTAGGTGTTCATTGAATGAACGATTTAATGACTGAAGTCCATTGTAATGTGCGCTCAGAGTGAAAGCCTTTCAATGTGCATATCAACGCTGTTTAGTTTCGGTTAAATTGGTCATTGAAAATGTCCTTGTTTTTGTCCATGCTGCCCACATCGTAAACTTTATTCATATAGCAACAAATACATACAAATTAAATAAATGGCGGTAATGCCATAACCGCGACAGCCCTGCTACACTGTAAAATATATATATATATTTTCAAGATTTGTTATCACAACATTTTTTTCTTTTGTCAAATCAACTTAAATAATTTATTTAGTAGAGATAACTTATTATTTCGAGTTTCTGATGATTAAATTAATCTCCTTCATTGTATTAACTCACTTTCCAGTTCAATCAACTTAAAAATTTAAGGCAACCAGGTTACTTACTTTTTTAAGTTAAACCAACAATATTTTTTTACAGTGTACCTACCCAATCATTATTTTTTTTAAC
The DNA here is from genome assembly GCA_030378365.1 of Hybognathus amarus. NCBI lineage: Eukaryota > Metazoa > Chordata > Actinopteri > Cypriniformes > Leuciscidae > Hybognathus > Hybognathus amarus. Next base: position 290,698 of record JAQIUQ010000614.1, read on the forward strand.
TCAGGACATCAAATTGAAACCTTCCAAGTTCCAAAATATGTTTTATTTTATTACTCTATAATTGTTATTAAAATAGCAGGAGAGTTTTTATACTTTTAGATACGGTTAGTGATCGATCCGAGTTTAGATACAAATCCGGTCACTAAAGACCCGAATATGTAATATAGTGAGTGTTGAAACATTCATGCATTATTCTATCATTTATGAATCTAAATTCGGATTTTTTAAAATTAATTAAAAAATTTTTACCATATTCACTGCTGTGTCCAAACTAATCTCGCATGCTTAAAATATAGTGGTACTGCCTCTTTAACAACTGTTCCATTTCTCTTGTCTTGAGTTCTGCAGTCTCTCTCCGTCTGAGCTTCCTCCACCCTGTCTGTCAGATCCCTGGGCTTTAACTCATCATTAGCAGGCCGATCTTGCTTCTTTCTCTTTCGAGTCCCCCCCCCCCCCCCTTTCACACTCCGTTTCTTGTCTCTCTCATAAACACACTGCAAGTGTTCTCATAATCACAGTGTAAGCTTCCTGTGCAGGGTTTGGCATTAACAAAATGTCAGATAAATTCCCCTCAAGGCCTGCCAGGCTGTTAAATTAAGCACAACATGCAAAAATGGACTTCTAATGAAGTGCATTAACCTGAGGTAGAGAGTATTCATTTAGTGGCCCGTTGGTCTCTTTTCCGCCCCTCTTTCTGACTGTGCCATCATTTTCTCTTCTCTCAAAATGAGAGCGAATTCAACAAAAGAAGGGAATGAAGAGAAAGAAAATGTTCTGAATTATGCCTCCCATCTCAAAGGCATGTTTTCAAGAGAAAGCGAGATAAAAGCCTTGAACAGCATGAAAAGCATGAAAAATTGGCATTTTAAAAAAAAATCAGACGGCCAGTGCACCGTCATTGTGAGCTATTGTGTGTCCAGGCCCTAAAAGAATGTTTTCCAGATGCTTTTTTCTCCTTTTGGACGTGTTGTGGTGGCCTATAGCAGCGATGACAGAAGAACATCAGTCCTGTCACAGGCCCTTAACAACCACCTTCCACTTTCACAGTATATCCCATCTCTTCACCTTTCTTTTCTCTTTTTCTGCATACTGTAGTCAGGTGACCCTATTTTCATTATTTGAGCATGTGAATCGAAACTAATCAAATGAAATAAATAAATATAAAACATAAAATCATGAAACATGGTATGAGCTAAAAGCCAGATTTCTCCAGATGTTTCCAAAATAAAGACAGCAGTGTTTCATTTCATTAAATATTTTTTGAATAAAATTAAATTAAACCTAAAAAACTTAAACGTTAATAGTTTTCAAACAGTTTTCATTTTCATTTATTATTTTTTTTAAATTAAATATTATATTTTGCATCATGATAAAGAAAGAAGTCCTTTATGCCCAGGTGAATTCATTTCACAGTAGGCTTATATTGTGGAATAGTACTACAATTTAAAATTACTTTTCTATATATTTTGCATCATGATAAAGAAAGAAGTCCTTTATTCGCAAGTGAATTCATTTCACAGTAAGCTTATTTTGCGATTTTAATTTTGTATTACAATTTAAAATAAGTTTTCTATTTGAATATATCTCAAAATACAATGTATTCCCGTGATAGCAAAGCAGAAATATCAGCAGCTATTACTCCAGTCATCAAAGTCTAGCCATATCACCCTGTAGCCCAAGACTGTTCCTCCTGGGAATACCAGTCCACGGGAATACCAGTTTGTTGCTGGAGGAGGTGTTAGTGAGGCCAACAGGGGGTCACCCTGGGGTCTGTACCCTAGGGTCTGTGTGGGTCCTAACGCCCAAGTATAGTGATGGGGACACTATTCTGTCAATGAGACGTTAAAACGAGGTCCTGACTCTCTGTGGTCATTAAAGGGTCACTTTACCTATTTGCATTAAGCTTTGTATCTTTAGAAACCCAGTCATATTTATGAATGGTCATGGTTTATTCCCTTATTTTCCCCTGAGATGGGAGAAATAAGGATTTAAGTGTTTTACTTTCTGCTTATTATGACGTAAAAATCGCCATTTTGCGTCATAATAAGCAGGAAGTCACATTTATTTAGAAAGTGTAGAAACTACAAACATAAGCTCATTATTATTCAAGGTGTGGGACCCACTCACCCTACAGGCCTATTACAGATCAGTGGATGGGACTTCACTTGCAGATACTGAATCAATATCTGCCATCTTGTTTGGAAGCTAAGCTAACAAGCGCTGTGGAGATAGGAAGTTATAACAATGACGGAAAAAAACTAAACATGATATTGAAGAAGAGGATTTTGAAATTCTGCTGCTCGAATCCGATGTTCGTGACTATCTTTACGAGCCGCAGTATAGAGCAGCTGAGGCTGATGGAGGAACAGGAGGCGGCTGCCTGTCGGTCGGAGGAGCCCGGACTGGCTTGAGCTGGGCGGATTGCGTGCTGCGGCCTCACGGACACCGAGTCTGTCTGCTGTAGAGAATTTCAACGATGGAAATTTCTCCTGGAGGAAATCTCTGAATCAGACGAGCACACGGACGTTTGTGTCATGCCAAGTTTAGCCTGACTGAACATCCAGGTATCATGCAGTAATTCACCACAGAAATAAATACGAACGAGAAGAAATTCACTGATGAGTTTGCCAATGTAACGTTAACGCGGTTTGTTGTTGTGGGAAGAAGGAGGCGGGAAGCCGGCGAACACTTGAACATTTTAATGGTATAATGAACCTGACCTGTATGGTCAGGGGAATGCTCAAGCTTATCTCAGTGTGTCCATCTGAAGGCAGGGAAACACCCTGGATGGAAGCATGCTCCCCATGTGCCATTATTCAGACAAAAAAAAATATATATATATATATATATATATATATATATATATATATATATATATATATATATATTATGATTATTTATATTATAATATAAATAATTGATTATACAATGTAATTTTGTTTCCATATCTTAAGACTGCAGTCCCTAGCTTTTTCTGGGGTTAATAAGTATTCAAAATACGTATTTGAGACAATACATATCCAGCCAGTGTTCAAAACTGTCCGCTTGCCGTAGCTCGATTCAAAGGGGTAAGATTGTAATAATGTTTTTAATTCCAGTGGTACTGGTGGATTTCCACAGGAGATTAGAGCAAGTCTTTGCATCATTACATCACATCTGTACACACTAAAGAAGAGTCTCGGCTATATTGTGCGTAAGGATGTTGGAAGTGGAGATTTATTCCCTTTTCTCACAGAACTTGAAATAATTAAACTTGTTAATTGGATGGCAGATCCAATGACAATCACCAGTGACAACATATTCACCAAATGCAAAAGACTTTGTTCGGACATTGGAGTGGCTAAGAGACTGCAACCGGACCCAGGTAAAAACAAGGATAATATCGGAAGGACATTAAATGTAGTCACGCAATGCTGACGTTTTCAATAATAACAATTTGAGAACAAACTAAAAAATTGCACAGTTTTGCGTTATGATAAGCGATTGTTAGATTTATTCAACACGATTTACTGCAATGTCAGAACCAGAACAAAATTAATGTTACTCGCTCAGATGACAATTCTTATGTTGGTCATATTTTCAAAAAATATTAATGTAAACAGTATCCACACCGGTGCGGTGACTGACAGCTGCACTCTCTCCTCAAAACATTGTGTTCATCCACACTGTGCCACGTCGAAGTACAACTCACGCAAAGTTGATAATTCCACAAATGACTGCAACTGCAGATTTCAAACAGAGATGGCGACAAAGAAGAAAACCGCTAGACTGCAGCTTTAACAGTGAACATTTTATTAAAAGCCTGAGTTACTGTGCTTATAAATGTTGTGATCTTTCCTGCAAAGTGAAGTGTGGACTTTCTAGCAGCACCAAAAACCCATTTCCCAAGCCACCACTCCTGACCCGTATGGTCAGGGGAATGCTCAAGCTTATCTCAGAGTGTCCATCTGAAGGCAGGAAAACACTCTGGATGGAAGACAATTATTCAGACAACCCCCCACCACCACCACATCCCCTAAAAAAGCCACAATTGGCCTACAAAAAAGTGTCTAAAAGTAAATATTTCCAAACATATATTACAAATCTACATGGAATCAAACTGTATAGAGATGAATGTGAAAGCTAATCGCTAGCTTTCTCCAGGAATTACACAGACTCCTTGCTAAAAACAAACAGAGGTTTGATGGCACTTGAGCACCACAGTGTTTACCGTCTTTGGGGAAATCAGCCTGCGAATGACTTAGTTATAGTTGTCTCTGCATATTAAATCGGGATAGAGCAAACTATAACACCCTTCATCTTTAAAACTGGAACTAAATGTATTAAGACAGGATGCAATCGATTTTTCAATTAAACATATTTATTTCAAGGCAGTTAAGTGATATTTTACTTTTTAAAATATATATATAGTTTTTTTTGTTGACATTGCACTCGTTCGCTTTTCATTTAAAATAAATCATGTTTACACTCTAGTTTCTAATTAATCAGGGAAGTTCTTTGGGCAGCACCACAGACATCACACACTTTTAAAAGACTGATGGACAACAGTGTGTGTCTGATTGTGGCATAATCTCACCAGCTGCAAATTCACTTACTCATAAGGGACACAATGTTATGAGCTTATGGATTATCTCAGATTAATTTCTATAAAACACTGAACTCTGCGATTTGGAATTCTAAATAGTATTGCTCATGTCCTATTGCAACACACTCTCACTCCCAACTTGTCACAAATGGACGCTTGGTCAAAACCCATTGATGTTACTTTTTCTGTTGCACAGCGCCAATGTAACACCGGTTCTACTCGCACTGCTCTGATGGGGAACAGGCATGGTAGCAAGGACTTGATCTGACAAAGATGGCAAACAACTGAAAGCAATGGAGCACTCAGCACGTCAAAAAATAATGGGGGACCCTGTGCTTTAAAAATGACGCATTCATATGTGACTAGATGGGATGGGAATGTGTTGCCCAATCAGAAAAGACCAACGATCCGTACACTAGCTGAGAACCACTGGCAAACATTGACTGTGCATATATAATTATAGACGTTCTATAAAGTAACTGCGTCCCATCAGTTTTTCTACTCATTCATAAGATCTGAATGCAGAGCATTATCTTCCCTTCATTACAGAGACAATATTTAATGGTTACTCAAAAACTCATAAGGAAATTACATAATTAGTCACGCATTAGAAAATTAATTATTGACTACTTTAAAGTGTGAAATTAAAATTTGACAGCAGAAAAGCATTTAAGATTAAAGATGAATGGTAACGATGCACTGATGTTTAAACAGTTACAACTGATTTGAAGTCTTTTAATATAACACCAACTCCAATTTAAGAATTCATAAGGGAAAATAATATTAAGCCAATTAAAAAAAAATGCTGAAGATATTTTATATGCAAAACCTGCTGGAAGCTATTCTGTATGGCAAATAATCCTTCCCCAGGTTTTTTAATGTGCATTACCATTGTTTCTTATGTAGAATATATACAGTTTCTTGGACGGAAGTGTGGATGGATCTGTCAGTCTACTGTTTATGATGACACATCCATAATTGTTCATCATACACTAATTAATTAGGGTCTGAAATAAACTTGTTGGTAAACCGGTCAATGACGAGTGAAGAAAATGTATCTGTTCTATGAAATGTAAAAAAAAAAAAAAAAAACAAATCATATGCTAATAATCGGAGAAATTTTTCCACGTACAGACGACACCATTGTCAAAGCATTCCCCATTCATACAGCAACATGACATCATGGCTTTTGCATAAACATACACGCTACTTTCAAGTCAAGTGTTATCAATACACATTTTGAGCTATCCGCGTGTATTCGTGTGTATGTCTACGCCATTAATGTCCGAGCGAAACAAAGCAAAATGTAGATTTACATCTGGGGAGCGATATTGTTTTTCCTCAGGATGGCAGGGGAAGACTCATAAATTGTATTAACCCCAGTGACGGGTAGGTTTAGGGACGGGGTTGGAGTAGGTCATAGATTTATACATACAGTCATAACGTAAGTCAACGACGTTCAAACACGCTGAAAAGCGATTATGCATGTTGATAGCACGCCAAAAATGGAAATACGAATTGGCGTGTCATACATGCGCAATTTCATGAGATCAGTCTGCATACAGATTCACGAAAAATGTACTAATATATTCTGCTGCCAGGCCATTAGATAGCGAGGAAACACTATAGACACGTATAATCCCCATGTGCATGGCGTCATTGTTTTCAGATTCACATTTTTGTTGTTTGTTTTTCAAAAAACTTGCACTTCCAAATACGTTTTGAAAAGTTTGCACTTGCCCAATATGCCATGAACGAACAAACGGTGTCATGAACACAGCCCCGAAAACAGAAAACATGACATGAAAGGTGAAACATGAAATTGTTTGCAAGTTCAAACATGCATCAAGTCGAAATTCCTATGAAATTAACAGGCCTAGTATCACCTACTCTTGGTGAGAGTTAATTTTAGACACTGTTTTACGTATCTTCTCCTACACATTAATTATTTTGGCTCTTGAACTTACTTGTGTGATGTCCCTGTTGTGTCAGCAGCACAAATTTCCTTCGAATGGCTTTTGAAAGCTTTCTTATAAGTGATGCGGTAGACTTCCTGTAGAGAGAGAAGTGTGCTTGATTTTAGTGAGAGTGTGTCGGGTGTAAGCAAAGCTGCGACTCTGAGCACCACAGGAGACTGTGGCTTAAGCTTCGTTCAAAATAACCAAATGATTTGTTTTTACACTTTAGTATTGGTTCAACACTCATGGCATGATATGGAGAATCTACATATACTGTATGTTGAATACATGAATAAGGAGTAGTTCACTTAAAAAAAAAACTTTTGCTCATAATTTACTCACCCATGACATCCAAGATGTCCATGTCTTTCTTTCTTCAGTTGAAAATTAAGGATATATAATGGACTTCATTAAGGATATATAATGGACTTCATTGGGAACCAAATGGCTCAAGGTCCAAATGACAGTTTCAGTGCAGCTTCAAAGGGCTTTAAACGACACCAGACGATGAAGAAGGGTCTTATCTAGGACTCTTTGAGTCATGACTCGAAAAAAGATTTGTTCATTTTGATGAACGAGTTTGAACAGGGGTGAAAACGTAAAAAAAAAAAAAAAAAGAACGTTCACGGGTGAAAACGTAAAAATATTTTATCGGTTGTGCCTTTTCGTTTACACGCGATGGCGTTTTTTGGGCTTAAAAACGCAAAAAAGTGAAACCACCCTCCAGAGTGGAAATTTTAAAAACGCTCCACCGCGCGTTCCGTGTAAGCGGTAAAAGTCTGCTTGACAGTGAAGGTTGTACGCAGGCGCGCGGACTAGGTGTTGTTGTAGTATGCACTCCTAGCCGCCTGGAGTGCATACTACATTGAATTTCACACACTTTTGCGTCATCATATGCACACGGATTTCCCACCCAAAACGCTCGTCTAAAACACAGAATAAAAAATGATAACGCAACGCCACTTTTGCGTTTCTCTTCAGAACCGTTTCCGTGCAAACATAGCTTAAAGCCCTTTGAAGCTGCACTGAAACTCTCATTTGGACCTTGAACCGTTTGGTTCCCAATGAAGTCCATTATATGGAGAAAATCCTGGAATGTTTTCATCAAAAACCTTAATTTCTTTTCAACTGAAGAAAGAAAGACGTGGACATCTTGGATGACATGGGGGTGAGTAAATGACCAGCAAAAGTTTTTTTTTTTTTAAGTGAACTACTCTTTCAACATGTGCTTTGAGTTTATTAAAACACTGTAGTCCCTTCTAAAGTTAGACTGTTTTATTGTTTGATATCAGGGATCTTCAGTCATCTAATGTTTAAGGTAGGTGGCATTCAAATAATATCCAGATTGACTATAACAATTTCACATGCCAAACAATAACAACAAAACAGTGTGTTGAACTGTTGATTGTGTCTTTCAGCAGCTTTCAAGCGGTTGATGAATAAAACAAAATCTATTCACTGTCTGCGTACAATGCTACGGAAGCAGTGTGTTATCTTAAGACTCCAAGCACACTGACTTTTGGTCCTGTCAAACACGTTCAAAAGTTCACTGTGTAGAAATAATATTTCAGTGTAGTGCTGCCAACCCTGCCGATGGCTTTGAAAACATCTGTTTTATTCACACAACACTATTTAAAAGAAGCTCAATTAAATTTCAGTTAACCATTTTATCTGTCACTTTTCCTCCAGGAAAAGCATGGAAAAATTCAGAGCATGAACCTTGAATGCTTTCCCTTGAGCAGACTGAAAAGAGCTACGAGGTCAGGATTCTCAGAAAATACACATAATACAGTAGACAATGTTAAATGAAAGCAGTCAAAAAATAAATAAATAAATAAATAAATAAATAAATCACAAAACAGGATTTATAATTAATACTTGCAACTTTGTTCCAAAACCTAGTGAGCTGGTGGAAGGCTGTTGTATAAGGTAGGCAGAATTATTATCATGCCAGATACAGTTTTTTTGGCCAGATTTAAAAGTCAGCATGTATTTTTCACAAAGAAGGAGAATCCCATAACATGCATTGTTTCAAGTTCAGCAAAAAAAAAAAAAGAAAAAAAAAATCCATTCAAGATGGCAAAAAAGCTCAATCTAATTAGAAATGTGCTATTTTAAAAAGTAAAAAAGTTAGGTGTTAGCTTAGCAACATGCTAACAGCTAAATCAATCGAGTCTCTGTGCTATGCATGTTTCAATATAATTTAGAATGCTTGCTATGGCAACTTTTGAACATATTAATTAGTCTAATTAAACATTTTACTGAAAAAAATGTTTCAGAAAACAGGTGTGGAATATTTTCTCACATCAGAGCAGAGGTTCGGTTTGTTTAGCCCATTAAACCATTAAACACTCCTTTCTTTAAAAAAAAATATGTATATTATTATTACTATAAAACAGTGACTATTTCAGTATATCACACGAGTAGCATTGCGATATATCAGCAGGGCTTTGATTCATATTGCGTTTACTGCACAAATGAGTAAATAAATAAGAAACAACAATGGAGTGGAGTGTCTCCTAATTCTAAAACATAACTTTAGAACTAGTAACAAAAGAACACGAGTCGCTTCATTGAAGCTAGTTGTATTGTGTAGAGTAGAGTATTATGAGAGAGAGATCGACTTAACAAGCATTTTACCTGCATCTGATATAGCATTCATTCTTTAGGCCAATGTCCATAATATGATCCAAAAAATCAGCTTGAATGTCCACTGAAGAAAGCGATATGTTTGTCTTTGTCTTTCCCATGACACTGCTAAAACAACTTCCTTGTTCTGACTCACTCATAAAGAGCATCTTTGCTGCCATCTAATGGCGTTATTATGAAACATTCACTGAAGTCCATACGTCCATATACGCTCTGATGCAGGACAACAGGTCATCAAACTGGGCGTGGGACAGGTGGAAGTACCGCTAGCGCTAGTTTGATGAACTGCAGAAGCGATTAGATGGTTAAATTTGCCAAAAGATTTGCCTCCGAAGGGTCCGGTGGACACAAATACGGCGATGATGATCCCTACACTGCTGTTCTGCTCTCCAGAGCAACAGTGAGGTCACTCTCTCGATGAATGCTCGGTCAGCAATAAAAAATATGGCCACCAACGGTTTTCGTTTCCGACGTGCATACTTTTTTTTTAAAAAAAATTTGTTTTTACGATTGTCAGTTTCACTTTTGACGTGCAAATTAACACAAAGTAATCAAGTATTCTTGTAAGCAAAGAATCTGCCATTTAAAATACAACTTGTAAATCTTGTAAATCTTCGCCTTTCGCGTTTTTACACTCATTGGCACTGTGACGAATGTGAGGGAGAGATTACTGCACGACTGGCAGCCTGTTGAAGATGGAGGATCATGCCTATTCTCGAGGACTTGTATCGGCAAGGAAGCGAAAGAGAGAATTAAAACACCAATCGCGACAGGCAAATCCACAAGACCAAAGTCAATATTGGGTGGCTTTTCCAAGATGGAAAGAGCTCATGAGGAACAAGGATTTTAAAAGGGAAGCTGAAGTTGCCTGCTTTCTTCTTGACAGGTAATTCAGCCTATTTGTGTAAATTAATGTTTTCTAGTTGCTTGGCTAACTTTTAAGATACTTTTCTTCCGCCAATGGACACTCATGGGCGAAGTCGAACTGGAAGCCATGTTAATCTTGAAATAATACGCCCACCGTAGGAGTTAAAACGCTTTTGGAATGAGATGGGGTAAAAAAGGAATATTCAGTTGGTAGTCATATAAAAATTTCACTGCTAAATGGGAGAAATTTCATGACAGTCGCTGCAAGCGGAGTGATACAAACGATGAAACAGAGTGCTGTTATACTGGGTGAATATTGTACGACTAGAAAAGGCTCTCAGCCAATCATATCACCAAGAACTAATAACCAAAAAAATATATTTTGATATACATTTTTTTATTCCCAAAATGGCCAATTTGACCAAGTCTCTTCACGTATTAACTTGGTATGAAAATACTAATGCTTTTGACATCTCGCCTATTGCCTAAATCAGCCTGGACTAGCATGGGATATGATTCAAGGTAGTCTTTTCTGAGAGAGGAAAAAAAAACAGTCTAAACATGGTCTTTGAAAGTCATTAGAGTTACTTTCCCAGAGGTTTCATACATCAGGAAAGCTTTTTGAGGTTATGTTGAAATCCTCACCATAGTCTCACTCTTAACGCTATGCAATCTCAATGCAATTCCTGTGCTTTTCCCATTCTGTGTTGCGCATAGCATCTGCTCTGTTATTTTTCTCTCCAGCATTGCAGAGTATTTATCTGTCCTTTCTTCCAGTCGGCCCATTCATCAGGGGAGACTGGGCTCTCTCCACAGGAGCATCACCCTGGCTCTTGTCTCGAACGGTGATGGACACAGGTGGCCGACAACAGCCAGCGAGGAGGTCCATGGCTCTCAAATCACTCTCCGCATCCAGGGTCCTGGCAGGGATGTGGTGGGCTTATCATCAGTCCGCAGAAGTGCTCTGTCATGCCTCTGATTGGTTTTAATTTGGTTTCATTCTCCTTTGCTTTGAGACTGCACCTCCTGTTTGCTTCACTGTCAAGAAAACTGCTTTGAGGAAAAACACCAGTGACGCATCACATAATGTAATTCGGTAATGAAAAAAACGAATGTAGCAATCACTGTTCGGTCATGTTCTGCCTACACACCTGCACGGGGTTGTGGCTGAAGCTAAACAGTAGACTTTACTGCATTGTGAGTAAGAAGTCATGGGTACAAACTAATCTTACACAGGGTTAAGCCAGTTATACACCGTGCCATTTCAGCAATGTTTCGGTAAAACACATGTAATGTAAGGCTGAAAGCTCACAATTTTTTTGTGCTCACACTATGGTTCGATCGTCGAGCTGCAACTTGACTGCTCACACTATACGTGTAAAATAAACACGTGGGATGCCAGAACCTAGATCTATGTGGCTATTTCAGAAGAAGGAACTCTTTCCCGAGAGAAGCGCGAATTAGTTCGTAGCTAATTTCCATTGGCACACTGTTACAATTTGTGCAGCCTTTAATAGAGAAGAAATTTTGTGCAAAAGTAGACTTTCAAAATTGTACTTCACATGACCTAGTACTAGTCTCACTCTTTTCCACCAAAATGGTGCTTGTGATTGTGCCAGAGTGGGTCTCTGCTGGGAAGCCGCCAATTTCTTTCTGCACCAGTTTACTTTTAAACAATGACATAACAGACATTCTATAGGCATTTCTATGTTATGAGGAACACAAAAGAAGATATTTTGAGACAAATCTAAGTACTTTATTTTCTGTCCAGTAGGTGGGGTCCCATTTTGCTTTGGAATCTGACTGTGATTATTAGTAGGTATGTTTCCATCCAATATTGCAAATTTAACAAAAAAATTTTACAAGTTATAAAAATGCTGGCAAAATTTCTGGCTACATTATAAATTTCTCAAGATTCGCACACTCCGCACAGTTAAAACACAATAGACGCTGGCACGTTATTCAGAGGCGGATGCTTGGTGTTCGATAACGTTATTATACCCAACCATTTTGATGACAGACTTTAGCTCAAGTATTTCAGAAAATAAAAGATTTCAGAACCAAAAAAAAAAAAACGTTTTGTTTTGTTTCAGACAAATTCATGTAAAGTTTAATTGCGCATCAAGGTATTTATTCGTTAAATGTGTTTCCATTGTAGTGTATGTGCATGTTTTCTTATCGGATTAAAAATTGGTAGCAAATATGCTCTTCGTATTTTTAGAATATATGCACATCTTGGCTTTTCAATCAGCTTTTTTTACATGCGATATCCAAAATTTGCATAAAATTTGGTGGATGGAAACATAGCTGTTCAACGCATTCTCATCCTTTATCGTCATATAGAATGCTATATGAAAAAACGGCGCTATACTACGCACATGGAATCCGTTATCGTTAATATAACACTCGCTGTGATGGTTAGGTTTAGGTGTGGGGTAGGGTAGGGTAGTCTCATATTACGCGTAAAGGATTTGTTGGATTTATTACGCCTTGGGTTTGCGTGGGTTAAATTAACGATAAAGGGTGCCATGTGCGTAGTATAGCGCAGTTTTTTCATATAGCGTTCTATATGACGATAAAGGATGAGAACGGGCTCAGCTATTGTATGGAAAAAAAAATCAAGAGTAGAATAAAGAAAAGAATAGTGTAGAGTAAAGGTTTGAAACAACCTAAATTTTGGGGTAAACTATCTTCTTCAAATATAAATGTAATATGTAATAATTAAAATTTGGTAGAAAAGTGGTTCAACATGCATATTACTCCTTTTGGTAGAAAAGGAGTAAAACATCACAATCACCTGGAGGCACCAACCTATTGTCCCTCTTTACAGTAGGACTAATAATCTTGAATCACCCTTATAACAATATTATTTTTTCATAGCAGTTTGATTAGAGTATAATATTGTTTATTTAAGTGGGCTGTCTGAAGAATTAAAAGGCTGAGCTCAGATCTCGAAATGTGAGAGCTGTAGTTCTTTAGATCATTCAGGACAATCTAGGCGGCATTGCAGGAGCCACATGAGGGCAGTGAAAGCTGGTGCAGTGGTTTAACAGAATGAGAATCATACTTAAACATCGACTGATCCTGCTCTGGGTTTGTTTTTGAGATGGAGAGAGTGAGGGTAAGAGAAAACAGCTGCCATAATGAGAAACCTGTTGCTTCGAACAACATGAGAAATATCTATGCCAATAAAAAATTCATGAGCAAAGGTAAAATCACTGTGGCTCTATTCCAAAACCTATAGAACTCCATATTTAGGCAGTTTGTAAGGCAGTAAAGATGCAAGCCCTATGTAAAGACTGTTCCTAAGGTGGTCCAGTAATTATTTTGGACAAATTTTAAAGCAGCATTGCATGTATACTTCTGGGAGAAAGTTTGGGTGGTATATGCTTGGACAAAACTATTTAAGATGGCAAAAGAAGTGAGAGAAATATTAGTACAACTAGGCCAAATATTTCATCCCAAAAGGATTGCTACAAAAGTTGTAATCTAATAAAAAAAAGCAAAGCTTTAACCAAAATTTGTTAGTGCAATGCACTTTTAGGAGAGTAAGGATGTTAGCTTAGCAACATGCTAACCCCAAATCTCTTTTGAAATCACAATTGGAATGATGATAGTGCACTTCAAAATTCAATAAGTATGAAACCAAGGCAGATAAGCAGTTAACTAGGTTTTGGAATGAGGGTTGTTCAATGAACGATAGTTCATGAACTCGTTCATATTTTGGGCGAACGTGAACTGAACGTAATGTATTACTGCCTGATGAACGTTACTGTGACCTTGTTCATTCTGGTGTCTGTGAACGCACGCTCTCTCAGTTTAACTTCGTACAATAGGGTGCCAGATTTCTATAGAGCCTTCACAGGCGAAAACCCGGCTAAACACACGTAAACAGGTCTTAATATGTAGCGAAAAAGCACCCAATCTGGCATCACCAGACAGCAGTGTCGAGCCGCGGCCGCCGTCGACAAAGCAGCGAGCGAGGAGGCGTCGTATGATAATTTAAACTGATTTTATGACGAGGTCGGTAAGGATGGGAAAAAATCTTACATTTCTGTGCAAACTGCCCGTCGATAAAATAATTGTTGTCTGTGGTTGCATATGGGCAGTGGCATTAATAATAATAATAAAAAGCTCGCAACATATGGAAAAAAAGAACTATAAATGAAATAGTTAATTTTTTGAAGTATGAACTATGAACTGAACTAGTTCATTTTAAAATGTATGAACTGAACTTTGAACTAGTTCATGTCGAAAGAGAACTTTCCCAACACTGCTAGAAACCAATGTCGGCAGAAACCCTGATCCCTCGGACAAACATACGTTTAATTTTATCCATAACTAGAGAACCTCTCTTTGCTCTAGGAGTCTGGACAATGTTCTCCTGCAAACAACTCTTACATGTAAACAGCTCCAAGATATATGAGATACATGACTGCCTGCCAAAATAAAGAAAGAAAATAGGGGTAATATGATTGGGGGTTGTTCTGAGTGGTTCGAAAGTGCAGATACAATGTCGACAGATTGAGGATTCTATAGAGGCTGAGGAATTGGGAGTCTCACTATCATGCAAAGGCAGGCATTTAGTTACAAATCACTCAAGCAAATTTCACAGTAAGGAAAATGATAGTTCTTTCACAGCAAGCTCACAGTGATCCTCAGAGAAGAAGGTGGAGAACAATCATTCCTGCTTATTTGACATGCTGGTGTCGTCTCTTGAATTGGCACAGAACCTCTTCTCCTTTGGTAGTTTTGTTTACACATCCACAGTCGAGCACAAAGGTAACAACATGGAGAATGTCTGATACACACAGCAACAAGATAGACACCGTTTAAGCTGTGAACAGGGAGTGTGTGAGCCCCTGTGGTCAATGAACTCAAACAGAAAAGGTAGAGAAATTGGAACACCTTTGCAGTTTGTTGATATTTTCAGTCTGAGGAAAACGAGGAGCATGTAAGCTATTGAACACCACCTCTTACAGAAACCCTGGAGGCTGATGCATGTAAACATTCTGTAAAGTGAGGATGCTAGATTTTCCTTAATCAATGAACTTATATTAACTAAATCTAACCAATATTTGGTGTGGGACCACCCTTGGTGTTTAAAGGGGGGGGGGGGTGACTGCTTTTTTTCTTTGCATGATTGTATTTATGGGGTGCAATATAACATGTATTTGTGTTTTTCTCTTTTTTAAGTCTTATTTTTCATAAACTTCACCTTTGTCAGCTGCGCTCTCCTCTTTTCCCTGAACAAGCGGTTCACTTCCTGATTCTATGAAAACACTCCCTCAGAAACACGTAGTGAGCTCAGATTGGTTAGTTTGGCTCGGTGTGTTGTGATTGGCTAAACTGTCGCTCACGTTGCCCGGAAGATTAACGCCCATTACCTTTACGGGCAAAACGGGCATGTCATGAGCTCCGGTCCAGATGTAAATACGTGTCGAACTGCAGTATCAGTTTCAGGCAGAATCAGACCGAGAAAGCCACGATAAAGAGAGTCAAACAGAACCTCACCACACACGGCTCTTACTAAACGTTTCTGAATGATAATTTGCTACATTTTTTAACTGTATACACGTTTGTTTAACACAATAGCATCTGACTGGCAAAAATGGCAACTGACTGGCTACTAATGTTATACTCAAACAGCATTGGCATGTTTACGTTCTTGAAAATAATGTCATAAAGCATATATACATGAAAAATACGTTTAAAACATTAGTACTTATAGAAAATTCAGGTCCATAATGTTTGTACGTGTTTGTCATAGACACAAAATATCATAGTCTAACTAGTAGTGGCTATAAAGCCAGCGCTGGCATTTGAAAAAAAAATAAAACACAAGGCTACGTCATGAATTATACATGCAAATACATTTAAAATGATAAAGTCTTAGCCTACTTACAGATTGTGGCTCAACACTGCTGCCTCTTGTTTTAAAGTCGAAACTGCTTCATGTTTTAGTAACAGTTTCTTGTTGAATCCGGTGTTGAACTCGCTAGATTACGATCGTCATTTTCAGGAACATAATCAAACATAAATTGTATCCATTGTTGAGGAAGAATAGCGTCCATGGAAGCCCGAACACAGAAGACCTGACAGCTGCATGAACAACACATCTCGATCGAGTCAACGTGCCTCAGAAATATGCGCATGCCATTTCCTGCATATTCTGAGGGAGGGGTTGATGCAAATGTGTAGGTTAGTGACGTACCATAACCCAGCTGTAGTCCCAATCGAGTCATTTTTGTAGGCAATTATACTTCCTGATATTTAAAAGACGATATCTCTGCTTACACTAAACTTTCAGCGCTGCAACTTTGCAGATACTGTTCATGCACCAACAGCAACATTACACACTATTTAAAATGCAAAAAGTGAAATCGCAGTCAATTTTCCAATCAGCCTATGTTGTGAACTATGCTATTTACTGTATTTTGGGTTTAATAAAAAAAAGTATATTAAACAAATACACCAAAAAAATGTGCCAATTAGTTTAAATAGTTCATTGAAATGCCTTTCCACTGAAAAAAAAAATTAAAAAATGAAATAATAATAATAATAATAAAAATGGATCTGGAACTGAAGTCAACTGAATGCCATTGGTTTCCTTTCAAAATCATCCGAAAGGCACTTTATTTTTAAACCTGCAGTACAGTCCAACTAAAGGAATGATGAATATCAACAAGAGAAACCATTTTTTGTCATTATTATTTAGTTTGGCTTGTAGCCTAAGAATGTCAGTCCCAGAACAATCAAAAAGGAGTCTTGGCTCTAAAATCAGGCCAACTGGGGTAATGGTATTAGATTTTACACTAAGATCAGCCGATCTGATCATCTCGGTTTTAAAGCTGAAGACCCATACTTAGAACTTGAACATTTTGCAATAGAGTATATTTATTAAGCTTTTTGTAAACCAGGCCAATATTTTACTGAAACCATAGTGAGAGAGAAGTCAGAGTGAATTGTAACAAAATTTCAAGGAAAAAAGCAGCACAGAGGAAGCCAACAGCAGTAACAGGGTGCAGAGTTTCCCTCAAAAGCCAGAACAGAACAACAAACTGATTTTTGGCTGCCAAAGTAAACTTTGATGTTCCTGTTCTGGAGGCCTGCACATCTCCAGAATGCTAGTTTTGCTCTGGAGAATTAAACATGGTCCATAAAAAAATCACATTCAATTGGAACATGAAATATGAAAATGAAATATAACTTATAAACCAAATCGCTTATGAATCAGTATCCATTTTTCAATTGTGTCCCAATGCATGTCCTGCTATTTAACTCAAGTACTTGCTTTTGACTAACTACAGTCCTTTGTTGGCTTTAAGCACCATCGTCCCATGGAAATCGTCTCATTTGCTGATTTTTTAACAACTCCGCTAAGTCCTTCTGTTGATTATAACAGACTCCTGGAAGGAATAGTTTACCCAAAAATTAAAATTAGCACATGATTTACTTGCCCAAAAGCCATCCTAGGAACACATTCTGAGTTATATTAAAACATATCCTGACTCTTCCGAGCTTTATAATGGCGGTTTCTGTTTTGAAGTCCATAAAAGTGCTCCATGCCTCCAATAAAGGCCTTCTGAAGCGAAAGCGATGCGTTTGTGTAAGAAAAATATCCGTATTTAAAACTTTATCCACTAAAATAACTAGCTTCCGACAGACTGCCGAATGCATCGATTTATGGCGAAAGAGTGACCATTGGCATGATGCATTGACGAACGCTGAAGCGCAGATGATAGAGCAAAACAAAACATCAGTCATGAATTAGAAGTCTAAAACTAGTATATTTAAAAAGAGAAATCTGGGAGGAGCCTGTGTTTGTTACCCAGCCCTGTTAGTTTGAAACGTGAAAGGCGTCAGAGCTCACGCTACTTCAACATCGTCAAGTGTTACTCTTTTGGCGCAAGTCGATTTGCGAAGCCCGTCTGCCATAAACTAGGTCTTTTTTTAAAATATAGGTATTTTTCCAACGCATTCTAATCCTTTATCGTCATATAGAACGCTATACGACAAAACGGCGCTATACTACGCACATGGCATCCGTTATCGTTAATATAACGCGCTGGGATAGTTAAGTTTAGGTGTGGGGGTAGTCTCATATTACGCTAAAGGATTTATTGGATTTATTACGCCTTGGGTTCGCGTGTTATATTAACGATAAAGGGTGCCATGTGCGTAGTATAGCGCCGTTTTTGAATATAGTGTTCTATGACGATAAAGGATGAGAACGGGCTCTATTTTTCTTACACAAACGCATGGATCACCTCACCTTATAAGGCCTTTATTAACCCCCATGAGCCATATTGAGCACTTTTATGATGGATAGATGCAATGTTATGGCCATTCACTCCCATTATGAAGCTTGGAAGAGCCAGGACAACTCCGATTGCATTCGCCTGAAAGATGAATGTCATATACACCTAACTATAGGGTGAGTTAATTTTCATTTTTGGGTGAACTATCCCTTTAATGCATTTCATGACCGATTCCTCAGAACTGTTTGATGCAAATGCTAAAGAAAGACTGAGAGAGTAGTTATGGGATATACTTACTCTATTTCAAAACATCCAATCATTTTTAACTTTTTATGCATGATCATTGAGTAGCTAATGCGATTAGTAATGCCACAGCACTTAACACTGGGTGATGCAATTAAAACAGCCTGTGGATTTCTCATCTCGAGCGTTCTGCTTGTGTCCAGGTCAAGATGTTAATCAACTAATGTGAGGGTCATTAGCACATTGACATGGTTTCGTGCTCTGAATACTGCAGCAGTGCCTACACCAACACTTCATTTGACCACTTCAGCTCTCTGATTAACCCTTGAATTGATGAGAATTAGTCAGTGGGGTAAAACCTCAGCTCACTGTACAATTACTGTAATGCATTTCAATCTTTCAAGGAGGTATAGGTGTTTAAGAAAAATCCGATTTTCTACTACAGGGATTATTAAAGGTCCCGATTGCATATGGATTACAGAAATTATGTAAGTGAGAAGAAACCTCTCTCTGTCCCTCATAGTTCCATAGTCCACTGGAAGCTTCTCTTCATTAGAATTCCTTGTGTCACTTGGAATTTATTTTTATTTGTGCCAGGGAGCGAATCAGTCAATTTCATCTCCATTTCCTCCCTTCTCCCCTATGCATCTCAATGAGTCAGGCACAATATTAAAATATGGCAGATAGGTTATGAGAAAAATGGGCTTGATGCCCATCTCCTACAAGGCAGGCGAGCACGACTGTTTTTACAGCAACTTAAACTGTCTCCGTTGGTACATGTCAAGGTCTGCACTCACTTATAAATGTTGGTGTAAACAAGCAAATGTAGCAGAAATACAAAATTAAATGAATAATATGTGCCAATAAGCAGGCCCTTGCTCTGTAGAAAGTGTATATGGATGCTTTCAGATTACCCAAAAACGGGTTATATTATATTTTTTTTGTTGACCTAGAGGTAAGGAGAAATGAGAGAGATAACACAAAAGTGCCAACCATCATTTCAGTGCTTAGAAGAACATCAGACTATAAAAAGGGGGTCCAGTGACACAACTTAACTCACTTAAGAGTAAGCTGTGTCATTCCAAGGGGTCATTTGAATCGAGTAAATGTTTTTTCATTACAAATAAAAACAAAGTCATAAAACAGATATGAAGTGATATTGGAATATGTAAATATCGTGAAATTTAGTGTGCTGCAAATGGTATTTGTAGAGTATTTCTAGAGTTCCCTTCAGAATTCACAGAATTCCCTTTAGAATTCACAGAATGAGTTACATATTTCTAGTTCCCAGCATGCTTTACTTCAGACTAATAAATGGAGCGCAAATGTTAAAATTGTGTTGTTTGATGTGTTGTGCTCATTATTAATATAGGGGGAGCACGGTTTGTGTTTAATGTTCTAGTATTTTGGAAATTTAAATGGGTTTATGCTATATCAGCGTTTTTGGGTTACAATTTTGCTGAAGCTCCCGTTCCACCACATTACAAAGATGCTCTAATGGGTTGAGATCTGGTGACTGTGGGGCCATTTCAGCACACTGAACTCATTGTCATGTTCAAGAAATCAATTTGAAATGATTCGAGCAATGTGACATGGTGCATTATTCTGCTGGAAGTAGCCATCAGAAGTTGGGTACATGGTGGCCATAAAGGGATGGACATGGTCAGAAACAATGCTCAGGTAGGCCTGTGGCATTTAAACAATGCCCAATTGTTAATGAGGGGCCTAAAGTGTGCCAAGAAAAATCTTCCCACACCATTACACCACCACCACCAGCCTGCACAGTGGTAACAAGGCATGATGGATCCATGTTCTCATTTGGTTTACGGAAAATTCTGACTCTACCATCTGAATGTCTCAACAGAAATCGAGACTCATCAGACCAGGCAACATTTTCCACTAGAAATGGTAGTGCGTGAAAATCCCAGTAACTGAGCAGATTGTGAAATACTCAGACCGGCCCGTCTGGCACCAACAACCATGCCATGCTCAAAATGACTTAAATCACCTTTCTTTCCCATTATGACATTCAGTTTGGAGTTCTAGGAGATTGTCTTTACCAGGACCACACCCCTAAATGCATTGAAGAAACTGCCATGTGATTGGTTGATTAGATAATTGCATTAATGAGAAATTGAACAGGTGATCCTAATAATCCTTTAGGTTTATCCTTTAGTAGTGTATAGCCACCATTTTGAAAACATCTTAATTTAAAAATTCTACAAATAATTTTGATTTAATACATTAACAATTTGCCAGCATTTTTATTAAATACAGAATTTTAGACCTGGGTGAATTTGTCTTGATATAACAATAATTTTACTTGTAGAAAATGCATTTTGAATAATACTAATGAAAAAAAGTTGTATTATATGTGTACTGCTTTTATGTTTTTATGGTTGTGATTTTTTATATATATGGCTATTAAAATGTACAGCACATTGGTTCAACAGATGATGTATATTTGTGGGAAGGAAGGAAGGAAGGAAGGAAGGAAGGAAGGAAGGAAGGAAGGAAGGAAGGAAGGAAGGAAGGAAGGAAGGAAGGAAGGAAGGAAGGAAGGAAGGAAGGAAGGAAGGAAGGAAGGAAGGAAGGAAGGAAGGAAGGAAGGAAGGAAGGAAGGAAGGAAAGGAAGGAAGGAAGGAAGGAAGGAAGGAAGGAAGGAAGGAAGGAAGGAAGGAAGGAAGGAAGGAAGGAAGGAAGGAAGGAAGCGAAGGAAGGAAGGAAGGAAGGAAGGAAGGAAGGAAGGAAAGGAAGGAAGGAAGGAAGGAAGGAAGGAAGGAAGGAAGGAAGGAAGGAAGGGAAGGAAGGAAGGAAGGAAGGAAGGAAGGAAGGAAGGAAGGAAGGAAGGAAGGAAGGAAGGAAGGAAGGAAGGAAGGAAGGAAGGAAGGAAGGAAGGAAGGAAGGAAGGAAGGAAGGAAGGAAGGAAGGAAGGAAGGAAGGAGGAAGGAAGGAAGGAAGGCAAGGAAGGAAGGAAGGAAGGAGAGGAAGGAAGGGAAGGAAGGAAGGAAGGAAGGAAAGGAAGGAAGGAAGGAAGGAAAGGAAGGAAGGGAAGGAAGGAAGAAAGAAAGGAAGAAAGAAGAGAAAGAAAGAAAGAGAAGGAAGAGAGAAAGGAAAGAAAGAAAGGAAAGAAAGAAAGAAAGAGAGAAGAGAAAGAAAGAAAGAAAGGAAGAAGAAAAAGAAAGGAGAAAGAAAGGAAGAGAGAAGGAAAGAAAGAAAGGAGAAGAGAAGAAAGAAAGAAAGAAAGAAAGAAAGAAAGAAAGAGAAGTGCACTTCTTTCTCCTCACTCTTCCCACACAGTTTTGTACATCAGAACACAATCAAAACTCTGAATTATACCTTTGGATTAAAAAATAGAAAAGCCACCCATGTCTCCCTCCTGCCTCGCATGCACACATACACACATACACAAACACATTAACATTGATGCATTTAATATCCTCTTCTAAAAGGTCAAGTGTTGATGCAGAAATAGCTTCCCTTAAATTACTCGGGAAACATAATGAGAAGACAAATTTGTTTCACGGATCCATAGACGCATTTTGGTACAAATGACTGTTTGGCTGCGATCACGCTTAGCAGGAAATGAAAAATGATTGTGCTTGTTGTCATTTTATTCTTTCACTGCAGGTTGAGCTTTCTGCTGTGATTCGAAACCCCATTAAATTCTGGATCTCTGTCCTTCAGCCAGAAATAAGAAATGCTCTATACATTCACAGAGCAGCTCCATTATAAGTTAGAAACACTGATGTTAAACTCAGGTATGAAGAGAGGAGCGAACACAACAACAGAGAGTGATGGAGACAAAGAAGAGAAGTCACTTTATATAAAAGTTATACTGAGGATTTGTTCCAGAACAATTTACACGAATCCAATCAACATGGGCTTTTTGGATGAGCTCTCAAGCAATCGCCGGTGTCTTAGAAGAACAAACGCTGGAGACTTAACCTATTGCCTAGGCAATGACAGAGGGTGTGCCGTGTTAAGTTTAAAGGTGTCCCATTTAGCCCTTCTCTTCCCAGAGAGTGTCCCTTCTCAAAATACATGATGTCCATGCTTCACAATGTGCTGGTTTGGTGCTGATTGCCACTTGCAGGAACAGCAAAATCCATGTTTCAATATTATACAATATGTGTTATAACATGAGAACTAGTGTGGCAAACTCACTAACCATAAAACTTTAAAAAAGTGCACTTTTAAAGTGTACTTGCGTGTATTAAGAAAATATTGTTATGAAAGTGTACTCTTTTTCAGTGCACTTGAAGTGGCTTTTATTTCATAAGCATTATGTGCAGGGTTTTGAATATACTTTTGACAATTTGAAGTACACACGTGTGCATTCAGACGCAATTAAAGCTGCAATACCTAAGATTGCATGCCACTAGAGGGCGTGACATTCAAACAACAACAACGGCGTTGCTGATGACGACGGTGGACGACGTGGAATGATGGGAACTGTTGTTTCAACTCCACCGTGGATAAATCAGTCAGACAGATTGAAATTTGTTGTCATGGATGAGGTAAAGTTCGATTTCTATAAATGTTGCGTTTAATGACATGCTTGTTTTCATTAAACTGAAATAGCCGCAAGAAAAGTCAGGTTTAAAAGTAAATTAGTTATGCACAGATGCTACTGGTACGAGTTACTGGGATTGAAAGCTATGGTGGAGAGGGTTTGAAGTCAAATTGTTGCTATTGAATCCTGACTTCCAATCTCAGGTGAAGATTTCAATTCATTCAGTTAACGGATGCTCTCAGGTAAAGTTTTCAGACTGCAGACTGAGCAACGATTGTATTTAATTGTACAGTACAATTATAACATAGAACAGACATTATCTTCCTTTCATGTCATTAAACATAACAATATTGCTGGCCATATACTGATGAGAAAGTGCGTGTCCGGTGTGCGATACTGGAGTTGTCCTAGACGTGGCGCGGCTCTTCTGTCCGTGTGCGACCCCTTACAGCCAACAGTTCACATTCCAGAGAATAATTGAAAGAATAATTGTGCTCCATTCCATAACAAATGCGCAAAACAAGCTGACGTTTGTTGCTTGATAGACGCTAACGCACAACTACAACTTCCGCATTTGTCCAAGACTACACGTAGTACGAAGTGGAAACCGAGGTAACGCGCGAATATGACGCGATTGACTAGCAACTCCCAGCTCACCCCTGCTCACACGCCCCGTTTCCTTGGTTAAAATCTCAATTTTCTCGCGATTTAAACATTGTTTGAAACATTTGGAATATTGTAAGTTATCATCTTAACTAAATATATAACACTGGCCTTGTGATTTTGGGATATTTTAATGCAAAAATCGTAGGTCTTCCACCTTTAAGAATACGTCATTTTCACAAGGGAAATCCGACTTTCCCATGATGTTCATGCAATGACATGAAGAAGTGATGTAACTTCTATTTGTACATGAGAGCTGAGCAGGTTGCCAGACCATTGTCTTAAAGTCCCTGTAAAGTCAATTCTAAAAAAAAATTAAAAAATCTAAACCCATTATAAATGTTAGAAATGTATTGTTAAAACATTACAAAGACTATGAACTGTGAAGTACTGAACTGTGGAGTTAGACCGTTAAACAGTTTTTCAACATTGCTATTTACCGGATTTTTGGGGCGGGGCTAAAACAGGGCTCGATGACGGTACTGGAGCCTCTGAGCTCCTGGACATGCCCCTACTTGAATGACGCACTCAGGCTGGCCCGTCCTCTAAAGATAGAGCAATTTGCATCAGTTGCCACTCAATCGCTGAATGATTGTCAGTACTATTAGTTAACTACAACCTATAGTTTTCTACTGCTAGCTATGCCTTCGACATGGAAATGCATAGACTACTGACCTGGATGCGATCATGTACAAAACAGATACGGTGTCTTTGCATTTAAATTTCCTAAAAATGATCACATCAAGAAGAGGTGAAGAGCCAACCTTGATGGAGAGCTGAGGATCACCACCAATATCCGTCCCTGTAGTGAACATTTTACACGGAATACATTTTTATAAACTTTCGTCAGAGACAACTGGGATTCACTAATAATCCGCTGTTACTGTTGAGCGGGGCCGAAACGACTATCTTCCACCTCAGCGTTCATCCTCCCGTCCTGAAAGCAGTTTCACCTCAATATCACCGTCTCACAGATTCCCGCTCAGTGGGCGTGGTTTCATCGCAGCCGGTGGACACGCCCCAGCGTTCAGAGAGCAAGAGACTGCTGATTTTTCAAGATTTTGCTAGCTTATTTCGTGTACTTCCGGCTTTTTTATCATTTCAAATTTGCCTGGGTGGCTAATGACCCATTTTTCTGTGGTGTGACAATCTCAGAACACACACTTAATTCTATCACAGGAATCATATTTTAAAATCAATCAAAATGTTTTTTTGATGGTGCCTTGGTGAGCTTAGATAGTTCTTTAACAAACATTTAACAAACCTACTGACCCCAAGTTTTAGAATAGTATTTGTTTGTATAATATTTGCATATTTGGCCATTTAGAAATCTGACTAGCTTAATGTTTTGGAACAAGGGAACCCTGCTTCCATTGTTCAGTGCATGGGTAAATAATTTTCTTCATACAACAAATACTGTCATACACGTAAAAAAACAGAGTTTCTTCTGTACCTTCGAATTTTCCTAAGACTATTGATCAAATCAAGCCATGACTCCACTCTTGGCCCTGTCCTATTTATTTCCCAAGTCAAACTTAACATTGAATGATAGTACCCACTCAGTGTCAGGAGATAAACTATCTGTCAAAGTGAACTTGACTTTCAACCAACAACCATTTCATCATCCCTCTGAGTGCATAAATAACACTTATTGAGTGGGAAAAGAGACAGCTGCGACTTCCACCCTGCTATCCTATGATCTGTCATCAGAACCCTTAAAGATCCCTGTCATTCAAAAGCTCTATGAGAGCGGGGCCACTCCTCTTTCACCAGCCTGTTGACATCACCTGCTCTGATGGGCCAATTAGAGGTGCAGTGTAGGGTGAGGTGACACCAATGGGCTTAGTGTCCTGCCGTTAACCTCCCAACTACTCTGTAAAAGACAGAATCTCACGGTCAGAGAATGTCACTCAACCAGCCTGACATCATGGCAGATGATGGAAGGAGTGAGAAAAAACACTTCCAACCAGGACTTAACATAAACAACCAGCAACCTGAAAAATTGCAGAACCTTCTGAAAAGGCATCAGAAAAATAAACTAAAGGAGGTTGCACACCGGACGAGAAGTGCAGCGCAATGCCACACCACGCCCACGTCTAGAACAACTCCCTACCCTATCTCACCACCAATTCGTATCGAATTCGTACGAGTGATTAAAAAGTGAGCTAATTCGGTACTAGAATTCGTACGACTCTCACTCGCATCTAATTCGTACAATTTGTCTAAATCACATTACGGTTAAGTTTAGGGGCGGGGTTAGGGGTAGGTCATTTGTAATCAATTCAGTACGAATTGGCCAATTCGTAAAATATGTACGATTTAGCAAAATCGTACTAATTTGTACGAAGTGAGGTCGTATGAATTGTTACGGATTAGCCACCTCGTAAAATTCGTAGAATTCCCGTGAGAATCGGGTTGCAACTTCCACTGTAATTCGCACACCGGACACGCACTTTCTCATCAGTCTATGGCCAGCAATATTGTTATGTCTAATGACATGAAATGAAGATAAGGGGCCCTATTTTAATGATCTGAAACCAAGTGTCAAAGCGCAAGCGCAGCAAAGCTCTGTGGGCGAATCCGCGCTGTTGCTATTTCTGGCAGGATAAATGCCTCTTGCGCCTGCCGCAGAATCTAAAAGGGGTTGGTCTGAAGTAGCTTCATCTATTCAGGTGTTGCGTTTGGGCTGTAACGGAAACAAACCAATAAGAGCGTCATATCACATTCCCTTTAAGAGCTGATGAACAAGGTGCGCTGTTCTGCTGGCACAATGCTATTATAACAGCGCATTTGACGCGCACTTCAATTGGTTCACAGCCGAGGAGATCGATGTCCGTCAGGGCCGTAAAGAAAGAAGTGACATTGGGGATGAGACAAATCCCACCCAAATTAGCTTCGGTTAAAACATGCATATGATAGTTTGGGTAAATGTGTAAGCTTTATGCCTATTTTTCCCATTGTCATGGACACAACAATGATTTCCCTCATGTCTATATTTTTTCATTATAATAATGTATCATTTGCAAAAAGTAAAATGCATACAATGTAAAAGAGAATCTGAGAGAGATCATCTACAGTGTATGTCGTGTTGTTCACACTCTGTGTTATGGCCAAGCATGCACGCTTAAAATAGCATCTGAATGCAGCGTACGAATGCCGCCACTGACTTTAGACCAGGTTTTTTCTGGTCAGTGGGCGCAATTGCTTTCTGGAACTGCAAAATAGCATAGTGCTGGGCGCGTTGACAGCTTCAGACCGATAAACCGGTTTATATTTTCGTCAGCGATTTTGATTTTGAATAAAACCGCCATACCGGTGTATTTAATTACACAACGTTCGGAACGAGCCGTTACGCTGCGCGACCATAGAGTGGCAGTGCGCGACACTGTTTCAGACGGACCCTTTACCCGTTGCACTACTGAGCACCGACGAGGGTAAACAAACAGCAGCGCTCTGTTACGTTACATGGGCGATGGATGCTGAAGAATTAGTACAACATGACAGTGATGACACCGAAGAAGAACTTGTGCCAAAAAGAGGAGCCGGGACTGTTGTTTGGAGGTTTTTTGTTTTCCAAAAATCCAACGTCGAACAAACAACCATTATGTAAGTGCTGTCCGGCTAAAATTCTCCGCTGGGGAGAATGACCCGGCAACACAAGCAAATTGCTCCAGCGCCTTAGCCGCAAACATGTCTTGGAATATCAAGAATGTATTAAATCAGCCGCGGATTTAGCGCCCTCCACATCAGCATGTAACACAGGGAAAGCTAAAGAAAAGTAGAGCCAAATATTGTTTCCATTATACAGGATAATCCTGTGTGCCAAGTAAGTTAGCACTTTATATTTATTTTATGTTTGTTCTGGTTTCGAAGCAATACTTTTGAAGGAATAACTAATGCAAGTTGCATAATTTTGTTTTAATTTCTTTAATAGACCTCAAAAGCAATGCAAGACAAGATTTCCTTTTATATTTACTTGAATGCACGTAATGTTCGTGGATTTGTACTTGAACTAGCAAAAGTATTCCAAGTTGTTCTAATTGTGTTGTTTAAAATAAAAGTTCTGTATTTTGACTGCAGTTGTCTTTGCATTTTGATTCCTCACTTCATTAGAATCATGAATGGCTCTTATTTGTAAACAGCATAATTTTCTGGGGCCATGCAAACCTGTATTACTAGTGTGGAATTATTCTACAATATTCACTAATGACAGTAAAATAGACCATCCTAAGTCAATTTACTGCAGTAATTCCTCTCTTAACCAGTAGAAAATGCATTGAACACCTGACTATGCATAAAAAATAAATAAATAAAAAAACCGAACCGAACCGAAAAACCGTTATGATTTTGAAAAAAACCGTGATATCAATTTTTGGTCAAACCGCCCAGCACTAAAAATAGCACCAGGGGATTGTTTGCGCCGACACATCGCCTCCTTTTTGCGTCAACCCGCCCAGGGAGCGCAAGTTTACTGCTTTATTCTGCATGACCATATTCAACATCCCTTAATCTTACACAATACCTAAACTTAACAACAGCCTACCATACTTAACTATTAACAAGCAGTAATTAGGAGTTGACTGAGGTACAAATCATAGTTAATAGTGCGACATGGACCCTAATCCAAAGTGTGACTAGATGTTCATATTGCTATTTTCATCTGATGACCAAGACTTCTTGAGTCTTCATACAAGCACTGATGTCTCACACGAGCGAATGTATATGCTTGAGATCAATGAGTGAAATACAGGGGAGATATGAACATGATAAAGAGTGCAAAAGTAACTCTGCATGCTTCTATAACAACCCCCCTCAACGTGATTGGCATTCTGGTGAGGTGAAAATAGGATCTGAATCACTGTATAGATGCTATACACAGCACTGAGCTTCAACCTTTGGATGTGTGTTAAATCAACCAGAGGCAAAGCTAAGCTAGTATCTTGAACTGCAGTTGCTCTATGCCCTTAATGACTCCTACATCTCGGGAATGTAAATGAGCTATCTTCATTGACTTATAAATTTCTTGGTTACATTTGAAGATCTTTCAGCACTATAAGCTATTTGATTACCACTCAAGTGTGAGGCCACAGTTCAAACTTCTTTGCAAGGATTTTAGGAGCAGGTTTAAAAACAAGAAAAAAGGCTTTGAAAGCAAATATTCATTTGAGGCTGGGCATCCACTTGGATGATCCATGATAACACCAGATTAGAAACAGTATAACTGAAGTCTGAATCAATAAAGATGAACAAATATCTTGTGGCAGTTGCAAGACTTGGCAAGTTGGCACCCTATCCCTATAACTTTGCCTACCCACTGTAGATTATCAACAGGAGTTCTTCCCAATAGACCAGATGTAGCATTTTCACACTCGATAGGCTGGATTAGACATAGGACAAAAAGGGAAAGACCAATGGACCAGATGACAGGATGTCAACACTACCACCGACCATTAAGCCTCTCTGGGGCTTGCTTTTTAGTTTTTAAAATGTTCAGTTTGTCCACCAGATGGCATCCATCTCATTTCAAAAATTGCTTTTATGAGGCCTAGGCTTGACTCTAAAATGAAATACAGCTTTAAAAAAAATACAAAAATATATTTTTTTAAATATTTTTTTCTATTATGTTCAATGGGGGGAATTTTGTCATAATTATAGCATTAAAAGTAATTATATATATTTTATATTTTATTTATATTTTCTCAAAACACCAAAAAAGAAAAGAAAAAATATTATAAAAATGAGGACATCAACGGTCAACAACGTCACTTGTTGTTTGCGGAAGTAGCTAAATGGATGTCTTACAGTGGAGCTCGTTTAGCAATATTAAAGTTATTTTCACAACAGAGCCAGCACACTTACAATCTTCTCGTTTTAAGAAGAAAATTAAACAGAGAAACGTGTGGGTGCGGTGTCGCTGCCAGGAGTGGTGGGATACTGATGTGAGTGGCTTCACTGATACAGAATTCATCAGTAACTTCCAAATGACCAGATCCACCGAGTCTTCGATCAACTCTGTCACGGAAAGACACGTCAGCGGCGGCCCATAACAGTGTAGAAACGTGTTGGAGTGTATTCGCGAGCTACAGGTGCGTGCAATGACGTGCGTGTCGGATATATGTGACCTGGTCGTTCAGATTGAAGTCGCATTTCAAAAGATCGGATACATATCGGATTTGGACCACATACCCAAGTGGCCTGTGTCGCATTTGAAAAGATCGGATCTGTGTCGTTCAGACGGTCATGAAAAAATCAGATACAGGTCGCACAGGGGCAAAAAAAATCGGAATTAGGTCGTTTCAGGCTGCAGTGTGAACGTAGGCTTAAGCCCCGTTCACACCGCCAGCGACACGCAGCGACAAAGCGACAAGATCCATTCATTTCAATGGAGCGCTGGCGACATCCGGCGACACGAGCGACAGTGACCGTTGGCGACAGAATGTGGGCGTGTCAAGCGACAAGAGACAAGCGACAAAAGTTGAGAATTTTCAACTTTATGCAAATCAGAAGCGATTTTCGCGAGCGACAACCAATAGGAAAGAAGACTGTCTTTCAGTGGAGCTCACGTCACCGTCTCGAGTGCAGGCAAGACAGAAAGAAAGAGTTTGAGGACGAGTTCACTGTTTAATATGATTTTACTGTAACCACATACATGGATAATAAAATGATGCATGGAAAAGAAACTGTCGACAGTCTCAGTGAGTTTAATGCATACATTTTAACGTTATAGTTCGAGTGTTTTAATTTTATGATGCACGTTTAGCACTGCTGCAGTTCATTTTGCAATTTCCCCTGCATTACGTTGACAATTAGGCACAAGAAAATTGATTATTTGTCAAATTCGAATGGCGTTTTTATAATTTGTGCCAGTATGAGTGAGTTTAATTTGTTCATTGATCGATCGTTGATCTAGTAAATGATTTAATCCACTGAACACTGCTGTGGTAATATAAAAACACTCTCCCAACAGCATACAGTTTCTTTTTAGCCTTAAAAGTCATTTATTCCCCGTCAAATTAAAATTATATAGTTGTATATATCACTTGTGATGGTCTTTTGTATAGATATGGCCAGACGTGCAGTCTACCAATAACATCAGAGCGACAGCACTACGAACGCCCACAAGCGACATCACTGTACAGAGCCTAGCGACACACAGCGACAAAATCGCTGGCGGTGTGAACGGGGCTTTAGTCATTGACTTTGTTATTTAAAGGTGTCATGACATGAGAAATCTTTCTAGAGGCATTTTGCATTATTAATATGCATCATATCTAAAAACATCCTCCTCAGTGCAATAATAATAATAATTTATGTATCCAACCTCCAAAAAATCCCACGTTTGGATATTGTGGGATTTGATGTGTTTGAAGGTTCTAGCCCTCAGTGTCTTCCCATTCATAGTGTTTACCCTGACTAAGTCCTGTTTTTGCAAGTATAAACGATTGTAACATCCTTTTTAAATCTTCACTTCCCGCTCCAATAAGAGTGTCATATCATACTGGATATACAGGCCAGTTTTTATATTTGAAGAGGCCAGAGGATCTGCACAGGATTTTCTATTTTAAACAATGCTACTAAACAAAATGAGAAAATTGAAACATCCTCTCTCTCCTTGCCCTTACCCCAGCTGGTTGCCCTTGTCGCAGATAGTGCCCTAGACAGCGATGTTTCGCCATGTCGGTTCGTGTGACACGCTCCCACATCCATTCTTTTTTTTTTCCTTTTTGCTTGACATTTCAGACAACCGTTCCGTTTTCTGCAGGCTCTAGCCACAGTGAAATACTGAAAAGCAAATTAGGCTGAATGAGCAGACATTGCTCTCACCCGGCTGCTCTCAGCTCTGTGCTGCTATTGTTTATTTATTGATTGTTAAAGAAACTGATGTATTCAACTTGTGGGTCAAAGACAGGTGGAGAGCAAAGCCCTAAAAGGAGATTATGATGACAAGAAGCTCTGACTACCGGTTTTAAATGTGCTTTACAGGACATTTCAATATTGGTATAAAATCAAGGAAGATTTGCATTTTATGCAGCTTGACTAACATGGTCGCTATGAGCTAGGGATGGGCATTCGATTCAATTTTCTTAGTCGATCGTCGGAAGAATTAACGATCGACTATCGATTAATCATTAATATTTTTAAATTCAAATTTATTATTTATTTCACGTTTTATCAATTAAAAATGCAATGAAAATACAAAAATACAGCGTGTTTTCCTCGATTAGATCTTTATTACAAGATGATCAACTTGTGGCAGTTAAACTGGGCATTCGGTACTGTTAGGCTAAATTTGAAGATATGCGCGGCGGTGCTCTCTAACGCAACTGAACTTGCAGCTGCGAGTTGGCCCTCGTGAGACCCTCGTTTGTTTCAAATTAATAAATAATAATAAAAATAACTTAACCAAAAACATAATAACATTTATATCTGACAGGTTTTGTCAAAATGTAACTCAATCAAGGCACGGAGTCGAGAAAGGGTGAGAGAGATTAGCCTACCTAACAATCAATTAGGCTAGGCTACTTAAAGCTTCATAAAAAATAACTCACATACAACTTCTGCTCCAGTCTACTGATTTTTTGTTGAGAAAGATAAGCATGTTGATGGGGTCAGACGCGACCGCAACCTGCATGGTGACCGTCAAGCCTTGTTTACACTTTCGCCTGGCACTTCAGCGCATGAGCGCGAGTCTCTGCAGACTGCGCGCGCACCTCCCTCGTGCGGACGCGTCGAGTGTAAACAAATGCTTCAGTCCAGCCGCTGAAAACACCGCTCTGATGAGGGGACTGATGTTGCCGGGATGCACAGGTACCTCCGCGCTAACATGACCAGCCCGGGGAACACGTTCACTTTCCACTCACACTACGCAACGCAGCAGCATTAGTTTAATGATAATCGATAACAAATTAACGTGATCTACGAAATTCTTAATGATCAATAATCGATCGTCGATTAATCATGCCCATCCCTACTATGAGCTGTCACTATAAAAAAAAGCTGTGTGAATATTCTTGTAAATTTGATTCTTGTGGGACGACGTGAGAGTGAGTAAATAATTGTTCTTTTTAGATTAACCCTCTGGGGACAAGGGCTATTTGGCCTCCTTGAGATGTTCTGACATGCCCTGACATCTGTGTTTTTTTCAGCTGCTTATAAACATATTAATGGCACAGGTGAAATTACACTATATTTAGCAGAAACAGGGCAACAATAACTTATGAGCAACATGTTTGTACATGTTTGTATTTTTGAGAGAATATTGTTTATGCGTGGTTATTGTAAAAACTAAAAATGAAAGTTTCTGAAATAAGGCCACAAAACACATACTAAATATGCGTCCACAAGACTTTTGACTAATTGATGTTGTTGCCTAGGGTTTTTTCTTCACAATGATCTGAAAATCATCCTCCTAATCGTTCACATAAAACTGTGAATTGGGTTATATTGTGAAAAACATTTTTTTGTTTGCCAAGGCAATATGCGAATGGGCGTGAACAGGCCAGCCCCATCATGAATAATTAGGTGATTCTCACCTGAGAGACAAAGACACGCATAATAATGAGCCTTTCATTCAGGTGAGTCAGAGAAGAAAACATTGAAAGGACATACATATATATAAATGAGAAGTTCAGATTCAAAAGTTCAAAAGCCTCTAGCAGCTAAGTGCTATTTGACATTTTCTTCTAGAATGATCATTTTTAACAAGCTTGTATATTTAAGTTCAGTAATTTCACTTAAATGACAATTAATAGGTAGTCTTCATTACAATTTAAGTGAAATTACTGAACTTAATTATGCAAGCTTGAGAAAATGATAATTCTAAAAATGATGGCACATTCAAATGGCACAGAGGCTTTTGCATCTAAACTCTCTATATATAAATATAAAATCAAAGTATAAATGAAAGTTAAAACCCATTTTTAGTCATACCTGGAAACAAATCCTGGTCAAATAGGTTATGGGCCGTTTTGTAGAAATGTTTGGTTCAAAGTTAGAGTTTAAAACATTTAAACATCAAAGAAAATAATATGAGCAGAAACTGTCTAACTAAACGTTCGTTCATACGTTCATTCACATACCCGAATCATATTTAAACACTCGTTTTGGTTTTACATAACTAACGTTATCTCTTACTAATGTTATGTAGGAGCTAAATGAATTAACGCACGGCACGAGCGTCTGTGAATTCGTCTATTCCTTCCTATCAGACACGCATTTGATATTTAAACAGTCTTTGTGGGGTTTACTGACAACATTCAATAACGCGATTAGAACAAAGCACTTAAGAATAATGACTTACTGCATCAGCTGAATCCGTTAACTGAGGTAAAGTTTTTCCAGGATCTCGATCCTCACTGCGCAGCAAGACGAAAGGTTAGGTCAGCGACGTTAGATCCATAAAACTGTATGTTTTTATCGAATGTGGGCGTTTTCATGGCTTGCCTCAACATTAGTGTTTGAATAGCACGCGGTCTCAGTGGGCGCGGTCACATTATTTAACACGTCATTCGCTGTAATGAGGAGAAGGGAAAAGACTGGCATCTCTCCCTTTCATACAGAT
>JAQIUQ010000614.1:327500-332500 GCA_030378365.1 Hybognathus amarus
CCTTGCAGTGGTGTGAGATCATGTGAGATGGAACAAAATTAGCCCCTTCTTAACCTAGCACAATAGGAGCTACCAGTGATAGAAGCATTCACTTATTGGTCGAAGCGCATGCCACATGAAACAGCACCCGCCATTTTTTTAAAAGCTGTATAAATACACAGCCCATTCTCATCCCAAGGCGTCATCTAACTGACGCCTTGGGGAAGCATGTTGACAATGCTTCAATATCCGATGGTTTAGGCACCCTTTCAGCGTCAGTTAGATGACGCTTTCCTCAGTGGTCTAACCCAGACCCTACCCCAGACCTAAACCTACCCGCGTCATGTAACTGACGCTAAAGGGTGCGTAAAGTGACAGATATTAAAGCATGGTCAAAATTGTCAGTTAGATGACGCCTTGGGATGAGAATGCATTGAAATACACTCCGTTTACTCTATGATGAAAAACAGCAAAGTAAGGAAAATCCTGATATCTCTTTAATTCTAATAACTCAAAGTTAATTTTTAATGTGAAAAGCATGATTGTAATAATTGTATTGTTTCTTTATTCATTTGTTCCTTAGAAAGCCAGTTCCTGCCTCAGAGTAACAACCAAATTCATTAAACCAAATTCATCCATAATTCATTTTAGCATGGAACTGTATTGTTAAGTGCTACAAAACATAAACATACAGAAAGCTAATGTTAACAGCATTTACCTGTCGCCTTTGTCTGTGGTGTTCGTATTCTTTTCTCAGTCTCGATGATTTGCAGCACTGCAGTTTGTCGTAGGAGATTTAGCCTCTTAGCCCTCCTTTACATTCCATCTCCATTATCACAAATCCCACGACACACAACAACAACACAGCTCGGTTGAATGCTGCTCTTAAATTATGTCAATGTGGGCCGTCACTTTACGTCAATCTAGAGTTACTGCTGGTGGTGTGAATTAACATTTAGTTATTTGAGAACCGTCCTGGTGGCGGGTAGTTCCTACAACTAACTACAACTACGAAAGCACCTATGACTTTAATCCAAACAGGTGACAAATCATTTAATCATTTTCCTCAGCTTGTGTGTCTTATGCAGACATGGGTGAATGTCTGAGTCAGTCCTTGGAGGTGGGCCTGAATCTCAAAGGTTCTAAATTGGTTGAAACTTTCACCCAAATCTGCATTCAGATCCTCCTTCCCCTGCTCCTGTAGCTGGTCTGTGTCACTGGCTGCCTAATGTCCTGCTAAATTGTAATGACTTTGGAAGTATGATATAATGAGGGTTGTGCTCCGTAATACTAATTACCGCAATTAATGCTTATTAAAAGGTGTCAAGATGACAAGTGAGCTAAAGGTTCACTGAACTAATAGAGAAAAGATTTTCTGGACCCAGAGCCATATATATATATTCTTAACATCAGTCAGGATCTGTTTGGATTTCAAAATTTAACCAATCCAAGTGTAAAGGTCTTGTGAACGGCCCCTAAATTTGCAATTGTGATCTATATCAGTCTTCAAATTTGGTTGTTACTCTGAGGTAGGAACTGGATTTCTAAACAAGGAATAGTTCCCCCACAAATGAAAGTAAAAGTTTAATGTTATCATAAGATAATTAATATATATATATATATATATATATACAACATTCAGTTGATAAATCTTAATCCTAGAGCATTTGTCACACTTTGTAATATCAGCTTTGACAGACCTACATGTTTCATAATGAAGGCCATCTATCTATTGAAGTTTTGGTGTCATTCTCGGCAAAGACACCTCCGTGTCTCCTGAAGTCTGGGATGTTATTTTGTTGTTGTTCACGGGTCAGGTCGTTCTCATCCTACCACACTGTCAAAACTGCACCTGTTCTCTGTATGCGGTTTTATTGTTGTTGATTAGCCAAATTAATGTGGTGTCATTACCAATTTTGTTGATGTGATTGTTGCTGTGCCTTACTGAGCAGTCACCATAATAATGCGACAATCATAGTATGTGAGATGTTTCAAAGAGGTTTCAATAGAAGTTGCCTTATTTTTTTATTTTTTTTTATTTAGGGTTATTATTATTTAATATTTCCTGAAATTATTATAAATGCAACATTGTTATGGTATTGAGGCACCAACACTTTTTTGATGCCTTTTTAATTATATGTTTCTTCTCCAATTCATTGATGAAATACAAACATTTAAACGGTTAAAATAAAATATAATGAATAGCTATTTAGCAAAATACTCCTCTTTATTTATTTTTTTATCTTTAGTTGATTAACAAGACACGTGGCTTCCCTGAGGTAAATGTAACGTTATGTGACGTTGGATTGGGGGAGGGGTGCTTGTCTGAAGTACAGTATAAAATCATTGGTTACCCGTAAGCCAATCAAATAACATTTGGTTATGACGTGTGTTATTCGTAGGGTTGGGTATCGAGAATTGAGTATCGATTGGAACCGGGACTAACTTTTAGTTTTTCCCGGAATCGTTCAAAAGTTAAAATTTCGATTCCTAGTTTCGATATTCACAGTCCGTCGAACCGGAAGAAGAAACCGCTGAACAACACCAACGAAGAAGCATCTACCGGAAGTGGTGGCATAACGTGCGAGTCGAACATGAGTAGCTTACGTCGGCGGTCCAAAGTGTGGCTTCACTTTTCTAAAAAATAACGAAATCTCTGCAAAATGCTAAATTTGTGACAAAAGGAGTATTTGTGACAGGAGTATTTCCTTCAAAAAGGAGTATTTCCTCCAGAAAGACCGTTGGTTAGCAAGGTTAGCTAAACTTTTTTGACCCTGAATCAATCGAGAATCGTTAGGTACCGGAATCGAAACAAGGAATCGGAATCAGAATCAGAATCGTTCAAATTCAAACGATACCCAACCCTAGTTATTCCCAGCTCAGCCGCATCGAACTTCCACTGTAAACACATGTATGATGCGAAAACGAAAACCATCGGGCAAAATACCGGAGTGAACATGGCTGACCGAGTTTTGCCGCCTCCAACCTGATCCTCCATGAGTGCAACCAAGTAGGACACAATCACAGCCACAATTACAGCCACAATCACAGCCGGCCTTTGGCCTTCCCAGTTTCTTGCTGACGGTCGGTAATATTTGATAAATTGAACTTTTACCAATAACTGTCGGAAGTAGGGCCACAACATCACCTCCATTCAAAATGTATAACAAACACTCCTCTTTTGTTGGTCGCCCAACAGACATTCAAATGACTATAAGTAACTTGGTGACTACAAGTAAACTTATTCTCCTAACCCAAATCATAACACCTAACCATAACCACCTAACAGTCTACTCACAGTCTACTATAATATACTAATTCTCTAATGACAGTTAGTTGACGTGTAGTTGAAAAGTTACTTATAAATAGTAGAACGTCTAAAGTGACTATCGAAATAAAGTGTAACCACAAAATTATTTATAGCATATAGAATGTGTAAATGGACTATTGAAATAAAGTGTTACCATGGGGTCTACTTACCTAGACATGGCCGTAACCACAGTTGACACAATTGATGAAAGCACATCCCCTCCAGTATTTGGATTACTTGTGTTTTTCAATGGTTGATTATTACAGTCAGTTCACCCAATCCTGAACCTTCCAAAACAGAAAATTGTAAATACATATTTTGGATCAGAATGCGTGAATCACAACTGTCAGCTTTCAGGACAGGCCATTTGGGATTTAAAACAATTTTGACTGTGTTGGATTTAGCACTACCACCAAATGCCCAACCAGACAGAGAAAATATCTGGCAATACCTGCTGCTCTGGTGGACACAGGGGATAAAACAGCTTTGTGATGGATTTAATGGCACATCATAGTCGTGGAGAAAATCATCCTGCCTTCACAATCAAATGAGAATGAATGCCTTGCGAGCTATAAAATCTAAATGAATTCTCCTGTCCAAAATATTTTTTAGACATGCTGTTGCAGGTAAATTGGCAACAGTTTATGACAGAGCAATGTTCAAGGCACAGTCTCTTTATAAGACTATTTTTTTTTTCTTGAAGAGCAAAACATTTTTCTATTGAGGGGACATTTCTGGGCACCTGAAAAATAAATAAATAAATAAATAAATAAATCTCCATACCAGACCTGTACAGTGTACACACAAAAAGTGGTTACATGTTGATAACCCTTAATGTGTAACATGAATTCTCAGTTTCTGTGATTTTGTGTGTCTTAGGCCCCATCCACACTACTGTGTTTTCGTTTAAAAACGGAGACCATTTGCTCACGTTTGCACCTCCCGTCCAGACTAAAAGGGGAAAAACGTTTAGAAACGCTGCAACTGCGTTTTGCATTTTGAATCTCTGGAGGGCGTTTTAGTGTGGACGGCACAAAACGGACGACTTCAGAAGCGCTAACAGCAGAGGCTGACGCTCGGCTCTATGATTGGGTGTTATTATCATGACGTGTCCTTCGCTGATTCGCCAACCACTGTTTACACCGACACGCGCATGCCCAGTGTTGGTGAATGGTCACGTTATCCGCGCTTTCAGTCGTTTTAATGTGGACAGAGATCATTTCTAATATGCTGATAAAACGCTGGTTTGGACGGAGATCACATTTGTTTTAATTCTCCGTTTTTAAACGAAACGCAGTAGTGTGGACGGGGCCTTAGTTCTCTAATTAATCTCTTTGGTCTGTGTGGTTGTGTTACCATGATTCTTCTGAGTTTTCCTGAGTATGATATTAAAGACTTTCCTTTTGAACCATTCGTCAGTGTGTACTACTTACTACAGCCTCACGTGACAAAATACAGGACCGAAAAATGTGATGATGGACATACCAGCACTGCTTCGCCTCACTACCTGTGAGAGCCGGCTGCTGGTGGAATATACACGGTGAAGGTTTCAGCAGGGAAATGCCCTGTTCACCATCAGCAAGGAAAAGAGGGAGCCCAGACCAACACCTGCCACTGCGCGAATGCAAGAGCCTGCCTCATGGGTCGCAGTATCGATCTAGGGGGCAGTTTACACCTGGCCACTTCATGCGTTTTCTGTGATCGGATAGCT
>JAQIUQ010000614.1:337500-402500 GCA_030378365.1 Hybognathus amarus
AAAACAACCAAAAAGGTGACACAAACGTTATGAAACAGTTCCTATCGTTATTCATGGCACCTCATGTCATTTCAAATCCGTATGCATTTATTTTTTTTAAGTGGAGCACAAAAAGAGACCTTTTAAATATTCTTCACGCAGCTCTTTATAATGCACCCTTAACAACTTTAAAATAACAGTTAAAAAATTGAAATAACCTCGTCTAACCTTAATGTTAAGGTTCCATGGATGTTAAAGGTTCTTCATGGAACCTCCAAGGTCAACAAAAAACCTTTATTTTAAAGAGTGTACAAGCTCCCAAAATGACAAAAAACAACAACATAAAAGTACCATAAAACTGGTCCATGATGTTTAAGGTACCTTTATGGAGTCTGGAGAACTTTTAAATATTGTTCGCACAGCTCTTTTCCATACATGCTCCAAACTGAACAGAAAAAAAACGTTTTTTCCACAAAAATGCAATGGCCCCTAGAATATTTTGTTGTATATGTATATGTATATGTATATATGTATATATATATATATATATATATATGTATATATATATATATATATATATATATATATATATATATATATATATATATATATATATATATATATATATTACTGAGCATGCAAATAAATAAATAAATAAATAAATAAATAAATGTAGCTTCATGCATTCAATGTCTAGTTGTCTAGCTTTGTGCATTCTTTTATATCAACACATGTAATTTTGTAATTTTGATTAAAAAACGCACACACATTTTGAACAAAAGACTGAGAAAAGACCACAACGTGCATAACCAATGCTTTTATCGGTTGTTTCTGCTCCTTTACATTTATTCTTTTTAGCTGACACTTTTATCCAAATCGACTCTGGAGCAACTATGGGATAAGTGTCTTGTTCAGGGACACAATGGTGTCTCACAGAGGATTCGAACCCGGGTCTCTCACACCAAAGGCATGTGTCTTATCCATTCCCAAGTTTTTTAAATTTTTTTCCTTCTCTGTTTTTGAGTAGGTTCTCTACTCTTTCAGAAAATGTGTAATACATAACACAGTCTCATCCCAATTCGTCATATAACTTTGGGACGTCTTTTGACCATTTGTCAATATACGACTTTTTAGGGCCCCTTAAACGTCGGTAGATGACGATCCCGGGTCGTCATACAACTGACGCTTTACCTTTAACGTCAGTTCAGGTGACGAGTTGGGTTTAGGATTAGGTTTAGGTCTGGGGTAGAGTTAGGATCCCATAACGTCATCTACTGACGTTTAAGGGGGCCCTAAAAGTCGTATATTGACGAATGGTCAAAACACGTCCCAAAACGTCAGTTATATGACGAATTGGGATGAGACTGTGCTGTAATACACTGTAAAAATGAATATGCGTTATCTAATCAATAGAATTGTGGCAACAATAATTAATTATTAACCATTTAAAATGAGTAAAGTTTACACCAAAAAAAAAAAAAAAAAATCTCACTAACAGACAGATGTCAAAGATGAATTAAGAACTCTTTATTTTATATTGCTAACATTGAAGACACCTGATGTTAACAAGCAGAATCACGGAAGGAGAAAACCGTAATTTTAAAACAAACCTAAAACAAACACCGATCACCATAATGGTGACTTAAATTTATGTTTTTTGGTTGTTGTTGTATGTTTTACTCATTGTAAATGGTTAACTTTTAAAAAATTAAATTGATTAATTATTATTCAATTCTAATTTGTTAAATTTAATTAATATATTTTTTATTAGATATAGCATATTCCTTTTTACAGTGTAGCCCTACCTTAACAGTGAAAACACGAAAAAGCCGGAATATTACGTCAATGGCGGATAAAACTCCATGATGGTACTTCTATGGAGTTTGTTGTCATTTTGGAGCCTGACAAGCCATGATGACTTTCTTGTAAAAGAGCTGCAAAAAATTCATCTTTTGGGTTCCACGAAAAAAAAGTATATATAAGCATATACACTTTGAAATATGAGCGTGCATAAATAATGAGAGAATTTTTGGGTAATTGTTTCTTGAGAAAACTGTAAATGGACACTTGGCAGGATTGAAATAAAGGAAGGTAAGGTCTAAGAGAGGAAAATTGAAGGCTGACCCTGTGTTCAGGAGAAGTGAGGTGTGTTGTTGTGAGAGGAGGGAGGGTGTAGAGTTGTGGTGCGGTGTTTCTAAAATTAGCAGCACAAGACTAAGGGAACCTGACCACAGCCTCATAGTGAAACATGCAGTGCACAACACACACGGTTTGCAGGTCCACAAACTACTGACACTTTTATTCATTGTTTCCGAGACCGTCCGCATCCTGATGTGGCCAGCCGCAGGACAACAGTAAGAGGAAGGAATTGTTGTTCTCTCCAGGTGAGACTCGTAATAACTATCCTGTATGGGACGGGGAACGGAGCTGTCACAGGAGCGTCTCCCAGTTTGGAGGGTCATGGGTTTAGACGGACTGCTCTTTGGGGAAGTTAAATGGGGGTCGGGGGCAGGAGGGGGCGGCGTTGGGTTGGAAGGTGTACATGGGGGTGTTGGTAGGGTGTTGGGTGTAAGGGATCTGGGGAAGGAAGGTAACAGGGGGGTAGGAAGATGGAGGTGGAGGTTCAACAAATTGTTCCTTGTTGCCCGGGGATGGCAGCTCACATAGTCAGCTGGCTTCGGTAGCTCTTCGTTCCCAGAGTTCTGTGGAAACAAGCAAATTTAAGCAACCAGTGGAAGATACACTGATATGACAGCGTAAAGTTCCTTTGATTTGCACTGAACTGAAGTTGTACACAACAAGGCAGATCCAACGCTATCTCACGACCAATTCGTAAAAATTTGTATGATTTTTCTAAACACCAGTGATGGTAGATGGGAGAATTTATATGAATTGGGCAATTTGTAAAATGTACGATTTAGCAAAAATCGTACAAAGTCATATGGGTGAGGTCATATGAATTTATTGATACGAATTAGCCACCTTGTAAAATACGTACAAATTTCCCAGGTATCAGGGTCTGGCAGATCACATGTGCACACAAATTAACATTCTATGCAATTTAATTCATTGGAACATCTGCAACATTTTTCTTTTGGACATGACACTTGTGTTGAAGCCCAGATGAGAGTCATGTGAAAGAATGTTAAATGTCAATGAAACAATATCCAGCATATTTTTTTCCAAAACATGTATTCAGTATGTATACATAATACAATACACCCTAAAAAAAGTTAGAAAATATAAATATATAAATCTTGCAGATTATAAAATAATGCAACACATTGAATATTAC
The DNA here is from genome assembly GCA_030378365.1 of Hybognathus amarus. Taxonomy (NCBI): domain Eukaryota; kingdom Metazoa; phylum Chordata; class Actinopteri; order Cypriniformes; family Leuciscidae; genus Hybognathus; species Hybognathus amarus. The sequence continues at coordinate 340,775 of JAQIUQ010000614.1, forward strand.
ATCACATATTGGAATGAAATCAAATTCACTGTAAAAAAATATTGTTGGTTTAACTTAAAAAAGTAAGTAACCTGGTTGCCTTCAAATTTTACGTTTATTGAAATGGAAAAAGTGAGTTTATACAATGAAGGAGAATGATTTAATCATCAGAAACTCAAAATTATACTGTTATCTGAACTAAATAAATTTAAGTTGATTTGACAAAAGAAAAAAATGTTGTGAATGTTGTGATTATCATGAAAAGATTTTATTTACAGTGTGGATATTTTACCAATTGTTCATCCTCATGTCATTTTAATACCTGAGACGTCCATTCATCCTTTGAAAATATATATATATATACACACATACACACACACACACATACACACACACACACACACACACACACACACACACACACACACACACACACACACACACACACACACACACACACACACACACACACACACACACACACACACACACACACACACACACACACACACACACACACACACACACACATCTGAAGATTTCTGCCCTTCCAATTGAAAGTTAGATTAAAACTAAATTTAGCAAGCAAAATCAAGAATTCTACAAAAAAATTCCACTTATTGTATTGATAAATTAATACATTTAACTGGATATTGCGTATGAGATACACGCAGTAAATTGTACGTAAAAGAATATTTCAGCATATAAAGAGCACACCAAATGAAAGATTGAACTCGTGCTATAGATACACAGTGCCATGAAAATCGGACTAATCATTCCACCAATTTGATGAAGACATCCTAAAAGTAATCATATGATCAAAAAAATTAAATATCTTAATTTGTGTTTCGAAGATTAACAGAAAAGTCTCATGGGGTTGAAATGTATAAGTGGCTATTTGCATTCACTTGAAGAAAAAAAAATCTACTCTGTTTTTCTGAATTACGAGTTAATTTTTCATGAGAAATTTTTTTTGCTCTGTTTTCTGAATTAACGAGTTAATTTTTCATGAGAATTTTTTTTGCTCTGTTTTTCTGAATTAATGAGTTAATTTTTCATGAGAATTTTTTTTTGCTCTGTTTTTCTGAATTAACGAGTTACATTTATCATGAGAAATTTTTTTGCTCTGTTTTTCAGAATTAATGAGTTAATTTTTCATGAGAAAAAAGTTTTTGCTCTGTTTTTCTGAATTAACGAGTTAATTTTTCATGAGAAATTTGTTTTGCTCTGTTTTTCTGAATTAATGAGTTAATTTTTCATGGAAATTTTTTTTTGCTCTGTTTTTCTGAATGAAAAATTGTTCTTATGAAAAATTAAGTCGTTAATTCAGAAAAACAGAGCAAAAACTTTTTTCTCATGAAAAATTAAGTCGTTAATTCAGAAAAACAGAGCAAAAACTTTTTTTCTAATGAAAAATTAAGTCGATTAATTCAGAAAAACAGAGCAAAAACTTTTTTCTCATGAAAAATTAACTCATTAATTCAGAAAAACAGAGCAAAAAAACATTTTCTCATGAAAAATTAACTTGTTAATTCAGAAAAACAGAGCAAAAAAATTTCTCATGAAAAATTAACTCGTTAATTCAGAAAAACAGAGCAAAAAAAATTCTCATGAAAAATTAACTCGTTAATTCAGAAAAACAGAGCAAAAACATTTTTCTCATGAAAAATTAACTTACTTTAATTCAGAAAAACAGAGTAGATTTTTTCTTCAAGTGAATGCAATACGCCACCGTAGAAATGACTTGAGGGTGGGCATTTTATTTATTTTTTATTTGGGTGAACCAACTCTTTAAAAGCATTTCATCAGATTTGATAAATTATTCTTCGTTGTCCTGTGACCAAGAAGAGTAAACCTCAGAAGCACAATTCTGATCACAATTCTGATATGTATACATTGAAAAGTCATAAAGAAAGCTGAAAAATAAGCTATATCTTCCACCTCTACCCTGCAAGTTTAATATTATAAAGTTAGAACCAATGTCTGATGCAACTAATCAATTTTTCTTCTGTTTCTGTTTACGAATACTATATTATGAACTGTGTAGAGACAAAAATGCAATAGTCTGACACAAACAGCTTATGTACTGTATGTACAGTTAAATTGGAAGTAAAACCCACAACTTCTCAGTTACAATGATTGATGATAACCAATCTAATACAACTCAAAGTTTATAATGCCTGAAAAATCCTGCAAAAATGACAAAAATGAAAAACAGATTGGAATATGACATACTGTAAAGTGAAATGAAGTAATGAGAAAATGCAGTGTAGAAAGAGCGTTAGACAAGAAAGAGAGGTCATATTTACACCTGGTGTTACAATTATTGAAATCCAAATAGTCTGTATTTGTATGAGTGACTGGATCAGAAAAATGTTTTAGACCTTGTTTTAAAATCTGTATTTAGAACAGATCAATTTGGATTGGATTGATTGAGAAGAGCGTTAACACCAGGGTAAATGGGACCAGAGAGAAGATACAAAATAATGGGAATGGAAAGGTGACTTACGCAGATTCTCCACGCATCTTTATGTCTATGACAATGATGATTCCCACTCTGTGAGCAGCAGTATTGTAACGGAAGGGGCAACAATGTCAAAATAAACACTAAACGATGTTCCTCAGGGCTCACCCTGGGCCATCTTTTTCTCAAAGCTGACAGTGAAGGACGCAAGCTAGACACATGAGGCTTAGATGACAGGTGGAACTAGACCTCAAGAGTGGGAATGGAGAAGATGAATGTATGAAAATTCACACATTCATTACATGAAGACATATCTATCAAAATTAAATTGGCAGTGGCTATTTATTTTGTATAAAAAATGTACAATTTTACAGAGCTTGGAGATCTTTATCTGCAAAATGAACGCTGTTCTTGCTTACTGACTCTTATGTTGTTCCAAACTCATATGAAATGCTTTCTCGCATTGGACACTAATTATATTTAGCATATATTTAACTTTTCTGCTTTTTGTTCAAAAACTGAATGGGGACCAGGGACACCTGGACTTTGTGTTAGATATTTCCTTTTGTGTCCCATGCATGAAAGTCTGTTTCATCTGGTGACATAATTAACCCTGTAGCTATTAGGGAAAATAAAATAAATAAATAATAATAATAATAAATATATATATATATATATATATATATATATATATATATATATTTTTTTTTTTTTTAATTATTATTATTATTATTATTATTATTATTATTTCCTAATAGCTACAGGGTTAATTATTTGTAGTAATTTGTAGTTATTATTTATAGTAATTTCATAATATGTTCATAATAGCTAGAAAAAAAAAAATATACATATATATATATATATATATATATATATATATATATATATATATATATATATATATATATATATATATTTTCTTTTTTTCTTTTTTTTTTCTGGCTATTATGAACATATTATGAAATTACTGGAGGTAAAAGAGACGACACTGGTTTAACAATGCACAGAGCTTCAAAACTTGTTCTTGGGCATTTTTTTTTTTTTTTACCTGACAAACAGTATTTCATTATGAATCATTTTTTAATAACTGGTTGTCAAGGAAACAGATGAAGAATTACTGCTAAACCACATTAAAACAATTTGTTCAGTGCACTAGTTCAAAAAAAAAAGCCTTCTGATCATGCTAGATGTTTGAATGCATATAATGCAAGGCACAGATGACCTTCGGAAATCTATAAAACAACATGAATAGTAGGAACTTAAAAACTAAGTTTTTTATTAATTAGAAATATTGATTTTCTTCATCTGATTAAAATAAGAACAATAATCCAGGAAAATAAATTCCATTAACATCAAATGTAATTAAGGGAGATTTATCAAAAATAAATTAGAGAGAGGTGATTCATAAGGAAAACCAATAAAACAAAACAAAGAATAAAACTAAATAATTGTATACCCACTAACAGTAAACACATTCAAATCAAAGGGTTCATTTGCTGCCTTGGGAAAGCAAGAGACAAAAGACACTGCGGAACTAAAGTTTAATTTAAAGTCTTGGTTTGAAGCTCTGTATATTAGATGACTACCATACATATGCACAAACACAAAAACAGCTGCTTCCTTTGGAGGAAAAACACTGTTTTATTAACAAGCGTGTATAATACAATGTCCACAGATGGAGGAGGTGAACCATTTTGACAGCCCCTTTCTCACAGACAGTGAGAGATTCAGAGAGACACTTCACTCCTGCATAAAATGCAGCATGAATCTAAATGAAAATCACTGGCCAAATAAGAAGCCCCTTTTTCATTCTTTTTCCAATACCTTCAACAGTGAGGTAGGCGTGTAGGGGTCTCTGATAGTCCACCATGGGGAATTCCACCTAATAGGCTTCTTTTTATCTCCTTTGACAATGTAATGATTCCCCCGTTGGCAGCATTGCGCCGCTCCAGAACTTTGGAATTTGCCAAAGCAATTATTTCACTATCTTCAGAGAAGAAATTTGACCTTCTGGCCTGCCTAGTGGCTCTACATAAAGCCAGTTACAAAGCTGATTGAAAATGCTTTCAAATAATATGTACTGATTGAAATGGACCTCTTTTTGTACCCCATTTAAGAAAGGTGGAATCCAGAGTTTATCTGTCAGTCATTCTTGAGTGCTCCTTTGACCATGTAAAACATGCCTCAATTTTTCCTTTCACTGAACTGAACAGAGGAATTATCTGCAGGTCGGTGTATAAGATCCACAGGGACACTGTACAGCCAACAAATTCAAGCCATAGTTTAATGTTTTATATCTTTTGGCTTACTTCAGGAAAACATTTCAGGAAAAGCCCTTCTGAAAAATAGAAGCTCATAAGAAGAATTAAGGTCCTGGAAAGACACATCAACCCTTCTAAAGCAACGATGTGATCTCTTAGTGTGTGCATGAGTGTGTGTGTGTCTTGAATCAGGCCTTTTTAGCAGTGTAATTTAATTTAATTTTCATGAATGCAGGTGTGTACTGTATATATTGTAAAATAAAATATCTGATAAATTCTTAATCATTGTATCCTGCTCTTCCTCTGCCTCTCGGCTATCAGAATTGTTAACATGATAAAGTGTTGACTGATTGTAAACAACTGAAACAAATCTGATTTTTTTTTTGACAGTAAGAAATCTAGTTAATATAATATTAGGCAACGTGATCTCCTGAGAATACGTATGTATTTGTACGTAAAGTGTCGTTCTATCATACGCATATATAATTACGTTTTATATGTGGAGAAACGTATAATACTGACGTATTTACAGTACTAAAACGTAAAATATTTACGTATTGACAGCACAAAAATGTAATTTATTTACGTATGAACAAATCCATCAACGTACACATTTGTACATATCACAATTTATGCATATTAATATCGTAGCATTATGTTTTGACTCTATTGCATTCCACTGTCTTATTAATTAAGTTTTCAGTCGCATTTATTGATATAATACTCATAAATATTAACATTTTGCTCGTTTCGTCTGCATGGTGTTAAACAATACACTATAAAACCTTAAAAATACATTATTTAACGTAACTCGTTTAACCGTTAACTCGTTTAACCACCAACATATAAAGCGTATTTATGTGTTTACGACACATAAAGCGTTTTCTCCTATAAAACACAGCAAAAATTCACAAAAGACATACATTTTATTAGTTTGATGTAATCCAAATCTTCACAATCCATAGTTGTTTGCAAGAAACAACTCCTAATTCAGCCTTTTATCCAGTCTTGATCTTCTCCATTCTTCAGCGACTGTAAGTTACGTCAAATCCATAGGTCAAATCCGCGCTGGTGATGAATTCAAATTCGAAAATTGCGCCCTTGAGAAAGCGTTACGTCGTGTTTTACGGCAGTGATATCAAACGTTCATTGGCTCTTCCCTGCTTCGTCACACATTGCGACATGAAGGACTCGGTGACAGTTGGTTTAGTTCATTTGAAATGGAGAAGCAGCAAACCGAAGCCGAATTAACATTTTGATTGATTAGTAATTTCATTTCTGCTCTGTACTTTATACAAAACTATTACAATACTGCCAGAGAGGACTGCGACTGCAACGCATCATCATGTGAACGGCTTTTACGCTTCATCATGAGAACGGCTTTCTCACATTTATCTATAAAATGGTAAAAAGGGAAATTATACAGATATCTTTATGATATAGAATATACGTAAATAGTTAACGTTTTTTTAGCTGTAAAAACATAATAATGTTATGTTTAAATGTTGCAGATACGTCTATATTATTCGTTTCAGCATCTATCCAAACGTACTAATAAGTATGTTTTCTATCTTTGCAAAAACGTAAAATACCTACGTATTAACAATGAGACCAGGCTGTATTAGGATCAAACCATTTTTTTAATTTCTATAATATGAATTGCTTTTTTACTGACAGTAGGCCCATTACAATTGCAGAAGGATATGCTTAATTGTAATGTAAGAAAATGACATCTAAATGATGTCTTAATGTTCCTACAATAGGCTTCATTTACTTTTGGCAAAATAGTATTTGTATTGTATTTAGATTTTGGTGTTAAATGTGAACCAGAAAGATAATTTATAGGCAGATAGGAAATTAAACTCTCAATCAATTAATATGAAAAATAATAGAGCCTTAACAATCACCACAAGAGGCGAGGGATATTTCTGGATATGACCAAAACTAATGAACAATGAAAATATTCCACTGCGGTTGAATCTCTTGTGAAATCTTGTTTTGACATATTATAATAGGGGATAAAGTAAAACTAGATCCAAATAGGTTGCCGTAGTTCTTTAACGATAAAACATGATTTTGTGTGTGCATTACAAGTATTTCAGATCGTGTAGTTACTGCACTGCATAATATGACATGCAGTCCCAATTTATGAGTAACACAACACAAATGTGTGGATCATTTTCTCTGCAAATTTCAAAAGAAACTTTTCATCAATTTTTCACAGTACAATTTTACATTATACACCCACCATCTCACTGAATGACAGTATATCACCAAAGTGGATGACACCTGTGTGTTATCATTATATCTTTCATCTCAGTACATCTGTTCTTGAGCGCAATAACAAGGACACATCACCACCCATGATTACCCCCTGGATCCACACACATTTGCTCGTACTTCTCTCCGCCGCAAGGTTAATTATTGGTTACCTCCTTCATAGACCCACACACTCTGTTATGAAAGGTCACTATGGTGTGTGTTTAAAAAGGCAAAATCAACCCTCTGACAAGTACCCTTACATAGGGAAGAGAGATAAGATTCACAGATAATAAGCTTATCGATATTTAAGTATATTAAAATTAACTCTAATTAAATAAGACTAAAAAGCAAAAGAAGTTGAGGAAGAATGATGACTGAATGAACATATAAATATGACAAGAAATCAATTTTTCATAATCACGCATATTAAACCTATTAGCTCTTTCCCCTCCATTGAGGAAAATGTCCGGCTCTCAGTGATTTAACTGTTATATGGATAGGGGGCGCTATGACACATCTTCTGAAAGAATAAAGCATCTCCAGATCAATACACGTGCGAATAAGCAGCAGAAACAAGCGATAGCATATGTACGCAGATGCATATGTGAAATAACGTGATACATACGTACATATGTTTACATATGCATATGTAAAATAACTAAGGTGGCTGGCAACTTTTCTTTCTTTTTTTAAAAGGCCAATATAGGCTAATATAGGGAAGTCATAGTAAAAGAAAGGCTCTTGAAATGTGCAGAGATTTATTAACATGCTTGGATTTTATTCCTACTTGTTATTTTTGTCTTCCTTTTCATAAAAGCTTTACTTTTCCCAGCACTCAAGCCCCTGAAATGCTCACGCCAAAGTTCTTGATCATTCTTCACTTAGTGGTTAGTTAGTGGCTATTTCCATAGTTCCATGCTGCGAGTGGTATTTAGATATATGTGCTATACGCACTTTCCTCTCAATAACAAAATATACACAACAAAGATGACAAAGGTGAGAAAACACTTTTTTAAAATAATACATTTGCTTGGACTTGTCTAATTTAACTTAATTTATATTTGGCCAGATAATAAAAAAAATCCCATTTTGAATTTAGTTCCCTTTCGTTGTCACTCCGAGTTCCGTCGGATGACGACAAATGGGGTTTCGCTTAGAAAGCCTATCAGCTTCGATCAATATAAAACCAGCCAATGGCAAAGAAATGCCATGGGTCTGCGAGATTTTGCATAGCGTGTTTGGGCATTCATCACGCTGAGAGCAGCGCTCATGGATGACTTATGTTCTCTCTGTGGGAACATGACCACCGCGTCACTACGGTCGAGACTCAGTGACTCTCGAAGAGTGAGAGTCCACTCATCCACACCCCGATCTACTGACTCTAGAAATAGAGCTAGTACTTCGGCCGATTCATGTCCACAGCCAACCCTGAGGCAGGTTTGAGTACCCTACCACCAGTGGTGGTGGCTACCATCACTTCTGCTAGAGCATCGTCCACGAGACATGTCTACGCGTTGAAGTGGAACCTCTTCATCAACTGGTGCTCTTCTCACCGAGAAGACCCCCAGAGATGTTCGATCAGTGTCGTGCTTTCCTTCCTTCAAGATGGGTTGGAGCGAAGGCTGTCTCCTTCCACTCTCAAGGCCTATGTTGCTGCTATTGCCACACACCACGATCTTATCGAAGGTAAGTCGGTAGGGAAGAACGACCTGATCGCCTAGCCCTCATCTCGTACCCCTCTCAGTGGTCTTAACTGCCCTGCAGAGAGCTCCCTTTGAGCCTTTGTAATCAGTCAAGCTTAACTTCCTGTCAATGAAGACAGCGCTTCTGGTTGCATTGGCCTCCATCGAAAGGGTAGGGGACCTGCACGCATTTTCCATTGACGAAGCATGCCTGGAATTCGGGCCGGCCTACTCTCACGTGATCCTGAGACCCCAGCCTGGATGTGTGCCCAAGGTTCCTACCACTCCTGAGGTGGTTAACCTGCAAGCACTGCCCCTGGAAGAGGGAGACCCAGCCTTGGCACTGCTCTGTCCAGTACGTGCTTTCCGCATCTATATAGACAGAACACAGTGTTTCAGGACCTCAGACCAGCTCTTTGTCTGTTATGGTGGGAAGCTGAAGGGAAAGGCTCTCTCCAAGCAAAAGCTGTCTTACTGGATAGTGGATGCCATTGCTTTGGCATACCAGCAGTAAGGTTGACCGTGTCCCCTTGGTGTGACTGCCAACTCCACCTGGAGTCCTCTTGGGCTCTAGCACATGGCGTCTCGCTAACAGACATCTGTAGAGCTGCAGGCTGGGTGACACCCAACACATTTGCCAGATTCTATAATTTCAGAGTAGAGCCTGTGTCCTCTTGTGAACTCGCTTCAACCAGCTAGTACAGGACACGCTCAGGTGTCTTTGCTTGCTTGTCATTCCACTCTACGGACTGGATTTGTGCGATATTCTCCTCAGGTGAGCCTCATAAGCCCTGAGTTCCTCCAGCACTCCTGATGTTGGCGCCAGTGTCTATTATCTGTTAGGTGCCTCCCATATGCATGGTCCCTCCCTTGAGCGACCCCCACATGTGTATTGCACTGTAAGCCTCTCTGAGCATGTTTCTTTCCCTTGGCAAGCCACCTTGCCACCCCTGGGGTTGAAATATTCCACCTGTGGCTGGACACCCCAGTGTTCTCCTTATGGATCCTTTGAGTCATATGTGTGTTCACTATGTCCGTGCCAGTCTCACAACAGGGATCTCAGATTTACGAAGGGCAATGGAAGACAGCTGAGAAGGTGACATGATTAGACTGGTATCCCCATTCATCATCATCCGACGGAACTTGGAGTGACAACGAAAGGGAATGTCTGAGTTACGGATGTAACCCTTGTTCCCTTAGTAAGAAACGGACATGTTCCGTCTTCCTGTCTCTTACTTTCCGCTGTCCTGTGGGGATTGCCTGACCTTTGTCTTGGCTCCTTAGCGAAAAAAAACATGTCTGTATACTCACAAGGTGAGGCAGAGTTACGATATGCAAAATCTGCAGACCCGTGGCATTTCTTTGCCATTGGCTGGTTTTATATTGATTCGAAGCTGATAGGCTTTCTAAGCCAAACCTCTATTCGTCGTCAGCAGACGGAACGTCTCCATTCCCTACTCAGGGAACGAGGGTCACATACGATGAACCAAGACGTTTCTCTCTCTCTTGGCTTTTCTTTCTTTTTAATCTTTAATCTTTTCACACACACAAACAAGACAAACAAGATGATTGTGGCAAGAAAAACCAATGGACGACTGCAAGTGTGAGGTCAGCACACGAAGAAATAAAGCTCAATGAACAATACTGCAAGATCTTTTGGAAGAAAGGCCGTCATCTGAGACTGTAAATCCTTCGAATCATCACGGCTTAGAGGGGATGAGAGATAACAACATGTTTGGTCTCTAATGACAGATATTGGAATGTCAGTCATAAATCATTATGGTAATATGGGTCAAATGGCTAAAGCCACATTTGAGGCATAAGCTGAGGAGGTAATTATCATTTTTTAAAGGCCACATTTGGGCTTGAATGACATTACAAATGATATTGAATCTCATTAATGTTAATAAGTACTAATGGAAAATAAAAACACTTGGAAATTGCAATTCAAAGCAAAATGTAATTGCATCATTTAAGCAATTAGAGAAAATGCACCTCAGTCCAGACAAAGTAAAAGAGAAACTCAATGACTTAGTGATGTATTCAAGGAATCAGATTCCTATTAAAAGCACTCTAAGGGCGGATTTCACTGAATTGAGTCTGCTGATGGCATTGTCTCTTAGCACACACACACTCTCTGTGTCGTTTCAGCACTTTTATACACTTTTAAAATTAGTGCTAAAAGCAATTTGCACGTCGCAATTACTTCAGGCATTAGAGCAAATTTTTGGAGGATGCAGCAGATTAGTGTGCTGTGACATGCTATGTCTGAACTACGATCCAGGGTTACTCTTTAAAATGCTGTTCATCATGGATATATGGGTAATACTGTTCATCATTCGATTCGGCATTTGATAAATTCAGCCCAGGCTCATTAGAAAAACGTACCTGAGGCAACATATTTGCAAAACGCAAATTTCTTTTTGACATTTCGCGCCAGTTTCAAAGTGAAATGTCCAGTGAATGGTGCTAAAAGCATGTTTAGTTATTTTTTCAACTGATGAACGTGAAAATGGCAATAATGTTTTATTACGTTCGCAGTTTGTACGTATAACCGCAGTTTCTGAGTTGAAATGTCCGGTGAAGTTGCGCCAAAAGCGCAATGATCCATTTTAAAATAACGTTCATCTACTAAACCCTACCAGATATTGCGAAGTAAAGCAAATGTGACATAAAAACGCAATCGTAACCACACCATTTTAGCTTGTTTTTGAACTCCTTTATTGTGACTCGTCTTCCACAGGACTTGGCAAGCTCTTCGCATCAAAAGTACTATTCTGTCCTAGCTATCGAGCAAGCTTAAGTATGTCAGTAAAAACTACAAATTAAATGTATTTACAAATACATAAACTATGATAAAAAGTGTATCGTGAAAATGGTTAAAGTGCTTGTTGTTTTACTGCCTCTAGTGTTCATTTCTTTTAGAAACTGCAGTGATATGTACGTATTGGTACGTATTTTCACGTTTGCAAAACATTTGCCACAGGTGTGTTTTTCCAGTGATAAATGTGTTGGATAAATTACTACTTTCATGTTGACTTATAAACAAAAATGATTTTGTTCACCCCCTTTTTGCTGCAGGTAACAGTGCAAAAAATCGTTATCACTTTTTTCTTCTTTTTTTCACACACCTACTCCACATGTACATACTATGTACGTTTTATGGTAATTATATTAACTAGATACTAACCCTGAACCTACCTCTAAACATTACCTCAACCAAGCGATAATCCACAGTTTTCACTTCCCTCTTTTGCAAACACTTTATAGCAGCTGATGTTTATTTAACAATACCATTTGTTGATTTTGCTCCTTTGCCTTCAAACTTCGCATTATCCGCTAAGAAAGGTTGTCAGCGTTTTGAAAATGAAGGAAAGTGGAGTTGTTTTTTTCTTGTTTTACGATGTTCCTGCTCAGCAGTGTTTGCAGTGGTGGCCCTCTGAGAACTCCACGCTGTGATATTAATTGCTTGTTTTAACAGTGAGGCTGACTCATTCAGACTTTACCCCTGAGAACTGCTTTTTTCTTGCACTGTCTTCCTCTCGGCTGCTATTATCTAAGAAGAAGACGAAGAGATGGGTTTCTGAAGCGATGGGAAATTTCCTGCACACTGGGACGGTAACAGGCACAAGTCAGACCCTTTGTGTGTTTATCTTTTACAGTGGAGATAACGTTAAAATAACTCTCTGAAACCTACTGAGCAAGTAAATCGACAAAATGTTAATAAAAAGATAAAAGGTACAAACACATCCATTTAAAAGTTTGGGGTATGTCAAGTTTTTGATGTTTTGAAAGAAGGCTTTTCTGCTCACAACTACAGCATTTATTTGATCAAAAATACAGTAAAACAGTAATATTGTTATTAGTAATATTATGTAATATTTTGATCATTCAGATATCATTCTAACATGCTGCTTTGTAAAACAATTGATATAATAATTACCCAAATAAAAACGGACCTTTGTAAGTATAAGACTGCATCATACTATATAATGCACTTTTTTAAGCTCAAGTGTGTAATTTCTGCACCACTATACAACATAAATGCAAAAACAATGACTCTATTCAAAAATAGGTTTTCCCAAATAATCTTCTTGTCTGCCATTGATTGGCCAAACCTCACACTCTATTAGTTAACCCAATGTTGCTGTGTTGGGATGATCATACAAAATCATGAATTTTAAAGCATCAAAGAGTCAACTTATCGCTGTCTCTAATATTAAACAGTGAAATAATTCTTCTTTTTTTTTGACTGAAAAAATGGCACATCAAAACATATCATCTTTAAGCAGGCTATCCCATCACTATCATGGTTGCTCATTTGTTCTAATTAGACTCTAGTCACATCTAAGACAGCTGTTAAACAAATGGCAATTACAATTGCAATTAACCAAACGTCCACTCATATATCTCTTCCGGATCCTCATTAAACATAGTCTTCCATACTTAAAGTTATTGAATAATATATAAACCATTTGCTGCAATGTAATCAATCTCTGCTGTAAAATCACAGTCGATTCCCCAGATGCATGATAATGCAGACTACACCAGACTTCGTGTTTTGGACACAAAAGTTCACTTATAAAAAGCAAATATAAAGCCTTTTCCAAGCTTTTAAGCAAGTTAGAGCTAGTGACACAGTTTTGATTTTAGCACTGTATTCAGCTTTTAAACTTATTAATTACTGGTTTACTGGATAATGATTGACTAATATGATTCATAATTTATAAATCAATCAAATGACTACAATTTATCTTGACTACACACAGTAGTTGAATAAATACTCATCGGCCACTTTATCAGGTACACCTGTTCAACTGCTCATTAGTGCAACAATCTAATCAGCCAATCACATTGCAGAAACCCAATGGGTTTGGGCGTGTACATATGGTAAAGACAATTCGCTGAGGTTTAATCTGAGGCCACGTCTACACAAAGCCGGATATTTAGCAAAACGAATATTTTCCCCTCTCCATTTTCAAAAATAACATTGTTTACACACCCGCATAAATACGCTGTCGAGCGCCATCATAACTATGCCAAACCTATTGGCGGCAGTGTAGGGGTTAAGGATAAAGCCATGCAAGCCAATCAGAATCTTGGAATCAACAAGAGAACCTAAAACGCCGTTTCTCCCAGTTTACACGGCAACACAAAACCGGCTTTTTCAGAAATCTCCACTTTGGCCGGAGTTTTTCAGAAATAATCGTTTTCAGTGAATAAAAGCGGCGTTTATGTGTAAATGAGAGGGCAAAACGCAGAGAAATATCTGTTTTCCCATCATGTAAACGGGGCCTAAGCATCGATATGGGGAAGAAAGTTAATTTAAGTTACTTTGAACGTGGCATGGTTGTTGGTTCCAGATAGGGTGGTCTAATTATTGGAAGTGTTGGTCTACAATCATATGTAGGATGTACATAAAATTGTATATATCCTGTGAGCAGCATTTCTGTGGATAAAAAGTGTGTGTGTGTGCGCACAAACACTGACTATACAAAAACTTGTATACAAAAAGTGCTAATTTGAATTTAAACTTATAATAATTATAATTATATGCATGTTGTGTGGAAACACCTTTTTGTCTCATAGTATGCTGATATGCATAATAGTTAATTATTAAACAATATCAAAATGTCGGTAACACTTTATGTCGAAGGTCTACATTAAACATTCTAGAAACGTCTCGGTTACGTATGTAACCCTCGTTACCTGAGTACAGGGAACGGAGACGTGTCGTTGAGGGAGTTCCCAGGACGAAAGGGAACTATAAGTAACCATTACTCGGTTGTAACTGATTATATGTAATCTGGATTTCTTAATCAAATTCCAAAAATGAAGTACTTATAACTAGATTATATTATGTTTTAAAATCATACTACTGTTAGTTTATTGATTGCATGTTTATTCTCACCATGGCAGTAAATTATACATAATTCCGTGAATCTACCTACTACTTTTTATCTTTTACATTTTCCTTCCTAAAAAAGCCTAAAAGTTCTTCCAGGTTTGTGGAATTGCACACAAAGATCAGCCACTGAAGACTGAGACCCACACAGCTTTTGATCACTGGATTTACAGAAATAACTTAACCTTTAAGAAGTTTTTTTCTAAACATTGCAGCATTGCATATCTAATAAGCTCCTGGTGAACAGATTAATTATTATTATTATTTTATTATTATTATTATTATTATTTAACCACATATTAATATCTTTGGAAGACCTTTGTCTTTCAAACACATTACAATGTACAAATTCACATCATTTTAAATTGACATGCAATGCAAGGATTCCCCAAAATTTGAAGTACACCCTGAGATTTGAAGTTAAGAACTTAGGTCAATAATAAAAGTCAACAATAAAAATAATAAAATTAAGTCCACGAGTCAATGGTGAAATGACATATATGTAGACAAATATATATATATATATATATATATATATATATATATATATATATATATATATATATATATATATATATATATAGCTATATAAATATAATTATGATTAATCGCATCCATATATATAAAGTCTGTATTTACATAATATATATATGTGTGTGCTGTATATAATTATATTTGTATATATAAATACACACACATACATGTATATATATATATATATATATATATATATATATATATATATATATATACAGAATTTAAGCATAAATAATTCTTAATTATATACATGCATGCATAGGTATTTATATATACAAAATAATTATATACAGCACACACAAATATATTATGTAAGCACAGACTTTTATTTCTGGGATGCGATTAATCACAATTAACTTTTGCAGAGCCCAATATATATATATATATATATATATATATATATATAAATATTATATATATATAATAAATTATATATATATATATATATATATATATATATATATATATATATATATATATATAAACTTTTTTAGTAAGTGCTTAATTTTGCATTTTTTATTATTATTATTTCCAATTGAATAAAATTATTGATTTTAATTTTAATTTAACATTTGTACAGTATGATTAAATTGCACAGCTTTTCATAAAACTCACAAGCCACTGGAGTGCCACCATAACCCCCAGTCAGGGAAACCCTGACATAATGTACTATTTAATGCACTTCATGTTGTTGATTAAGAATGTAATATTGTATATCTTTATATTTATTTTTATATCAATATGATAAAATATTATCCAATTCAAATCAATGTGATAAACGAGTAAGGTTAAAAATTATCTTAAAGTAATGAAAAATAGTCAGATTACATTATCTTAAATGTGTAATGTAATGGATTACATAACTATAATTTTTTGCCTTGTAATTTGGAATTAATAACTGACTACAATTTGTGAGTAATGTACCCAGCACTTTAATGTCAAGTCATTAGAATTTTAGTCTAATTTCTGCTAAAACTTTATTCTGATGGTACCCCAAAATACATTCTACTGACTGTAAGTAACTTTGCCACTGCATGTCAACTTATTCCACTTACCTGAACCCTATACATAACACTAACCTAACTACTACTTATATTCCAATGAGAGTTATAGTTGACATGTTGTTTAGTTCCTTATAGTTAGTAGGATGTCTAAACTGGACCATCAAAATGAAGCTGTGATAAAAATGTCCATCGATTAGAGGGCAGCTGGACAATATAAGAGCGGATAGATAGATAGATAAAGCTAAAACCAAACAAACGAAAACAACAGAAGAAAGTAAGCACACACAGGAGAAACAGAGGGGATTTAGTGCTCAGTGAGAGAAAGTGAGGGACAAACAGAGGAAAAGAAACATAGGAGTGCATCAGTCTGTGTACCTTGAGGCCAGAGTCATAGGGGAAAGGCCTACAATGGCATGCGTTAGTGTGAGCTAGGCTGGATGGTTGCGTACTCGACAAGGTCCCCGCCAGTGTGCACAGAGCTTCGTGGGCTGGGAGAAGATGCCAAAGCTGTAGTATCCAGTTCCGCATACTGGGACATCACAATCCTTGTGACCAGAATTCTGGAGATAAGAGAGGTGGAGAGGATGTATGAGGAGTGGAGCTCAAAGAAAGAAAGAGAGAGAGAGAGAGAGAGTCGAAGAGAATGGAAAAGAGAGAGCGGTCACTCCATTCTGAGAACTTCACAGAGGAGTCCAGTCATAATGCCTTTTTTTAATAACTAAAACGTTAGGCAACACTTTATTTTGATGGCCCCTTTTGAATATTGTGTTGACTATAAGTAAGGTACTATATGACTATATGCAACTACATGTCTGCTAACTCTCATTAGAATACCAATAAAATACTCTTTATTGTGATGATCCTTCAACAGATATTTTACTGACTATAGACCTTATGCACCAGAGAAACGTGGCGCCGTCATCTTTATAATACTGTCTTTGAACTTCCGTTTTTGTGGTCGCTCTGTATATTTCTATGGCATCGCTGTCGAGGAGTAATTAGCTGGTGAAGTGGATTTACTTATTGTAGAGTTAACAAAAGTTATCATGAGCATTGTAATGTTTATTATAAGCATTGTAAAGCAGATGTCTTGAAAAATGTCGACCGGGAAATTTTTTACGAGCAATTCATGCATACCTATGCAAGATCGCTGTCAAAATACAGACCGGAAGTCAAAAGACAACGAGCACAGCACTGAAAGGGGCGGGGCTACATAAGGTCTATAAGTAACTTTGCAACTGCATGTCAACTTATTCTATCCCTATAACCCTATCAGTCTACTAATATTCTACTGATACTCTAATGAAAGTTAGTAGACATGTTGGTGCAACATTACTTATAGTCAACAGAATATGTTAAAGGGACCATCAAAATAAAGTGAAACCAAACTTTTTTTAAATTTTTTTTACTGGAAATGCCATTTTACTAAGGGTGAATCTCACAAAAAAAAGCCTAATTGTATCATTAAGATTTATATTGCATTATTACACTTTTATCTAAGCACATTTGCGTAACATAACTAAAAAGCACACATTTTCCTTATATAATTTATTTTTAAAACGTTAGTTAGTTTGTTTCACTATGTTAATGGTGATTCTCATTAGATATACTATATCTCATTACTCTATAATATTTAGTCATTTTCACTCACACAATAGGCTAAATACAAAAATATTCATTTTTGACCACAGTCAACAAATAATGTTATAAATATTTTTCCATAAATAGTTAAAAAAGAATAAAATACTTTTATTTTAAATGCATTTTTTTCCCTCTCACACTATTAATGATACTGTTTTGTTTATTTTGCATTTTGGCTATGAGAATGGAAGGGTATATTAATTTTAAATTAATATTAATAATATGAATTTCTTATATAAATATTATAGTTATATATATATATATATATATATATATATATATATATATATATATATATATATATATATATATATAAAATATTATATAATATTCATAGAAATTCATTTTATTAATATTAATTTAAAATTAATATACCCTTCCCCATTCTCGTAACCAAAATGCTAAATAAATAAAGATATCTATTTTTTCTTTAATATATATATATATTTTTTTTACATTCACAACACATACTAAAACTGTACTAATAGGACTGCTACTCTAATACGTATTTTTTTTCAGAATGTGACTTAAATAATGAGAAAGGGGGTTACAAAAATTTGTACAAAATATATATATTCTAATTATAGTACTAGGAATCTACTTTCTTAGAAACATGTTAATGATAATTGCATGGTTAAAACAGTAAAATAAAAGAATGAAAGAAAAACTTTCTATATTTGAAGAGATTCAGATGCAAAAGCCTCAAATGCCATTTGAAATTTTCTTCTAAAATGACCATTTTATCAAGCTTGTATATTTAAGTTCAGTAATTTCACTTAAATGGCAATGAAGATTACCTATTAATTGTCATTTAAGTGAAATTACTGAACTTTAATATACAAGCTTGATAAAAATGGTCATTTTAGAAGAAAATTTCAAATGGCATTTAGAGGCTTTTGCATCTGAACTCTTCATTTCTATATTTTCTATTTTTTATTTATTTCTTTATTTTTTTTTTTTAGTTAAATATGGTCAGGACATGTTCTTGCCAGGTTTTGTGAGATTCACCCCCACATACATGTCTTGTGTGCTGATAGTGAGACCAACAACAAATGTATTTGTATGCACTTAATTGCGTGAGTAATATTTTAAGCTCTAACAATGTGTATTGTATTTGTAAATGACAGATTCTTCCATTGCTTCTGTGTTGATATCACCATCTTGACACAGACTGCCTTCTGCCTCTACAGCTGTTAAATCATGTAGTTCATGCAATATGACCAGACTCCTCCAAGGAAGTGACATGGAAGAGCAGAGATGAGATGAATGGACAGACATTATGAAGCATGATAATGATAACACAGAAACCAGACGTGGTGATGTTTTCATATAAAAGAGACAGATGGCCTGGCGTGTAACCGATAAATCAATCAAGCTAGAACAAACAAACATGAGCCCGTGTTCAAAAGGGCCAAGGACTCGAACACGGCTCCTCAAGGTTAAACAAAAGAAAATCAATGATGCGAATCTGTAAGATGACATATACAGCGGCCCAAATCGTATATGTTTGAACAGTGAATGCCATTGCAGAACATTTTAAAATACCTCTTATTTAAAATAACGTAAATCAATGACATTCAAACGTGTCCATACTGTACTCTTTGGGTCCACTGTATTAACACATATATAACAAATGTAAGACGAAAACAAATCTTAGACATGAGCAGGAGAGGACAGAAGGTAAAAAGATGTATTTCATACATCAATAACACATCACAATCAAAAATAATCAGCTGTTCATAAACTGCATAACATAGAAAAGAAGACAAGCATTATATGAAAACAAAATAAACGCACACACTGAATGACAAACTTCAACGCAATCGCGGAACCGAAAAACATTTGGATAAGATGAGATGGCAATGTTTTGAAATGATTCAGCCCATGAAATGTTTATGAGACAACTTAAATCTCATAAAAAGGTCATTATCTGCTTTGTTCTGGCCACAAATCGTTGAATTGTAATAAAAGAATTCACAATCTTCGAGTAATGCGGCGGGTTTCACCCGCAGGCCGCATTAATGTGCCGGCTCTTCAGCCATTATCCAATCACTGCTGAGGAGCTAATGAACACTCTTGGTGGAATTCTATAATCTCTCAGTGGTGGCACTTTATATTCAAACTAGGAGCATAAACTGTCATCTTCCTTTATCATTACTTTCCCTTCGTTTTCTGGCGCAGCAGGATTTTCACTTCTGCTTTGACAGTTCCTATCCTCTTTATATCCCATAGTTCATGATAACATCTAGCAGATAATTGTTTTATTCGCATTCAAATGACAAACTCCCCATCTGAGTGATGTTGCGGCGGAGGAAGGGGCTTGTAATCTTCAGTAATTCACTAGGTTTGTAAGCTGGTGTCATTGTATGCGAACAGATTCTGTAGATATTGGTTTTGATGTCTCGGTGATAGTAATGCGAAGAGATGTTGAGTGTAAGGTATCTCCTGTTGGCGGTGCTCTTTGTGAATAAGAGATGAGATGAGCTCTGCGGTATCTGTGTGGTGTGCCTTTAGGTGCAGTGCTGTGAGATGGCGAGAGTGACTCCCTGGCCCTTTCTGCTTAAGATGACAAAGTGAACAGAGATGCCGAGTTGCCTCTACACCTATACCCCTGATTTTCCGTCCTTGGAGTTCAAGAGGCATTAGGAAGACATTGGGCTGCATCCCAATTCCAATCCCCAGTCCCCCCAAAAAAATAAAATTAAAAATAAATCTGAATGGGAATTCTGAATGGCATTTTTGTTCTTTTAAAAAGACACAACTATTCAAACTAAAGTGAGCAACTAAATCCCTTCACGAATTTCCCAGCAACAAGGCTGTTACGCCTTGTGTCCACCAAAGCACTTTTCAGCCAGCTGAAAACGCAGGCCGGCAAACTAAGCCACTGCTTGGGGCCCCTTGGCCACCAGAGGGACCCTGATAAAATATACTAACGGTTAGTCTTATCGTTTAAAATTTAATTATCATTAAAACCGTGTTTGATTATCGCAATTTTAATAACTTTCTTTAAATCCTGTCGGCCAGTCTGACACAGCGCGCTGCATGCAATGTAAATCATTATGAACATCAGCTATGCTAATTATTTCCTATCTGCCTTTCTGCTGTTATCTCGGACGTTTGTCCCGAGAAAATGGCGTTCGTCAGGTCCAGTTTGTATCCAGCCTCTCACGGGGATTTCAGATGCCCCAACGCCTGTGATGAGAAGACCAACGCCTGAAGAGACGACTCAACGCCGGCGATATGTTATGGCTCCGTGTTATATATATACAATATTTATATTTAATATTTATATATAAACAATATGAATGTGAGCCAGAGGAGAACTTTTTCTCCATCCAATCTGATGGAGTTTTGGATCCTTGCCACTGTTGCCTTGCTTTTGGCTTGCTTAGTTGGGGTTATTTAATATGTAATATTTAACAATATTATCGATCTGTGTTGTACTACTTTCATGTTATCCCTGTGAAGCTGCTTTGATGCAATCTGTATTGTAAAAAGCGCTATATAAATAAATGTGACTTGACTTGACTTATTTTAAATTACTATTCGAGAAGAATGGCGAAAGGCAGTGACTGTGCTCGGGAGATTTTCCAGCCTTTTAAGAGGACCAAATCTGAGGTGTGGTCATATTTTGGCTTTTACAAAAGTCCTGAGGGAAACTTGATTGAGGATAGTCATCCCTGTCTGCCGAAAGAAAAAGGTCGCTGCAATAGAAACACTTTAAATCTGCCGAGTCATCTTGTGTGACCATCGCCCACTGTTCTATATCGAACGCAAGGCAAGTTAACTTTGACCTCAATACCAAAATTACGTCTGGGAAACAATTGGCACGAAATGTTGTTTTGAGTTTAAACATTTTACGTCACTTGAAATAGACGTGAAGCGTCCGCTAAAGAACAGTTTGGAGCAAGTGGCTTTGAGCCAAAGACGAACAAACAATTTCAAACATGACTATTATTAAGAGTGACATTTTGAGGGATAGTAATGTATAGATACATCACTAATTACACCGATTTTATTTTACCACATAATTACGGGGACATTTTGAATTGATGATGAGATTAGCTAATGTTTTAAAACTTACCTGTTTATAAATTCACCCAGACAAGATACTGCATACAAGATATTGTATAACACACCAATATTATCAAACTCTGTAAACAATTAAGGGCAGCGGAGCTTTTATTACACACATACATCATTATAGTAACAGACTTTGTTGAATGTGGGTGTGATGTCATTAATAGTTGACACACGTACACGTTCTGACACACGACGTTTGTGAAATTACTGATGAAAGAAAGACACTATAAACCATTTCTTATATCCGGTCGACATTATTTTTAGTACGTTATCAGACTTATTTTTAACAAAGACCATTAACTAATGAAGAGGGAGAATGGAAGCTTGGCATTGACAGACTAACACAGTCTAATCCCTAAACGTCATATAACTGACGTCTTGGGACGAATTTCTGACCATACGTCAACATCCGCCGTTTCAGGGTACCCTTTGACGTCAGTTACATGACGATCATGGGACGTCATACAACTGACGCTTTACCTTTAACGTTAGTTAGGTGACAGGGTAGGTTTAGGTCTGGGGTAGGGTTAGGATCTGATAACGTCATTTAATCGACATTTAAGGGTACCCTGAAACGGCGGATGTTGACATATTGTCAAAGACGTCCCAAGACGTCATATACAAAAGTTTGTTTCTGGTACCTATCACACATACACTAACTTTTTGTATTATGATTTAAGGTTTTTTTTTTTTAAATCCACTAGAATTAAATAACTAATAAAAAAATAAATAAAAAAAGACATTTCTGCTTCTATTGTCTGACTTCAGCTCACTGAAGCTGCATATGATGTCAGGGGTGACATATCCAAAAATACATATGCAAGTAAAACTCCCATCCTGTCAATGCTATATAAATAGTATATAAATAGTTTTAAAATATTAAGTAATGATGAATCATAAAGTAATTAATGCTAACCATATTTGTCAAAGGCAAATTGGCATATAATCTTACTACGCACTCAAAAGTCCGCAGCCCCCCCCCCTGAAAAAAAAACAACAACAAAAAACAGTGAAATACATACTTTAGTGCATAGTAGAAGTATGCAAATTGGAATGCCAGCCCCAGTCACTAAAAATAACACAGGAAGTGTTACCTCAGCATCACTCTAGAGCCATTGGTGGCTAGTGAGGTGTGTGAAGTCTAAAAAATTTGATGTTGATTATTTGAGACCCCATCTAAATGGCCACACACACATACCATTTACTTCTGCAATGTTTCTGCCCTTTTCAACGATTGAAGCGCATTCCAGTGAACACAATAGACATGCTAGTCAAGCTAATTACAGTCACGTCAGCTATCAGGGGATGGGGGGGGTATCCCCTCCGGGAGCATGCGTTCTGGATCGGAAAAGCTCCTTCATTAGTCTTCAGTCACGTGAATGCATTCCCTCTATAGAAACACTTCAAATCTGCCGAGTCGTCTTGTGTGACCATCGCTCACTGTTGTATATCGAACACAAGGCAAGTTAACTTTGACCTCAATACCAAAATTACGTCTGGGAAAAAATTGGCACGGAATGTTGTTTTGAGTTTAAACATTTTACGTCACTCACTTGAAATAGATGTGAAGCGTCCGCGAAGAACTGTTTGCAGCAAGTGGCTTTGAGCCAAAGACGAACAAACAATTTCAAACAAGACTATTATTAAGAGTGACATTTTAAGGGATAGTAATGTATAGATACATCACTTATTACACCGTTTTTATTTTACCACATAATTACGGGGACATATTGAATTGATGATGAGATTAGCTGATGTTTTAAAACTTACCTGTTTATAAATTCACCCAGACAAGATACTGCATACAAGATATTGTATAACACACCAATATTATCAAACTCTGTAAACAATTAAGGGCAGCGGAGCTTTTATTACACACATACATCATTATAGTAACAGACTTTGTTGAATGTGGGTGTGATGTCAT
This sequence comes from Hybognathus amarus, assembly GCA_030378365.1. Taxonomy (NCBI): domain Eukaryota; kingdom Metazoa; phylum Chordata; class Actinopteri; order Cypriniformes; family Leuciscidae; genus Hybognathus; species Hybognathus amarus. The sequence goes on from JAQIUQ010000614.1 coordinate 364,520, forward strand.
TAATAGTTGACACACGGACATGTTCTGACACACGACGTTTGTGAAATTACTGATGAAGAAAGACACTATAAACCATTTCTTATATCCGGTCGACATTATTTTTAGTACGTTATCAGACTTATTTTTAACAAAGACCATTAACTAATGAAGAGGGAGAATGGAAGCTTGGCATTGACAGACTAACACAGTCTAATCCCTAAACGTCACATATAACTGACATCTTGGGACGAATTTTGACCATACGTCAACATCCGCCGTTCCAGGGTACCTTTAACGTCAGTTACATGACGATCATGGGACGTCATACAACTGACGCTTTACCTTTAACGTTAGTTAGGTGACAGGGTAGGTTTAGGTCTGGGGTAGGGTTAGGATCTGATAACGTCATTTAATCGACATTTAAGGGTACCCTAAAACGGCGGATGTTGACATATTGTCAAAAGACGTCCCAAGCGGTCATATACAAAAGTTTGTTTCTGGTACCTATCACACATACACTAACTTTTTGTATTATGATTTAAGATTTTTTTTTTAAATCCACTAGAATTAAATAACTAATAAAAAAATAAATAAAAAAAGACATTTCTGCTTCTATTGTCTGACTTCAGCTCACTGAAGCCAGTGTTTCCCACAGAATTAGATTCTTATTTGTGGTGGTGTGGGGTTTTGGTACCGAGGGAGGGGGTGGGGGTTGTTTGTGCCACAGGGGCCTATATGTATTGTAAGCATGTTATAATTAGTGATGTGTCCTCCCGTATCGAAGCTTCGAAGCGTGTGTCGAGTAATCCGGGATGATTTCTGTGAAGCGCGTCTCGAGGCTTGTGTCGAGTGACGTGTGTGGTGACGTTTGAAGCCTTGCGAGCTGGCTGTACCACGTGACTGCTTCAGTAAGTGGTTCGCGGTTTGGCGGTCTATTTGAAATAAGGGCCAGAAAAATGCAATGGATTCCCCTTCACACTTTTCATTTTGAAACATTAGTGCTGTCAATTTGAATTATTCATCAAAGTGATTAATCAAAAAATAAAAATAATCCTGATTGATACCTTCCTGATTGATACCATCCTGGTATGTACTATGCTGAATTATACAACAGGGCTCTCAAGTTTTGAAGAAAGGCAGCAGGAGTGAGAGAATCACGTGAACAATTTTAGGATATAATTTTTTTCTTTTGCATTAAATCTTACCCAGATACAATAATACTATTTCCTGATTGGCTATTGTGTAGTACTTTTTTCTTTTTTTTCATTGGCTGATAAGTGGCAGGCTTAACTGCAGAACTCCAGGGGGGACGCGCTTGATTCCTGCCGGTAATATGCGCTGCCGCTGCGGCATATTAAATATATTATAAACAGTTTTTACACGAGATAAATACAAAAGACCGAAACGAGTGACTGTGACAATCAATGCGTGACACTTCTTGCAGGTGTGATGAATGGTATATGTACTTCTCATCCAACCACAATCAAATACACTCTAGATAGCGCGATTTATCTGGATAGTTTTTTTTTTTTACGATGTCAAGCAGAAATAAAAACAAATCGAAATGCCATAACAGTAGGCTATTTATTAAAATGTAAAGAGTAGAAAGTAGCCTACAGATAATTGCGTGAATAGCCGTAAGGAGTAGAAGTAAAAAAATCGGCTGAAAAATAATTACTCCAGTGCTAAATACGTTAGATACCCAAAATGTATATTTGGACAGAATACAGAGACAGAGTTATTTATTAAATTCATAAAAGACCAAATACAGGAATACTGGCTTCTAAACCTCAAAGAAATGCCATAATCAAGACCTCGGAGCAGAAATAGCTAAGTGAGAAAACACCTCACGTGCTGCTCACAGTATGTCTTTCCATGCTATTAAAGCTTGGATAACACACTTAGGCCTACATCTCTTTATCAGTAATAATATAATATGGTGGCTCTGTAATATATTTAAACCTACCAACGTCCGTTGCCATGATTTTTTGAATGACTGATCGCGAGAGGAAAAAATGACGTTATTTAGTAAATTGCGCGAATCTGTGGTGGAAACGCGACAGCATTTAACATAGACTAACTTTTTAGAGTTATAGTGTTCATTATACTGACCATTCAACTCCGGATTGATTCTGGAGGAATAAGCACCGGCAACAATCCGACCTCCAACGCATGATCATATTTTGATTCATAATCGTGCTCAAAGAGGAGGGGCTATTCGCGTCTCCGTTGTCAGTTTGTATGAGTGGGAGGGGAAGGAGCGCGCAGCTCAACAATAAAATCAAAACCTGAAAATCAATGCGTGGCGGTCAGTGTTGATATTGTGGCGGGCCGCCACAAATTAATGAATGTATGGGAAACCCTGGAAGCTGCATATGATGTAGGGGGTGACATCCAAAAATACATATGCGAGTAAAACTCCCATCCTGTCAATGCTATATAAATAGTATATAAATAGTTTTAAAATATTAAGTAATGATGAATCATAAAGTAATTAATGCTAACCATATTTGTCAAAGGCAAATTGACATACAATCTTACTACGCACTCAAAAGTACGCAGCCCCCCCCCAAAAAAAACACAACAACAACAACAAAAAACAGTGAAATACATACTTTAGTGCATAGTAGAAGTATGCAAATTGGAATGCAGCCCCAGTCACTAAAAATAACACAGGAAGTGTTACCTCAGCATCACTCTAGAGCCATTGGTGGTGAGGTAGCTAGTGAGGTGTGTGAAGTCTAAAAAATTTGATGTTGATTATTTGAGACCCCATCTAAATGGCCACACACACACACCAATCACTTCTGCAATGTTTCTGCCCTTTTCAACGATTGAAGCGTATTCCAGTGAACACAATAGACATGCTAGTCAAGCTAATTACAGTCACGTCAGCTATCAGGGGATGGGGGGGTATCCCCTCCGGGAGCATGCGTTCTGGATCGGAAAAGCTCCTTCATTAGTCTTCAGCTCTTTTCATTAGCAAGAACACTAAGAACTTAGGCACCCGCACTGTCACGTTGACATCACAGACAATATATGTGTTTTTTTCATCATGTGTCAGAATATAATGCATTGTTCTTTCTCTGCATGTTGGCTATGTATATTGATGTACTGCAGTATTATAAAATAAAGATGTCATACATATTGAATTCGATTTGATGTCTGCTAGCATGGGCACTTTGAATCCTATAATATTACGCCACTTCATGCTCTCATATAAATGCTGCTTATATACTGTTGTGTAGTTGTTTAAGTAGGGTTTTAAAGCTCATTTCACACATAGCACAACACATCTAGCTGATCTTTCTTGGATATTGTCAGTACAGTCACACTGTTATGAGTTATCAGCACCGCAGGCTTTGTAGCAATAGTTCTCCACTGTTCATTAGTACAATCATCTCCACAGTCCCTCAAGTATACTCAACATCATAAGGACACTGTAGCTGTATGATTTTAACAGGTAATTCACAACACCTCAACACTCTTGCTAGCATGTGAAAATTCACAACAATGGTTTCTCTTGACTTTAAATTATTCTGTTTTGATCATTACATCAATGTATCATGTGTGTTTTTTATTAGATCTGGGGTATCAGATTCCCAAAACCATAGTTGCTAACTAAGTTAGCAACTTCGTTGGTAGCAATGCAATTTCCCATTGCCAACCAACAAAGTTTCTAACAGGTAACTATGGTTTTGGGAAATGCATGCCACCCTAGTATTGGTTTATTTTGTGCAGAGTCTTAAAGATGAAGCATTGTGGGTGGATAAGAACATGCGCGTCAATGGTGACGATGGTACTATTTTTTATGCTATTTTTTTATTACTATTGGAACTGTTTGGCCTATTATTTTGTTTCAATTATATTTATTCTTTAACATTTGGTATTTTAAGGAGATTTAGTACTAGCAAATATTTACCTCTAATACATCACCTTTGATACGATGGATCATATAGTCTCCTTCTTAGGTGCCTAGAACATTGGGTTGGCCTAAAAGGTACAGCCTTACAATGCTTCTTACCTTAAAGACAGGACTTTCTTCTGTAGCTTTGGGTAAGTTTTCCTCATCCTCAGTTCCTATTATTAGTGGAGTACCTCAGGGTTCTTTTTACCTTATGCGTATGTATCTCTTGGGATTATTATTAGGAAGGATCTAGGGAAGCATTTCTTTTCATTTTTATGCTGACTGATACCCAGCATTATTTGCCATTGACTGTCTTGAGGACATACAAAAAGTGGTTGTCAAATAACTTTCTCCAACTTATTAAAAACTAAACTGTAATAATTAGCTTTGGTCCCCTGAATCGAGAGTTGGTCAATGAGCTCTGTAGTCATTTCCCTTTAATTTTGTCTTAGGTAAGAACACTTTTAAGGCTGTTTTTCACACTTTTATTACTTTACATCTAGACTATTGTAATTCCCTTGATTTTGGTCTTCTTCCGTTCATCCCTTTCATGCCTTCAGATGGTTTCAAATGCAGCTGGGAGGCTGTTGACTAGGGCAAAGAAATATGATGTCATCCAAATTTTAGTCTCTATTCGATTGGCTTCCGGTCTACTTTAGGATCCAATTCAAGATTTTGTTGTATGTTTTTAATGACCAAGCTCCATCTTACCTTAAAGATCTTATTTTCCCATATATTCACTTTTAAGATAATTGGACATGGCATTATTGCACTGTAAAAAATGAATACGCTATATCTCATCAATAAAATTGTGGCAATAGATTGCAATCAATATTATTGATTAAATTAAAAAATAGAATCGAGTACGTAATTTATCAAATTAATTTCCTTACAAGTCAACTATTTAAAATGAGTAAGATTTACACAAAAATGAAACATGAATAACAGACAGACATCAAAGATGAATTAAGAACTCTTTACTTTATAATGGCAACATTGAGGACACCTGATTTTAATCAGCATAATCACTGAAGGAAAATCGACATTTTAAGTCACCATTATGTTGATCAGTGTTGTTGTTCTCTTGACCCTTTCAGTCATTAACTTTAAGTTTTGTTTGGCTGCTGTACCTGAGTTGTAACAGTCAGATGAACAAACAGAAAAGGTGATCTAATGGGGTTGGTAATGTTTGAACATAATCATTATTTGACAATCATTTGACCTGAATCACTGAACTCATAGAGCACAAGTCATTAGTTAGATACTTTATTCATTTTAGCAGCACTTTTTAATGAAATCCAAATGATCAAATCAATAAAAAATACAATCAAAATTTATATATTTATATATATATATATATATATATATATATATATATATATATATATATATATATATATATATATATATATATATATATATATATAGCATGTGTGTTATAAGTGTCACCATTGTTGAGATTCACAGGCTGAATCTTGATGTCTGTCTATTTAAAAAAGGAGACTGTGTGTCACTTTTTTTGTATAATAAACTTTTTAGAAATTATTTGGATTACATTGTAAAAGTTATATGTACATATATGTATATTACATTGTAAAAGTTACAATATTATGCTGTATAAGGACAGTGCTGCTATTAATCCTAGATAAACTTTAGGATTAACTATACTAAAGATTTAGTAAACCTAGATCAGACATTGGGCTCTATACGAGTTCAGTGATTAAAGTCAAATGTTTGTGAAATGGTGATTATGTTAAAACATAACCAACACCATCAGATCACATTTTCTATTTGTTCATCTGGCTGCTATAACTCGGGTACAGCAGCCAAACAAAATCTAAACTTAATGATTTATGGGTCAAGAGCCCAACTAAAATGAACAGTGATCACCATAATGGTGACTTAAAATGACGGTTTTCTCCTTCAGGGATTCTGCTTATTAACATCAGTTGCCTTCAATGTTGGCAATAAAAAATAAAGATATCTTAAGTAGGGTTGGGTATCGTTTGAATTTGAACGATTTCTGATTCCGATTTCGATTCCTTGTTTCGATTCCGGTTCCTGAATGATTCTCTATTCCGATTCTTTTAAGAGGCAGGGTCAAAAAAGTTTAGCTAATCTTGCTAACCAACGGTCTTTCTGAAGGAAATACTCCTTCTGTCACAAATACTCCTTTTGTCACAAATTTTGCATTTTGCCAGATTTCGTTATTTTTAGAAAAGTGAAGCCACACTTTGGACCGCCGACGTAAGCTACTCATGTTCGACTCACGCGGTTATGCCAACACTTCCGGTAGATGCTTCTTCGTTGGTGTTGTTCAGCGGTTTCTTCTTCCGGACTGTGAATATCGAAACTAGGAATCGAAATTTTAAACTTTTTGAATCAGATTCCGGGAAAAACAAAAAGTTAGTCCCGTGTTCCAATCGATACTCGATTCTCGATACTCAACCCTAATCTTAAGTCATCTTTGACATCTGTCTGTAATTCAGATATTTCTGAATTAATTGATTTAATTATTACTTCTAATTTGTAAAAATTTAACAATATCAACAATATTGCTTGTAATCTGTTGCCACGATTTTATTGATCAGATATAGCGTATTATTTTTTTAGTGTGGATGTCCCACGATGCTTATTGAATCAGAGCCATTTAACATCCGCCTTGCACTTTCAGTTATCGTTTTTAAAACTAGACTGAATCCGCATCTTTACTCCCAGGCGTTTAAAGTATTATTAAGTATATTATAGCTCTTAGCGTATACCAGGAAGACTCTAATACCTCCTCATTACAGTCATACTAATATGTCTGTATTATTTTATTTCGGTCTTTTTTTCTTGATCATTAAATATTTTTATAGTTATCCCAAGGGAGTAAGTTATATAGACTTTTCTTAAGGTACATCAAGAACCAATAACACAGAAAAACAACAATACTGCATGGCCCCTGTGGGCTTCTGTATGTTTGTATTAGTGTTACTGCAATTCTGTTTGGTGCCTTTACAAATCACACATATCACCTTTACTCAAAAAGTCTAAAATTATTACACAATTTGTGACTGAAGGTATAAATAAATTAATTAATAAATGAAAAGAGTAGAAAAAAGACTGGAAATCATGGTTGTTTGTAAATATTTGGATTACATTTTAGGTGCATCTTTCTCTTTGGTAGCGACACATTTACAGCATTTTTTTTCAACCAATAAAGAAATCCCAAACAACAAACGCCACATCCTTCAATCACACTGCTAGTGCATTGCTGAGTTTAACAATAATGAGACTCACGCTCATTCCACAGCCGTGTCATGCAGTCAACACAAACCTGACAAATGTGACATTTTCACACACAATAAGCCCAACAAAACTGTAAAAAATGACAAACAAGGAGCCTATATCAGGCAGGAGATTGTCACTGTTGAAGAGATATGCGGCACAGAGTTCTAGAGAAGCAAATGCATCCAATATAACACAGCCTGCAAATAAGAGTTTGTGGCTGAAAGACAATGCAATACGATGAATACTGTACAATCTGTCCACATAGGGTTGCTGGGTAACTAGTGTCTTAATTGCCCTGCACTGCAGAGCACCATTACATGAGAAAGAATGAGCTGCAGAGTGACCTGAAGAGAGAAGACCTCAAAACAAGGACGGCCAAGCTCAGTGTGAAGAGCATTACGATTATATTTCACCAATATTATGTGTTTGGTTTGCTGTGGAGATTGTGACACTGATTGTTGTTCAGTGGCATGAAGCAAGTATGTCGTGAATCCATGGTGTATTTGCATTTCCAGACTGAACTGCTTCATGCCACTGCAGATAACTGTCTGAACAATGGCTCCAAAACCTAGTGTGCAACCTACAGTATATGCCGGTAGGCCAGTTTTGAGGCATCAGGTGAACTCTCAACATAAAGTTGGTTACAAAGGTTTTTGAAATATTCAAAAGTCTAATGTAGATCACATTGAGATGAGCAATATAACCAGAATATTATCACAATATAAGTAATTTTATGCTTGAAGTCATGTAGTTACAATATCAAAATTGTGATACCGTTGAAATTTCAGAATTATCTGCTCCAATTTTGAAATCACAGCAAAAACGAATAACATCCTAATGGAAGTAGAGTTGTCAAAAACTATCGATTTCATTACCAAGTCGGTACAAAAAAAAAATGTGACGCTTTAAAAGCCAATCATTGTAACCAATCACAGACATATCCGATGAGCGTGTGAACACATTGGCCAATCAAAGGTGTTTACGATTTCGCTCAACAGTGTTCAAAGCATCACAATGTCTGTTCTTTTGACAACGCTAAATGGTAGTAAAAAATTCACAATTTAAAGCTACACTGTGTAACTCTTTTAGTTTATTCTTAGCTAAAAACACTTAGTTGTTTCGAAAATATATGTGCTCATGAATGTATATTTACTTCGGTCAAGTAATAAAGTATTCTCGTGAGTGTATAATAAGCATTGAAAATACATATGGGTAAGGGGTTCTAATGTTGGTCGCCATGTTGCCCCTCCATCTTGAAAGTACATTAGCCAAAGAGGGACATACCCGTTAATTCAAGCTTCGCCTTTCGAGTTTACGTTTGAGTTAACACTGACTGCGTTTACATGCAGCCAATAACCCGTTCAAAACCGGGATATTAGCAATAACCCGGTCACGAACGGCCATGTAAACACCCGCAAAAACCCGAAAATGCTCATATTCCGTATTTAAAAACCGGGATATTATACCTGGGGTACCCCTTTCTAACCCGAATTTTTGGTCATGTAAATGCGTATCGGCATATCCCCATAGTGATTTGTGTTCATGTTCTATTCACAAGGAATCTTGGTCTTTTGAGTAGAGAAACTTCTCGACGCATACAAAAATCCGCGTGCAGTATACCGGAAGTAAACATGGCGAGACACAGCACAGCATAGTATTGGAGCGAGGTCAGTAACGTTACCAGCATCTAAGCGCAAAAAAAAGGCGATCGCTATCTGCCCCGGAACTATATATTATCCACGTATTACTGTTGTTGTCTTTGGATACAGGAAGAAAAAACAGAAATTACGCATTTTACGTCTTAAGGTTGTCTGTACGTCTCAGACGCTAACCACGCGTCAACGTTTCCGTCGGGATATTGCAATTCCATGTATACAGGAGAAACTCTTTCTGCTCACGCATGTTAACGGCTTATCCCTAATGTTTCAGAAACCCGAAAAGTGACCTGTAACTCGACCATAACTTGAAAATTGGCTGCATGTAAACGTAGTCAATCATGGGCGAGGTCGAACTGGAAGCCATGTTAATATTGGACTACATTGGCCACCGTATGAGTTAAAACAAAATTGGAATTGAGACGAACAGAAACTTAAAAAATATTTCACTGGATGGTCACATACCTTTTTACGGCTAGATGGGGGGGGGGGAAATCACACAGTGTAGCTTCAAAGTCATTAATAAAATAAGAATTAAATTTATATATATTTAAACTTATAGAAATCAAATAAAGTAATCAAATGGATCAAATGTTTCTTCACTATATGAATTAAATATACATACATTTTTATTAAAGCTATAAAATGCATGTTTCTCAGACAGCACGTGAGTGCCAAATCGAGTTCTCTTTTGTGGTGTGTTGTTCAAGTGATTTAAAAACGTTTAAACTGGTGAGGCTTATACACCGCTTGCATTTGATACACTTTTGTGACAGAGCAGCACTGCAATTTCAAGTGAGCAAAACTGCGACAGACACAATAATCCAAACTACCAACCTATTCACAAATTTCTACAATATCAACCACCCATGGTATCTTCTGTTATTTGCAGAGAAAACAATCCCATAATGCACTGTAACAACGTCAAAAAATGCATCCAAGCCGATGGATGAAGTCAATGTCGATTTTAAATATAAATTGTTCGGTACTGAAAAATAGTTCAGTCTAATTCAAAATGCATCTTATTTTGTGAAGTATTTTTATGTTTATTTTAGTTTGTACTATTAGCTTAGCATCATGCTAATGCAACACACTATTGAAATCAATTGCCCCTGCTAAAAACACATCATAAACCAGTCTAAGCTGGTTTGCTTGTCTTAGCTTGGATTTCAAACTATTTTATTTTATTTTAAACTAACTATTTTCAGCAGGGTGAGTTCAGTCTTCTGTGAACTTTATGTGAGGAGCACTTCGTGTACGATGTAGGAATTGCCGTCTATGACAGATTGTTCCCATTCTGTCACTTGTTAGATTTCATTTCATCTAGGATGCTACCTTTGAAGGCAGCTGACTAATATGTTTTGGAACAGAGCCATGATATGAATGCTCTGTTCCTGGAACCGATTCCCTTGCACATTCGAGAAACCCCAAACCTTCTGCGGGAGCCAGCTAAATTGCAAACCCTGTTCCCAGCTGACACAATACAAGCCGGAAAATACGTCCCCTAGGATTCCTCTTTTAATATAAACATCATTCAGAAGGCAATTCATCTTGTGCAACATGCTTAAGAAGATGTGCCCCCTAACAGCCAGACACCAGAGCCCTGTTTTCAACCAAAGCAAGAGAAGGGACAAAACAGCAATGAGTTTAGCAGCGCTACTCACCGGCTTATCGGTGAACGCAGTGGACTCAGACTGCGCCATGTCATAGTATGGGGGCTGGAGAGGAATCTTCTGAATCTCATCCTCCTTGTCCAGATAAACAACCTTCAAAGGCAACAGAACCTGAGATGAAGACGCCATTCAGACTAGTGGAAGCCACCTAAGGAACTGTGTTAATCTGTCTGCCTACATGTCCACTTACTCTGAAAAGAAATTACGTAAAGCCTATTCACAAGTGACGAAATGGCACAAATTGCAAATGAGTTTCTGATTTTTATTTGTATTACTTGAATGAAAGTGAAATGCAATGGGAGATTCAATTCTAATTGGTCAGATATGCAATTTTATCATCATTATTTTTAAACAAGAACATTAATATGTTGAGCAAAGTGTAATTGAGTAATAATGTGAAAATCAGTGAAATTGCATGTCAGTGAAATTGAATGTTATTTCCTGTAATTTAATTTTAGTATGTTTCTTGTATGACTCTGTGTTCTCTTTTTTTCTCACATAAAAAAAAAAAATTCTCAATTGTTCATGGCCATTTATGTATTTATTTATTTGGTAAGTATTAATGGGAAGAATCTGAATTTTAACCGTGTCAAGAGTTATTTTGTGATAATGGCTGGCTGTACATTATTCCCCCAAAAAATATGACTCATAATGGAACAGATTACAGAAAATAGAAATTCGAAAACACAATGGATATCCTCCAGGACTTAAACTCCACTTTTTTTTACCCTCGGTGTGAAGCAGCCCATAGGGATTCATTACATTGTAATGATATATTTTCACACAAAAAAATACACATTTGGTGTGAATATACCAATTATATGAGTTGTACAGCAGAGTCACTAGCCATTTTTCCATCCACTTGTCAATCGAATTATCTGAAGTTCGGTTAAAAACACATGCGAATAAAGCTGGTGAAAGTGTGTTTCCATCAAACGGCTTTAAAGCGAATAAAAACCTGTACGTAATGACGTCACATGCTGTTTTGCGATCAAATTGTTATATTGAATTGATTTGAGACATTTTAAGGTGTTTCCATTCATTTTCGCACTGAATCGAACAACATTTAAGCAAACTTTTGCGAACAAAGTTTTGTTAGACAAAACGGATTGCGCCATCTACCAAAAATGATCAATATTTCACAAGTTGAAGCCTTAATGCTTATGTGCCAGCTGATAGCGCCATATGTATGGGATAATGTATGCGAGGCGGTTGTTGAAGGGGTTGTATTCGCTATAACAACCGCCTCGCTATATATTATCCTGCTTATTACATACAAATCAACCAAATAAATAAATAATTTTACACAAAATATAGACTTAAAAACGAGTTTATTGATTTAAAAACGAGTATTGCTTCTGCTAAAGAAAATAGTCTGTTCCATCTCTGAACTGCGTCCATGGCAACGGTGTGTTATACTTAGCAGCGCCGCAGTCTGTTAACAAGAAATAACAGACCACATTATACATTAGAACTCAACCAAGCCACGTAAAAACAAGCAAAACTAACCTAAGAAAACAACGACGCTATAAACATTGCTATGATGATGCCGATGCACGTAAATGCCTGACGACAGCGGAGGTGACTGTGGTGTGGGAACGACAGCGCTCCATCAGTTCTGGGATTTTTTTTTGCTTTGTCCACTTACATCTGTCTTTGTTGACATCCGCCATGTGTGCGCAAACAGAGTGGCCGGAAATGAACTCGTCTTCTGACGTGTTGCAACCATAAAAGGGCATAAAACTTAATCGCAATTCATCATTTATTCGGAAAATAACGTTTCCATCAGCTTTTATCGCATTAGCCGTATATCGATCAAGATAAAATCCGATGAGACCGAACGTATTTCATTTGAGTCGATTTTCATGAAATTTCATCGAATTTTACTGTTTCCATAAGGCATTTTTCATTCGATATCACTTAATTCGGATACAAACGTGTTGATGGAAACATGGCTACTGTGGATTCCAAGTACTTGTAAAGCAGTGGTTCTCAACATGGGTGCCAAGACCCACTAGGTGCTCTCAGCAAACCTCTATAAGGCAAAGTTTGCCATAAACTGTTTCGAATTAATATTATTAGTATTATTATTAGTAGTAGCAGTATTAAACAATTCAAATAAATGTAATCATAAAAAAATGCACAAAATACATAGACATTATAGGCCCTGTCTTGCACCCGGCGCAAATTACTTTACACTGACGCATGTATAATTCCTATTTTGCACCCGCGCAAAGCAGGCTTTTCCCTCCACAGACACTCGTCGGTAAACTAGGAAATTAATTTGCACTCCCTGGGCGGATCGGCACAAAAAGGAGGCGGTGTTTCAAAACAATCCCTAGTGCTATTTTGCAGTTCCAGAAAACAATTCCACCACTGACCAGAAAAAAAATGGTCTAAAGTCAGTGGCGCGTTGCGAAGTTGTTCATAATGCTATTTTAAGCATGCTTGGCCATAATGTAGCAGTGGTGCACAATGCACATTCACTTTGATTCTCTCATCAACACAGATGCAGCAGTTTTCATTTTTGCAAATCATTCATTATAAGGAAAAACATGAACACAGAAGCGAAATCATTGTGGTGTCCATGAACATTAAAAAAAATGACGTTTTTTTCCTCCCACGCCTGTTTAACCGATGCTGATTTGGGTGGGTATCTCCCATCCCCATACAACGTCACTTCTATCTTTCACTGCCCTGACAAGAACGTTGGTCTCCTCGGCTGTGAACCGCTTCTGGCGCGCACCTCGTAAATTCGCCATATTAATAACAATCCTCCATGCAACATGCTCACCTGCTCTTAAAGGGATACTCCACCATTTTTTTCATATTAAACTATGTTATTCCCTTCACTAAGACAAGTTGATACATACCTCTCTCGTCTCAGTGCGTGCACTCAATCGCTCTAGCGTGTGAGACACTTTGATAGCACCTAAAGGAGTAGTTCACTTTAAAAAAAAAAATTGCAGATAATTTACTCACCCTCAAGTCATCCAAGATATCCATTGCATTCTTTCTTCAGTCGAAAAGAAATTAAGTTTTTTGATGAAAACATTCCAGGATTTTCCTCCATATAATAGACTTCAATGGGAACCAAACGGTTCAAGGTCCAAAAGACACTTTCAGTGCAAACTGCAAACTGTTCAAAGGGCTTTAAACGATTCAAGACAATATCAAGCGAAACGATCGCTCATCAAAATGAACAAATCTTTTTCTGTGTCATTTGGTTGATTTAACGAACGGAATGAAGGAATTGACTCGGAAGAAGATTGTTCATTTTGACAACAAGTTCGAACAGGAGAGTCACGAACGCACACACATCACAGAACAGAGCAAGGCGAGCATTTGAGCTTATAAAACTTAAACTTTGTTATTTTCAACAGTTTGCTTTTTTGTCTTTTGGACCTTGAACCGTTTGGTTCCCATTGAAGTCCATTATATGGAGAACAATCCTATATGGAGAAAAATCCGTACGCTTTCCCTATGTAAATACAGTTACACAAGTAGTGTTACTCGACCTCAGGACGGTGACACAAAAATAAAAACCTTGCGCTTTTATAAGTGTTTAAAGTGGATAACTAATATTGTAAGGTGGAATACCACAGCAAGTGATTGACAGAACTTGACAGTTACTCGTGTTACTGTATTTAAATAGGGAAAACGTGGAGGTGTTTGGTCTCTCTCTGCTTGGCCCATATTGAATGAACTGGGCTAGTTAAGTGCTATCGAAGTGTCTTGCGCCAGAACGATTGAGTGCACGCACTGAAAACAAAGAGAGGTATGTATCAACTTGTCTTAGTTAAGAGAATAGCATAGTTTAATATGAAAAAAAAAACAAAACGGTGGAGTATCCCTTTAAAGGGTGTGTTGGATAACGCTCTGATTGGTTTATTTCACGTTACGTCGGGTGCAAGAGTCATTTATCCCATTGGTAAAATAGCAACAGTGACCCGCCCACAAAGTTACTTGCTGCTTCTCGCTTGATACTTGCATTTCAGATCATTAAAAATAGGGCCCTAAGAGTTTTTTTTTTTTTTTTTAGTTTTTTATAAGAGATCTGAAGGCTAGAACTGCTAATGTCACGACTGAATAAGCTCCATTTGATCAAAGAGAATTAGTTCTACAGGCTATTAATGTCTTGCGCTGTATGCCTGTTAATTCACAGAAGCCATTTATAACAGCATTCTTTTATTTATGAAACTGATGAGCTTCATTCAAAGTGTTGTTGGCGCACCTGCTGATCTCTTCATATCGCATGCAAGGGAAAACAGGGAATAAAAGGGCTCTGACAGAAAGCGTCTCAAACATGCACACAAACATGTTTTTCTGACTTAAATGTAAGTTTTGAAAAATATTTCACACCCAGAGTTTCTCTAGGGGTCCAGAGAGAGACTTGAGGATGCAAAAACATGAAAATGGGTTATGCAGTCTTATACAATATGCGTAGGGTGGCAAAAATAACGACGGGATCATCTTTCGCCCACGCACACGAGAACAGCCACTGAACAACTGCTTTAGATGCAACATACGCTCTCTTGCCTATGAAGATACACACTGCAGAGGAGCGCTTTCATTCCATCATGTTTAATGGGGGTGTGAAAAAAACGTCTTCCAACTGAACTGCTAGACGGAAAAACGATGCCCGAATCCAACATCCAACCGAGCTCAGAAAAGGCCTCAGCATCATTGTTTTCAGAGCAATTTTCATTAGGCTTATATAGTGTGCTTCTCATGTAACTCTTCCTTTGCTTGCCGCTTCACTGGAAGCAAGTGCAATGGATTTAGAAGTTTGGAATGGGATAGTTTTTCAACCCTTAAGTACTAAAGCGAAAAGTCTCTTCCAAACCTAAATAAAACGTCTGGAGATGCTTGAAATTGCAACTGTCTTCGAAAGAAAGGAGAGAACAATCAAGCCGATAGCGGGAAACCTTTCTTATTTCCTTACAAATCAAGGAGCGGGAGAAGACAACAACAACAAAACAAAAGACGAAGCCGCTTATATGTGCAGCCGGTGGTTGTTTGGCTCTGGAGGGCTGTTTTAGTGGTTTGATGCGACTGAATTGAAATGCTTAAATGTGGGATAATCCTCCAGCAAAGATGGCCTTTGAGTAAAAATTCCCAACAATCACCGCCTGCCTATGTCACATTTCTGAGGGATATCTATTCACTGTAAAGAGGACTTTAGCTTTATGGAAGATTTCTGAGACAGTGGAAAAAATTCAATTTATAGGAAGAATAAAAGGCTTTGCTGGCTCTTTGTTACAGCAGCCAACTATTTTGTTTCTTGTTACCTCTTCCCCGGGGCCGTGCTGAGAGGGACGGGGAGGGAGGAAAATGCAATGGGGGATTTCGCAGGTTCCCTCATTACCTAAAAGTAACACAGGGACGGTGTCAGTCAGGTTTTTAGTGGCCTTTCGTTTACATGCTGCTTATCGTATTGGTGCAGGTAGTATCCTCTAGGTCAGCTTTGGGTGCTTCTTTAACAGGTCTGTCCTTCTGACCTAAATTTACCAGTACAAGAAACTTACTGCATTATTATTCAGGGTCATGTTTTCTAATAACACTGTCATTTTTAAAGACCTCATCAAGTGGCTTGACAAATGGAGTTTTCTTTTCTGTGTTGAAGATTTCTGTTAAAACAGAAAGGTGTGGCTGGGCATACTATATATAAGCAGGACCTAAAACAAACTTTTTGACACACCTGCCAATGGTTGGTGGCTTTTTTCCAGCTTTTACAAAATTTTGTACAGGCCAAAATTGTCACTTATGACACCTACATTTTAGATACTCTATTCAAATTTTAATTCCACAGGTAAAACGTTTTGGGTTACGACTTGAAACCTTGTTCCCTGAAGAAGGGACACTAGCCGGACAACCGTTTCGAGCATCGTTTGTTCAGGTCCTCACAACATTGTATTGTTAGATAAAATGTTACTGACCAACCAGTGATAGACACTGTATCATATACTAGCCAACGCCAATTTTTACTTGGATTCAGTGCTTAATTTGTGAGAGGCGAGTGTTATTTTGAATATATAATAATAATAATAATAATAATAATAATAACCAATAAGCTTTGTGATATACAAATGGGCTGCTTATTGTCTACAGTGTAATCATAGATATAGTAAATACATTAAAAAAATGTCTAATGCTGTAAAAATTTTCTATTCATCAAATAATCCTGAAATAAAATGCATCACTGTTTCCACAAGAATATTTAAGCAGCACATCCGATTTCAGACCTGAGTAATGACTGCTGATTTTCTTAAAAACTATTAAAACATACAACAGCCATTTACATTGAAATATTTCACAATATTACTGTTTTTACAGTATTTTTAATACAATAAATCCAGGCTTGGTGAGCAGAAGAAAATTAATGCAGAAAAAAACAAACAAACTCTCAAACGATCCTAAACTTTTGAAAAAGTAGTGCATTACATTTATATTAAAAATAAAATCTTAGTATTCATTGACAATACATGTCAATATAATTGCTCATGCAAGTATGTAACTTGAAACTTGCAAAACAAAAACACAAAGCAATAGTATGCATATTAGCAGTGTTTTAGTCGAGACCAGCTCACTTCGAGTCCGAATTCGAGACCAAAACCATACAGGGTCGAGTCCGAGTTCGAGACTCTAGACCAAAGAGAGTGGAGTCCGAATCAAGACTCGAGACCAAAGAGAGTCGAGTCCAAGTCTCAGACTTGAGACCAAAGAGAGTCGAGTCCAAGCTCAACAATTGAGACCAAAGAGAGTCGAGTCCGAGTCAAGACTCGAGATCAAAGAGAGTTCGAGTCTGAGTCTAGACTCGAGACCAAAGAGAGTCGAAGTCTAAGTCTAGACTCGAGACCAAAGAGAGTTGAGTCCGAGTCAAGACTGAGATCAAAGAGAGTTGAGTCTGAGTCTAGAACGAGACCAAAGAGAGTTTCAAGTCCTGAAGTCTAGACTTGAGACCAAAGAGAGTCGAGTCTGAGCTCTAACAACGAGACCAAATAGAGTCGAGACAGAGACAAAAGAGAGTTCGAGTCCGAAGTCGAGACCAAAGAGAGTCAAATCCGAAGTTCGAGACTCGAGACCAAAGAGAGTTCGAGTCTGAGTCTGAGACCGAGACCAAAGAGAGTTGAGTCCGAGTCAAGACTGAGACCAAAGAGAGTCGAGTCCAAGCTCGAGACTCGAGACCAAAGAGAGTTCGAGTCTGAGTCTGAGACTGAGACCAAAGAGAGTCGAGTCCGAGCTCTAGACTCGAGACAAAAGAGAGTCGAGTCCGAGCTCTAGACTCGAGACCAAAGAGAGTTGAGTCCGAGTCTAGACTGAGACCAAAGATAGTCGAGTCCGAGCTCTAGACTCGAGACCAAAGATAGTCGAGTCCGAGTTCGAGACTGAGATCAAAGAGAATTGAGTCTGAGTCGAGAACGAGAGAGTCGAGTCTGAAGTCTAAGACTTTGAGACCAAAAGAGTCGAGACTGAGACAAAAGAGAATCGAGTCCGAGCTCGAGACTCGAGACCAAAGAGAGTGGAGTCTGAGTCTTCAGACTCAAGTCCAACGAGAGTTCGAGTCCGGGATCAAAGAGAGTTCGAGTCCGAGTTCGAGACTCGAGACTGAAGAGAGTTCGAGTCCGAGTTCGAGACTCTGAGAACAAAGAGAGTTGAGTCAGATTCGAGACTGAGACCAAAGAGAGTTGAAGTTCGAGACTTGAGACCAAAGAGAGCTTCGAGTCCGAGTCAAGACCGAGACCTAGAGAGTTCAAGTTCGAGTTCGAGACTCAACACCAAAGAGAGTTGAGTCTGAGTCGAGACAGAGACCAAAGAGAGTTCGAGTCCGAAGTCGAGACAGAGACCAAAGAAAATCGAGAGAGGTTGGATAACCTAAGGTCTCAAACTAGACTTAAAGATATCTTCAAGACTATGTAAAATATTTGGTGGTGACAATAAAATTAGCACCATACCCAAACCAAATATACCATGGAATCATAAACACTGTAATGGTAAAAAGGCCACATAGTGTTTTCAATATTAATTATATTAATAGTTATTAATCTATCTATCTATCTATCTATCTATCTATCTATCTATCTATCTATCTATCTATCTATCTATCTATCTATCTATCTATCTATCTATCTATCTATCTATCTATCTATCTATCTATCTATCTATCTATCCATCCATCCATCCATCTAAACAGCCCATTGATCTAAGCTAGACTCAAAAACACCAGCCAGCATTTAAACCTGCTTCATGACAGGCCTCAAGGATCTGTTTTGACAAACTGGGACCACTTTGATTTCATTTTGACTTTAAAGCAGCCACTTGTATTTCTCTGAAGCATTTTTCAAGTTCAATGGGCACACACATGGTTCCATGAGATTTGTTGACGATGTGTGTACCATGTAATTGAAGCACACACAGGGGTGACAATAACAAGGAAAGAGGTTTAATAGTGGGTATGTATGCGCACTCAACTTTCTATAGAGGTCTGTTGTAAGCAGTTTCCTAGCAACACTAACTCTGAGAGCAACTGTCCTTTGTTTACACCAACTAAAGGTCTTCCCTTCTCCGACACACCCTGTCATCTACTGCAGAAGACCTGATCTTATTGAAACGTACATGAAACAAATGGTTATGAGATCTGAGCAGGGCACCGGATAAAACGCACAGTCACAGATTCACGCAGGTCAGGCATTCCGAGCCTGCATGACACCAAGAAATCAATGACTCCTTCAACGCTCAAAAAAGCACAACAAGCACATAAACAAACTCAAACTAAGTTGTTTTTCCATTTTTCTTTTTCTGTCAGATATGGATATTTGTACAAGAGGAAAGAGGAAGGCAAGGCACCTGCAGTTTATAAATGCAACTTGCCTGTGATCTCCTCCACCCTGTGTGCTTTCAGATCAGATGCTCTCACAGCCTGAACATGTTTACACGTTTTTACAATTCTGCGCACCTGAGTACACCTGCACGGATTCTGCGCACAGCTAGATCCAAATGTCTCTGAAGACCTGGAGATAAATTCAGTTTCCAAATGTGTTCGGTAAGGTTGTGAAGATTTTGTGGAACCGCTGGTAACCTTCAAAAAACACCATTGATTTACTGAAGTTGATTTTTGCACGGCTTCGTTTTAAATTAGCATTGTCCACCAAGGACGACACACCTCATTTCGAGTACATAGTGAAAGACAAATGCAAATGCACCTGCTGTTGTGTCATGAATGCTAATTACAGTATCGGACATCTGCACAGAACCACACGGACTGAGGAATGTCAATATCACAAATTAAAGTGGATTGGTGTGGTGCTTGTTAACGTTGTTTAAGTCAAAATGAGCTTAGCTGCATGATAAATGTCAAAATGACAATTGTAGTGGTGTAGATGTATGAGTAGCACTATAACCCAGCTAACAGGGAATGTTCCTTAGAAATTTGGTTAACGTTCATTCAATGGTCATTCATCTCAAAAGATTAACAGAAAAAACAAACAAACAGACATTACACGCGTAGTTTGTGTAACACTTGTTTCTACTTCTCTTACTGTTGAGAGAACATTTAAACGTAACATTTCCATAGCGATTCGAGAAAAATAAAATGAAATGTTTCCTTAATATTCACATAACAAAGAGGAAATTGGTTTTATTATAGATTACAAGGGCACAGAAGTTTTAGCGTTTGGTGTGCTAATACATTTTTTAAACAGAAATCAATATTTTGTGTCCATTTTTTTAATTGCGTCATTCCAAGTATTGCAGACTCGCTGCCATTTTGTGACGATTTTATTTGTACTGTAATGGATTGTAAGATAAATGGGTACAATTTTAACCCCTTACCTGTCACCCCCCTTTTTTGATAATTTACATTAAAATGCACTATACAAACTTAAATTGTTGTAATTCAAGAATGCTTTGGAATATATTCCCAAGTTTGGTCTTGTTTTAAAGAAAACAATCAGCAGATTATTACTGAACTGAAAGCACTTGAAAAAATTAAAGTATGAAAAAGTTATGGAAGTTATAATTTACAGTAAATCAAATATAATTTATTAATATATATTTTTTTAATATAAAATAAATATTTTCCAAAATATTTTTTCTATAAAATTACTATAAAATGAAAGCTATATATCTAACCAAGTTTTGTTCCAAATTTAAAGTTGATATCACAAATTTTGAAGTTCCCATGAGATTTTGTTTAGGCGTTATACCAAAAATAGCCACCGGGTGCCATTGAATTCCATTGAATTTAATTGTATGCATTCTGCCATAACAAATTAATAAATTTCTATCCAAATATCACTTCTGTCACTAAATATGGAACCTTGAGACTCAGACCTTTCTGACAATATGTGTTTTGTCAAGATTAGAAAAGGTTTTGATAATAAATTATGAAAGATGATGCCCAAAAGGGGAGGGGCCTATTACAAAAAAATACTGTTTCTATGGTAATGCAACGTCCAATTTCAAAACGGTTTTCACAGGATGAATTCTGAGTTCGTAAGCTTTCAAATGATACCTAATTTATGATAACTACTAAAATATGTGATATAATAAAAAAGGCAATAAAAATAATATTTTATTTTAGAGGATAATATATACATATTATAATTTTTAGAGGAAAATATTATACTATGTATATATTTTTTATTGAAAAATATTAGATTATTTGTTTAATTATTAACTTTTAGCATAAAAACAGAATTTGCAATGATTAAAAGTCGATCAATCGGCTTTTTGTGACAAAGGTCAGAATTGTGACAAAGGTCTGTTATGAGGCAGATTTTTTAGAGGTACACTCTTGTCAAAAATTCATCAGTTACTCTTCCTACATAATTTGTAGCAAAAAACAGCAGTCAAATATCTATTTAGGAGTCTTAGACCTTTCCAACGATATATAGTTTGTCATAATTAGATTAGGATTTAAATAGTAATAAATCGAAGTAAAGTTAGGCGTCCCGTATACGGGACGGTGACAGTTAAACCAGTTTAATCTCAAATCAGTTTCTCTCATCTCCATTTTCTCCAATTATTGATGTGGCAAAACTGTAATAAGTGGTATGAGTGTACAGTATTCCTTTAATATCTGTAGTTTGAACTTGTCGCTTTGCATTTAAAAACCTAATAAATTATCTCAACTCAAGTCAATATTTTGTGTCTAATTATTTGCCTAAGTGTCAAGTAGCCGTGTAATAAGCAGGATTTAAACTCATTCAGGTTGATGCAAGACCATCCTGATCACCTGTTCGGGTTTATTCTGCGATAATATCAACGCATTATCATCCTAGGGCATCATATAGTGACGCTTTTGACATTTGTCTAAATCCAACACACATGGCACCCTTTAGCATCAATAAAACACATACAGAGCTTTGTTTGGATATGGGTTGGTTTAGGTCTGGGGTAGGGTTAGGGTTAGACCACTAGGAGGCACCTTCTGGCCCATACATATCTGTGTCTCATATCAACGCTAAAGGTTGGCATGTGCGTTGGATGTAGACGAAATGTCGGTAATGGCACAGTGGATGAGACACATGCCTTTGGTGTGAGAGACCCGGGTTCCAATCCACTGCGAGACACCAATGTGTCCCTGAGTAAGTCACTTAACCCCTGAGTTGCGAGGCGTGCAACCTCTGACATATATAGCAATTGTAAGTCGCTTTGGATAAAAGCGTCAGCTAAATCAATAAATGTAAATGTATGACGCATTTGGGATGGGACTGGGTTGATAACACTGGACGTTGATTATCCCTTACTGTAGATCAAGCTAAATAAACTAATGTTATTTACGGAGCCTTTTTGTATAGTGTTACCAATTAGTTTGTGACATCAATTATGACTTTTAAGACCACAAATGTGTAAAAGGGGTAAAACAAAGAGTGGTATAAAAACTGTCATGGAATTTACCTGGAATAAAATAAGCACAGGAAACTAGATATAATTTATTACTTTAGACTGGGAAAATGTTAACTAGCTGCCCTGGATTCCCTAATTACATCTTGCAGAGCCTTTGGACTGTATACAGGATGAGATCATCTTGGCATAATGGCCATCATTCGTTCAAGTTCAACTAGCTGGATTCTACATGGTTTCACAATCATTTCAATATGCTCATTGCTGTTGCTGTGGTGCTTTTGCAATAAAATTCAATACCTGATGTTTATGATACAATGATACTTGATTTTTTTTACCAGATTTTTTCCTGCTTTTCAGTTTTTGTTGAAGGTGATTAAATCAACAGTTTCTCGGCAGCTGTTGAAAAAATTCATATTTACAAACAAACTCTCTGCGGCTGTTTCTCGGAATTGGAAATGAGCTGTTTTCAATTAGCGCTCCATTAAAATGGAGCTAAAATGACCAAAAGTGATGCTTGGTGTAGAAACACTGCGTTTACAAAAGAGCCAGTTTCTTTAGATTATCATTAGCATTGCTTGATCATGGGAAACTTAAATTAGGACATGCACTATAAACCTCGAAAAGTTGAAACTTTATGAAGATAAAAAAAGTAGTGATTTCAGAGGCAGACTCAAGACATTTCAGTGTGTTAAAGAGGAAGACACCCTACCTGGATCTCATCAGGCGTCAGGCCTCCTTTCATGTCGCTGCTCTTTTTCTTGGGTGGCGCGAGGGGCCGGCTTATGAGCAGGGGGGAGGTCGGTCCTGTTGAAAGAAAAAGAAAACAGACTGACACCCGGTATCATGAGAGAGCTTTCATGGGGCAGTGACTTAAGCCTTGTGTGAGCACACGTAATGAGGAGTCGTGCCCACGTCTGACCTCTCCCGCCTGCCGGGGGTTTGATGGGCATCTCTTTACAATGCCTTTGTTGTAGCCAGTACCATTTCAGCCGTGCCCTTTCAATGGCTTCCACTAGCCATGGAGAGAGAAGGTAATGAAACCAGATCATAATGGGCAACATGGAGAGGAAAATGAGAGTGTGGGTTTGAATTTTAGCCCACCATTGTTCCCATCAATCCCTTAAAGTGTCAGACAGACAGCAAAGAGCACATGGGTCTGATCCATGATGTGAGGCACAGTATGGAAGGGTCTGAACCAGACATTCGTTACTTAAATTCAGGGCACTAAAAACCTGGGAGCTGGGCCTGGGAACACTAAAAAGATCATACATGGCCTC
Organism: Hybognathus amarus; assembly: GCA_030378365.1. Lineage (NCBI taxonomy): Eukaryota > Metazoa > Chordata > Actinopteri > Cypriniformes > Leuciscidae > Hybognathus > Hybognathus amarus. The sequence goes on from JAQIUQ010000614.1 coordinate 388,134, forward strand.
ATGAATTTGAGTACAATTTGCAGTTCACACTAGGTCAAAAATAACTAGCATTGGATAAACTTAACCCTCCTATTATCCTTGGGGTCAATTTGACCCCATTCAATGTTTAACGTCTGTAAAAACATAATTTAATTTAATTTTTTTGCTTCATATTTAATGACTTTTCCAAATTTAATGGGGACAACCATGTAAACATAAAATGAACCTGCTAATATTTTTTCAAAGTCCTGTACACATTTTGTAGCATCGGTGTTCCTTGGGGTCAACTTGACCCCAGGCTCTTTTAGATGTATAATAAAACAGAAGAAATATAAAAATTTCACACACATTTGTTTTGGTTGTTTTATTTAGGTCACTATAACATGTTATAATTTGAATTTATAATGTTTATTGTAATTTTACATATTCGATATCATATTCAAAAAATGTCCCTCTGTTTTAGGGCTCTAACCAAACATAACCATATCTGTAGTATTGCGAGAACCACTAGTTGTTCACATGACATGTGACATAATTATCAAGAGAAATAATAATTCTTGCCATGGGGAGGGAAAAACATAAATTTTGTGAGAACTTTGATGTTTACTTTAACTTTGATGAAAACGTAATATTTGCGAGATTGACCCCAAACATAACTCGTGTTACTATCCTTGATAGAATAAATAGTTTTTCTTTCCAAATGTTAGAGACTACATAAATCTATACTTAGAAATATTATAAAACATATACAACACCAGATATATTTATACTTCTTCAATTTTAGGTCAATTAGTAAGATTTTATGTTGATTTGTAAATTTGTCCATAGGCATGCAATGGGTATTCTGGATGTATAAAGGGGTTAGGTGGGTGGTGGCGCGGGTGTTGGGTGGATATCAACTTAAAATGTTACTTTACCAGTCAACAAAGACATAAATTAACTGAGACAAACTTTTGTAAAAAAAAAATATATATATATATATATCAAATTGTGGAGGTTTAAATTACTGGGGTCAAATTGACCCCAGTGGTTAAAAAGTGTTATCAGATTTGAGGGTAACAGGAGGGTTAACTTGTAAATAGTGCTGCACTTAATTTGGTTGTTCCAAAAGCTAACCAGTAGGTTGTTAGTTTGCCGCAACCCTGTAAAATCATGCACACTTACATTGAAATGAAGACCAGTCGTATTAGCAGTCTAATAACAGCTATTTTATTTTACACTGAGCGGGTCGCCTCTGAAAGCCGCCATCTTGAAATCACTTGACCAGTCGAATACAACTCAATGTCAGTAATTCTGGTGTTCCTGAACAATTTTTTGGAATAAATGGATGATGCTGAACGGCACATTTATACAATGGCGTGATAGAAAACTTAATCAAGGCTAGATCATTGTAGTGCTCTACTGGGTGGTTGCCCTGCACGCTTAATAAACAAACTTCAGCTAGTTCAAAATGCAGCAGCTCGACTTCTTACCAGAACCAGGAAGTATGACCACATTAGCCCGGTTCTGTCAACCCTGCATAGGCTGCCTGTTAAACATCGTATAAATTTATTGAAATCACTTGACCAGTCGAATACAACTCAATGTCAGTAATTCTGCTGTTACTGAACAATTTCAGTAGCACCTCAATGCAGTACATGAGATCCACGGGGAGGAGTCTGGATCAAGATCCAAGGGGTAGAGATGTGTAGGATTAGGGTTGGGTTTAGGGATTTGGGGTGGGTTTAGGGATCAGGGGGTGGAGTTGGGTAGGTTTAGGTGTATGTAAGGTGGGAGTAATTGGATCTGGATCCGACTCCTCCTCCGTGGATTTCATGTTCCACAGTGAGAACCATTTCCACAATTCTGCTTATGGAATAAATGGATGATGCCAAATGGCACATTTATACAATGATGTGATAGAAAACTGGAACCTCTGTCAGCATAAAGCAGTCCAAATGAATGTTATAATCAAAAAAATCCTTTACATTTGTAGAAAGGGAATTGTAGTGAAAAGCTATTCGTTATTTTTTTGGCGGTTGATGTTTAAATGTTCGTTTTTTTGCCAGATTTTCACAGGACTAATATGCTATCAAAGGACCTCGGTGTTCGGCAAAATGTAGTTGGTCATTTGCGGGGAATTTATATTTTACAAATTACAGACATGGCCGATTCGCACAGGATTAAGATCTCAGACATCCTCCGCAATTATTAAAAATGACTAGAGGTCACCAGGTAATATTTATCCCTGTGTGAATAGGGCTTTAGTCATATTTTGATGGTCCCTTCAACTAAAATGATGGCCCTGTCTATGAACTCTCATTAGAGTATTAGTAGACTGTTTGTGTCAATATCTGATAACTCTTATTGTGATAATCCTCCAACAGACTATAAGTAAGACTTATACTTAAGACAAATCTCCTAATACTGTACTAAAACTCTAATGAGAACTAGTAGACAGGTAGCATGGCAACGTTACTTATAGTCAAAAGAAAAAAAGAAAAAAAGTGAAACATGTTCGCATGAGCATTTCTAAATCCATTATATTAGTGAACGGTTTTGTTCACCATACACACATAAAGCTGGAAATGTAAACAAAAGTATAACAAAGTCATCAATAGATGTCAAAAGCCTATCATGGAAAGGCATCTGTCAATATTCACTCTGTGTGTGGGGTCTTAGATGCATATGTGCAATGCACAAATATTTAGTAGCGCATTTAGCCAACATTGTATCTTCCTATTGCAATGCACTGAAGAGAGATCCAATCACCCGCTGTCTGGCACTACTCATGACCTCTCTTGTGACACTTCAACACACACACACGGGCCTCGGCACACACCTGATGTGCTTCTGGAGAGTTCATGCAAACACCCGATATTCAATTTTACCTCAAATAAGTGACAAGTTACTGAGTTTAGCAAAAAGTGAAGAAAAGCATCTGGTGAGTCATAAACTGTCCAATTTTCTGCACTGTAATTTCATTCATAAAGCCCAAAAATTCAAATAAAAGCCAGATCCCAGAAGAGAACTCAGACAAAACTCAAAAGCAGATGTCAAACTGCCATGCACACACACACAAGCTCGCGCATGTAAGCACACACGCACCCACGCAAAATGTTACACGAATGTGGATGCTTACGCGATAGCACATCTGCGCACGCACACACATACACAGACACTGCTCTAATACATTATTTGGGTGTTGTTATTTGCATCGCTTGAAGGAGACCCAAATAATCTCTCTGACAGGTGAGCTGTGCAGGAGTTGCCATCTAACTTCCAGAAAGAGGAAATCTCTTTCCTCTAGCATGTTAGCAGTCAGACATCATCCCGCTCATTCTGACAGGATGTCTGTGCTGACAGATAATGAAGCATGGTGTGCGTCAAAGAATAGATCAAGGGAAATACGGGCAACATAACTCTTCAAATTGTACACAAATGCACTAGAACATGCACATTTCCACAGTAAAACCCACCACCACATGTCGCTCGCTGAGTTGCATGACCTTTCCACGAGGCCAAACGGGCTCCTGTAAAGTCAGGGCAGCCTCTGCGCATGAATGCCTCTCTCCATTTTCCTCTTTCATACACATCACTTCCACTTCACATCACCTTGTATCACACTAAGAAAGAGGCATGGCACTGGCACACAGTGACCTGTAGCACACAAACTCACTGCAGATAAAAACACACACATAGGACAATCTCTGGAACATTTCCAAGACACAATGCACACCAAAATCTAAATGTTTGAGCCATTACGCTTTGTTACACACAATATACCATTAATATGCAAAGTCCTCAATATTTTGTAAAACATATTACAATGTTATTACGTAGTAAAATGCAAACCAAGGATTTATGCATGTATGTATAATTTCCACTATTCTCAAACATTTTACATTACAGTTATGAGGACGGGGTAAAAATTCTACCTTCATGAGCCCAAAAACATGCCTTAATTTCCTATAAACTGAACTTATTTTTCTTTTGATGTTCTTTTGAGGCTGAAGAAGGCTTGACTCATCTCTACGGGTTTCTTGGCATTCACACGGACAGAATCACACACACATCATGTTTAAAGCCTAATGGGCTGCCAATTCAAAGGTTATAGGTTTCACTACAAAAAGGATGTGAGTCAATAACTAAAGAGTTCCTGTGCCTACTGTGGCCTTAAGCATTCAATCCAGAGTCACTTTTAAATGACTGTGCCACAAATGAGTGAGCAGTAATTTTCTAAAAAAGGGATTATATAATAAATACACTCACCTAAAGGATTATTAGGAACACCACACTAATACTATGTTTGACCCTTTCGCCTTCAGAATCAGAACTGCCTTAAATTCTACGTGGCATTGATTCAAACACGGTGCTGAAAGCATTCTTTAGAAATGTTGGCCCATATTGATATTGAATTGATAAAAATTATCAAAAATGCTGGCTGTGAATGGCAAAAAAAGAAAGAAAAAAAAAGCTGGCTGGTGGGGAAAGAGTTAATGGGCAGCATCAATGTGTAATATTTGCAATCATGTGTTGATACATTGATCCACAAAGATGTGTAAATGACTCACTCAAGTTTTATTGAATGGTCTTTTTACACTAGAGAATATGTTTAGAAATTTATCTCAAAAGATCTTGTCATGACGTCTCATGAATCCACCATGAGCATATAAATATATTGAATAACATTGTTCCATGTGGGTCATACAATTTTCATGGCAATGGAAGCCTGAATGCTTTCTCAAGGTATTATTTCCTTTTTAAGACACAGTCATCCATTCATAAAAGATGAAAATGAAGAAAATGAGCTCCAAAAAGGAAGAAATTTCCAGGAAACCATTTCTAGGGTTTACAAAGAATGGTGTGAAAAGGGAAAAACTTCCAGTTTGCGCAGTCCTGTGGGGTGAAAATGCCTTGTTGATGCTAGAGGTCAGAGCAGAATGGGCTCGACTGATTTAAGCTGATAGAAGAGCAACTTTGACTGAAATAACCACTTGTTACAACTGAGGTATGCAGCAAAGCATTTGTGAAGCCACAACACGCACAACCTTGAGGCGGATGGGCTACAACAGCAGAAGACCCCACCGGGTACCACTCATCTCCACTACAAATAGGAAAAAGAGGCTACAATTTGCAAGAGCTTCACCAAAATTGGACAGTTGAAGACTGGAAAAATGTTGCCTGGTCTGATGAGTCTCGATTTCTGTTGAGACATTCAGATGGTAGAGTCAGAATTTGGCGTAAACAGAAAGAGAACATGGATCCATCAAGCCTTGTTACCACTGTGCAGGCTGGTGGTGGTGGTGTAATGGTGTGGGGGATGTTTTCTTGGCACACTTTAGGCCCTTTGTGCCAATTGGGCATCGTTTAAATGCCACGGCCTACCTGAGACATCTGTTCCTGACCAGGTCCATCCCTTCATGGCCATCATGTACCCATCCTTCTTTGATCCTCTTACTTCCATCATTCTCTTACAAATGTTGGCCCATAGTGATTTTGAATTGATGAAAATTATCAAAAACGTGTAATGAGTAGCACCAATGTGTAAATATTTACATCTGATGCACAAAGATGTGTAACTGACTCACAATCAGTTTTATTGCAAATTGTCTTTTTCCACCATGAGCGCATATATATATATATATATATATATATATATATATATATATATATATATATATATATATATACACACACACATATTGAGTAACATTGTTCCATGTGGGTCATAAAATTTTCATGGCAATGGAAGCCCAATGCTTTCTCCAGGTATTATTTCCTTTTTACAGACACAGTCATCCATACATAAAAGATGAAAAAAGATGAAAAAGACGAAATAGTTGAAGAAATGGAACACGTGCACACACTTTTCATACAGACAACAATTACACAGGATAATGATGATGCATTATAATTAATATAAAAGCTGCCAAGAGTCCATCATTCTAGCAAATTACAAATCTGCATAAGCGCACAAATGACTAAAAGTTGTTCTAAATGCAAGCATGGTTTTGCAATGCATATTTTCTTTTCAATTAGTGCAATTCAACAAGCTTTTTTTTTTGTTTCAAATATATTTGTCATTACTTTTCTTTCATATATGCCATTCATCATGAAATTCTCCTCACCCATAAATCTCTAAGTAAAAAAACCTAACCTAAGATCTAGTGAAGAATAAGCTGATATTCTGCAATAACATCACTACTGAAGATCAAAAAGGACCTCATGTGTTTCTGGCTGGCATCTAGTTAAATTTCATCCAGACTCACAGTGCAATTAGAGCAGACTGGAGTCTTCCTGACCTGTGTCCTCAGAAGCCGTTCGCAACTGGCCACAGCTGGAGACAGATGTACTGCAGTGAGACTGCATCCAATCAGCAGCTGCCTGCACTCCTAACACTGTCATGTTCATCTGTCCAGAAGATGTCAGTATCTGGATTTTACTGATTCAAATAAACATTCACCAATGCTAAATTACAATTTGAATGCCATTTAAAATAAGATCACCACGTGATCGTCTGAACAGTTGCTCTTGAATTACTGGCTTCAGAAATTCTAATTCTGTCAGGACCACTATCATAAAATACGATTGACAATAAGCATACCGTTTGGACTGGTAGTATGGTATAACCCACAAACAACCCACCTTAGGGTAAACAGAACAGAACCAACATGAATGAATGCATGTATCATTAATTCAAGATTTTAAAGTGCAACATAATTCTACAATTTATTCTGATTCAAGGGGAAGAGAGGAGGAGCTGGAGGGTATTCAGATCCTGAGAAACGCGATAGCTGCTGATAATCTGAAGGAGCTTATATATGTATACAGTGATACATTGAAAATTACAACTGTATTAAATGAGATGAAATATTTTTTGAATGCAAATAAGGAATGTAGGTGGCGGCAGGTGACCGTCTTAATGAGCGAGTCATTGAGTCATTTATTCAAGCGATTCGTTAAAATGGCTGATTTATTTAGAATGAGGCAGCTTAGGAATTATGAGAGATTACGACACACCTAACCTCATGACATTTTCAGTAGCTCAAGTTGGTTTAGCATGACTAAACATCATTGTTTTTAATATCACATTGTATAAAGTGGAGTATCTGTCAGTCAAGTTCAACGTTGTTTCGAAGACTAAAAAATGGGGTCTTACTTGAAAGCCCCAATCACCTCTGAAAATGGGCAACGGAATTGGTGAGTGGTATTTGCTAGGGGTGGGAATTGGCAACAAAGTGACGATTCGATATTATCACGATATTTGGACCACGATTCAATAACACTGCCATTTTCAATATATTGCGATACAAGCAATTCATGTTCCGCATATTATTCAAAGACATCACAAAAAATGACCAAGATAAAACTGCTCAACTCACTTTAAAGCTGCAATACCTAAGATTGGCATGTCGCTAGAGGGCGCTACATTTAAAACAACAACAACGGCTTTGCTTGATGACGACGTGGAGAAACGCAGACTGATGGGAACTGTTGTTTTCAACTCCACCATGGATAAATCTGTCAGACGGGAATCGAAAATTAGTTGTCATGGATGAGGTAAAGTTTGATTTCTATAAATGTTGCGTTTAATGACATGCTTGTTTTTCATTAAACTGAAATAGCCGCAAGAAAAGTCAGGTTTAAAAGTAAATTAGTTATCACAGATGTTACTGTACGAGTCACTGGACGAAGCTATGGTGGAGAGGGTTTGAAGTCAAATCGTTGCTGATGGATCCTGACTTCGCCCTATGCTGCAATATGCATTTAGTTTTGCATTCATTTACAGAAATCAGCTGCTTGAATGACAATTGCTGATGTTATTAGATTTTTCAGGTGATATTCTCAATTCATTCAGTTAACGGATGCTCTGAGATAAAATTTTCTGACTGCAGACTCGGCAACGATTGTATTTAATTGTACAGTACAATCATAACATAGAACAGACATTATCTTCCTTTCATGTCATTAAACATAACAATATTGCTGGCCATATACTGATGAGAAAGTGCGCGTCCGGTGTGCGATACTGGACTTTGTCCTAGACGTGGCGCGGCTCTTCACGTCCGGTGTGCGACCCCTTACAGCCAACAGTTCACATTCCGAGAATAATTGAAAAGAATAATGCACCAGAATGTGCACCATTCCATAACAAATGCGCAAAACAAGCTGACGTTTGTTGCTTGATAGACGCAAACGCACAACTACAACTTCCGCATCTGTCCAGGACTACACGTAATACGAGCGGAAACCGAGGTAATGCGGGTATGACGCGATTGACTGCCAGCTCACCCCTGCTCACACGCCCCGTTTCCTTGGTAAAAATCTCAATTTTCTCCGATTTTAAACATTGTTTGAAACATTTGGAATATTGTTAGTTATCATCTTAACTAAATATATAACACTGGCCTTGTGATTTTGGGATATTTTAATGCAAAAATCTTAGGTATTCCACCTTTAATTATGTCACATTTAATTCTGTATACACCGCGGCAACGCAAGAACAAACAATTTTTTTAATGCAATTACGCAGTATTCCGTACAATCCTGCCTGTATTATCACACACACACACAGACAGAGCAAACTTTTCTTTTAACGCAATTACACAGTATACGTCCAATCCTGCCTGTATTATTACACACACACATACAGAACAGACGCGCGTCAGCATCGAGTTTGAACAAACCATTACACACACAAATAATGGCAAATGTCCGTTTTGTCAAATGTCCTCATAAGAGCTGTCTAAAATGATTCAAATAAAGTCTTAAATGAACATTTGTGAGAAAATAGGACGTGTGTCAGATCGCGTCTCTCTCCCACATTGCACTGCATTAACGTGTAGCCTACAGCTCGCGCTCAACGGCTGTCCGCATACGCTCACTCAGCGCAGTCTCATCCCAATTCGTCTTATAACTGACGTTTTGGGACGTCTTTTGACCATTCGTCAATATATGCCTTTTTAGGGCCCCCTTAAACGTCAGTAGATGACGTTATGGGATCCTAACTCTACCCCAGACCTAAACCTAACCCTAAACCCAACTCGTCACCTAACTGACGTTAAAGGTAAAGCATCAGTTTTATGACGACCCGGGATCGTCATCTACTGACGTTTAAGGGGGCCCTGAAAAGGCATATATTAGCGAATGGTCAAAAGACGTCCCAAGACGGTCAGTTATATGACGAATTGGGATGAGACAGTGTTAGCTAACTCGTTTTCATTCACTCCTTCAAAAGAACAGTATTAGTGGACTTAGGGAATAAGCCTAACTTAGTGAATGATTGTTTAGGGGGTGATTTTGTGATTCAACCTATGTTCTCAAGCAGTGAAAAATAGAGAAACCAATGAAGAAAACCAGAAAGTAAAACAGAAAATTCTAGAATTAAATATGCAAAAAAAGATTAGATACTTGGCGCCCGTGTATTCCAATACAGTATTGCCACAGAAAATATTGCGATATGATATCGCTATGCTGTATCGATTTTTCCCCACCCTAGTATTTGCATGTGAAGCCACTCCCCCATACATACAGGTATATAAGGTGGTGGCAAGCATCCACTCATTCAGGTTTTTGCTTCGGAGCCGAGTGGTTGCGCACACTCTTCCAATTGACTCACAAAGAGCATTCTCCTGATCTAAAAGAGCTTGTATATGAGAGGAAGTCTGTCTTGACTGTGAAAGGGCACATTTAGCGGTTTTGCAGATTTGCCATTCCAAAAACAAAGGAGCATTAGCACAATTAAGTGCAATCGATTCCCCCTAGGGTGCTTTCTTGGAGTCCCTCTCAATACAGACATTTACTGTCCTCATCTGACGGCTACAAGTCGCTGTCTCACATGTCCGGACAACATGCACGCTGAGATGTTGTTCGTGGATGGTTCATGCTCTCACTCACTCCTGTCTGCTGTTACCCAGTCCAGTATCTGGTTAACACTCTGGGAGACCTGAGGGTGACAGTGGGAGCTCTTTCAACAGAATGCCTCTAGAATGCCGTTGAAAAGCCGTGATGATGGCACGGGTCCTTCTCATGGGAGACACAGCGTGTCATTCGGCACTCTGGATGAGGATTAGTTGTCGATAGCTGCATCGGAGTGCAAGCTATTGTCCTCTGAAGAGGATGATGAAACTTGTTTTTTTTTTCAACTCAGAGGTGAATGTGAGGTGAAGTAGCTTCAATTGTTAGTTACCATTGTTAGTAACTTGTAGTACAACAAACTGCTTAATCAAGAGTAGCTTGACTGAGGTTTAACTACATTACATTACCAATAGCTTTAAGGTTCTGCCCCAAAATACATCTGGGAATGGGCCTATGAAGCCTTAATGCATTAGTTCACATATCTTGAAGCCTTTAATCAATGAACATAAAATGCAAGTTTACACTATTTTCCATGCATTTATAATGGGTAGGGAGCATTTTTTGTTGGATCACAATATATTACATAAATAGCAACTTAATTTTCTGTCTTTCTCACACTTCAGAAAGCTTGGAATATAGGGCATGAGTCAGTCATGGCGCTTTGTGTTTAGTTTTTTTGGAGCTTTCCTAGCTCCAGTCCTCATTCACTTTCATGATTTTGAAAGCCACAATGTTCTTTAAAAATTATCCTTTTTTTTGTTCCTCAGAAGAAAAAAAAAAGTCATATGGATGACCGATTTTTCATTTTTGAGACAATTAATTTCAAATGCTGTCTATTTAGGTAGCTCACTAGGTTTCAGAACAGCTCGAACGTGTTTGTGTGTGTGTGTGTGTGTGAGAGAGAGAGAGACTGAGAAACAGAGATTTGGTGAGGGATAAGCCTTGATAGATAGCGTCACTTCCAGATGCACCATTATCTTTCTTCAAAGGGACAAAATAATGAAAGGCAGCTAAATAATTTCAGAAACTTTCTCCTTTCCAGCTTCTCTTTTTCGCAGAAAAGGATCACTCCCCTCTTGATCCCATTCTGAATTTCACACGCTCGCTCTATAGGGAAAATTGATGTAATTATTGATCCAATTAGACTTATGAGGTACACAGTGGTTTACCTCTTTTTCCCTTATTGGGTATCAAGCAGAGATGCATAATAGTGCTTTAATTCAAATGTGTACCAGGAATAAATCACAGAGCTGAACAATTGATTTGCCAACTAAATCCACAAGGAAAGAAAGCCCCCAGACACAGCAAGTGGAAAATAACGCACGCTTCTGCCCAGTGATATCAAGTTTGTTGCGTTTCAACTGAATTGGCTTGAAGGGCACACACAGTATTCTGTACAACTTTTTTTTTTAAGACAATGATTTTTAGCAAATTAGTTGAATTGTTGTCACCTAGAAGGAAAACCATTATAGATTTTGACACTTAGATGTAATTAAACCATCGAGATGACAAACACACACACACAAAGCTATTTGAAAAGCACTGCTGACTTTACACCATAACATAGGTGTAAACATGCCAAATTATTCCTTCTATCAACATATTTTAATTAAGTGCACAAAAACACCACCTTCAAGAGAAAAACTTCATGACATCACTTTCTTTGAATCTCTCTCAAAAGGTGCTCCTGATTTCTTATTTGTGCAAAGAAAATGAGGACAGAGGAATTGAAGGATCACTTTAGAGTCACTTCACTGTCTCATCAGCTGCGTTCAAAACATCTCCCCCTTATGTTGTTAAACTATGGTTATTTAAGGAATTAATACATAAAAGATGAAGATAAGGCAAGATGCCCGTTTGATACATTTGGAATATGTGCATGGTTTTTTTAAACTTCAAATGTGAAGCTTAAATTACAATTATTGTGACAGATGTGAAGGGGGAGGTGAATTTAAACATGCGTCAGGTTTCTCGACAAGAAATACTTATACAGGTTATCTTTGCTTATGACTCATCTGGAAGCTTCCACGCTCCCTCACCTCGCCGGTGCAAATAAAGAATCCACATTATTCAAAATGGCTGAATTCAATCGGTTTTGGACCCAGAAGACCAGGCCCCCCTTAGTCCCAAAAAAAAAAAATAATAATAATTATAACTATCTCGAGACAGAGCTGGCCTCAAGATACAATCTGTGGCCTCAAGATAGTACAGACTCGCTGCGTTAGATTGTAACTCGTGGCCTCAATATAGTAAAAACTCTGTGGCCTCAGACTGGAAACCCTGGGCCTCTACAGTAATTTGTGGCCTCAAGATAGTAACTCGTGGCCTCAAGATAGTAACCATGGCCTCAAGATAGTATCTCGTGGCCTCAAGATAGTAACTCATGACCTCAAGATAGTATCTCTGGGCCTCAATAGACAAACTGTGCCAAGATAGAAGTCTTGTGGCCTCAAGATAGGGAAGTGTCTGACTCATGGACCTTTTGTTATTAAACTGGACCCTGTAGTGCAATACCTCGCATTCTGTGCAATATCCAATATTTTATTTTTTTATATTTTGAGTGACTCATCTCGAGGCCGCGAGTGATGATCTCGTGAGGCCGCGAGTGACTATCTCCCAGGCCGCGAGCCATGTTAGTCCCAGGCCGCTCAGTGCAATGATCCTTTCCAGGCCGCGAGTGACTCTATCTCGAGGACGCGAGTGACTATCTCGAGGCCGCGAGTGACTGCATTCTCCAGGCCCCCTAAGCCATGATCTCCAGGCCGAGTGACCACCCGAGGCGCGAGTGACTCATCTCGAGGCCACGAGTGACTATCTCGAGGCCACGATATAGTAATATTGAGGCCACGAGATAGATATTGAGGCCACGAGATAGTATATTTAGGAATCCAGAGTATATTGAGGCCACGAGATAGATCTCTCTAGGCTACGAGTTACTATCTTGAGGCCAGGAGTTACTATCTTGAGGCTACGAGTTACTATCTTGAGGCTACGAGATAGTTATATATATTTTTTTGCCAAATCGCTTGTTTCTGCGTCTTTAAGCCTAGTTCACACTATATATGATTTTAAGGCAGATTTAAGCCTGATTTGCCCGAATCGTTGAGACCCGTCTGACAGGTCAGCATGTTATGGCATGCAAATCGCGGGGGATTTGCTGACGATGAACGCTCGTCAATCGCGAGTATGAAAGAGCTAACAACGCATCAAAGATGCTCGCAGATGCTAACGAGCCAGAAAAAGATCTAGCATGCTAGATATCCAGAAGCTGTTGCACGACTTGGGACACAGAGTGCATTATGCCAGACTGCATTAAGAACTAGGTTTATGTTTAATGGGAGTTAATCAGTCTACCATTAGGAAGGGATTTTAAGTGTTCTGAGCATGAATAGCCCAGATGCCCGACTTGGGTGGCATCCACAGCACTCCGAACCCGCCAAACCGATGATGTAGCCATTTTTGTCGGGAAAACATAGACGTGAGCAGGTCTGGCCACCTTCTACCACACACCTGCCCTTCTTCTTGGTCTGTTGGCCACGAAAAGCTCAGGCAGCTTAAGAGGGGAGATTTGACAGGGATAGAGAAACACAGAGCTGCAACCTGCTGCTGAAAAAGCAGTAAATCTATGAGAAAGGGTTAGGAAGAGGAGGAGGAGAGACAGAGAACGAAGGAAAATTACTTTTTGTGATCCCTTGACAAAGGAAGTGAGGCCACCCAGTCGAGAAGATGCCGTCTAAATCCGTAGAGAAGAAGAGAGGGTTTAATATGATGTCTTTTTTTGTTTGTTTGCCTTTTTTCTTACAATCAGAGCTGCAGCTCAGCCTTTTGCTAAAGCCAAGTTTATGTTGTGTTTCTTCATGACTTGGGCAGGATGTGAAGTGTGACCAGTCTCTGGCACCTCCATTGATCTCTGTTGATCACAATTATTTTGTCATTTAAATGCTAATGACACTTCTAATCATGCAACAGTCGGGGAACACAATCTGATATAGAGTAGCCAACTGATGCGCTGCTCTTTGTCTCAGATTGGATCCTCTGGGATTCAGAATTACTGTTAAAAGAGTTGGGAATTTATATTTAGGATCTTATTACAATGTGTCTCTTTTATCTGACTGGATAATAATTAACTAACTAATCTATCTATATCTCTGTCCAGTGCTATCGCATGGCCAATTCGTACAAAATTTACGAGCTGAATACAAGCAAATTTGTATGAATTTGTTCAATCATTTGGATGCTAAAATGGAGCAAATTACAAGTGCTGTAAAATGTCTTCTATTGAACCCAAACCAATTCATATTGTTGTTTTGTGCTTATAATAAACCCCGTCATAACCCTGTCACTGTAACATGTTTTCTGCAAGTGCCCAGAAGTTAAATTATATTAAGCCTTTAATATAACTTTAGCTCTGGTTGTCAGAAGTCAATACCAGTCCACTTATGGGCCACACTGCTCTCTAAAATCAAATAGTGCCACATTATTATCGTACACAGGAACACATTTAGAATCAAGGAAATAGACTGCATCGATTATATACCTCTGTGTCAA